>LR738555.1:630907-1091731 GCA_902685375.1 Neostethus bicornis | reverse complement strand
GAGCAACAGGAGAAGTTCAGCGAGCATGCGCATGCGCAATTGAGGAAGCGCATGAAAGCTAGTTCATAATGATAATATCTATATTAAACAGGAAAACAAAGTTAAGTTGTTTTTTTATTTAAATGTAATTTTTTTTATAATCTTTTTTAATTTTTTTTGTTAGTTTTATTTTTTAAAAATATATTTTGTCCATTTTTAACCATCTTTTATTTTCTTTTTATTCTTTTTTAGACAAAAGAAACATTTTATTTTTAATTAATATTCATTCATTTAAATGAATGTTTAAATCATCTTTTTTATTACTATTTTTAAATTCATTTTTAGGTTTATTTTCATTCTACTTTTTTGTTTATTTGCTTGTGAAAGCAGCTTCACATCTAGGTATTTAATGATATTACTAAAAATGACTTCCAACAGCAGTTTTTTTTAGTCCTATTATTTTATTTTTACATTTTTAGAAATAAAAAAGTTCTGACATTTTTTTATGATTTTCTTTAATCTACGATGAATAAAAAAACATGTTAACGTTATGTAAACACCATCATCAGCAGCTGTTTTAGCTTAATTTGTTGCAAATGGTGCTGTCTGGGTTTCTATGCGTCCGGAAGATCTGGTGTCGTCCTGGTCCTGGGGCTCTAGTTGGCCAGGGCGTGGGGCAGCTCGCTTGACCAGCGAGAGGGGCGGGATCCCTGTGGCGGCTCCTGCTGGGTGTGGGGGCTGGCAGTGGCTGCTGGCCCGAGACGACGGGCACCTGCATGCACCTGCATTTTCAAGGTGCTTGTAGACAAGATTCAATAAAAATAATTTAGCGTCTTCCAACTGCTTTTTTAGGTTGGTAATGCAAATTGTAGTTGGTCCAGCTGTTCCTTCGTCTTAGATAAAATATAGGTGTTTTAAACTGTTTTCAAAGCTTTTCATTACCAGTGGGGTAAGTGCTACTGGTCTGAATTCACTCAATTTCTTTGACTTGCTTGACTTGGAAGAGGAATCACCAACATAGGGAAGACGTCCACAGTGGTCTAATGTTTGATCTTACATTGTTTATTTCAACACATTGTTTTTTGTTTCTAAATAACTTTTTATCCAGGAATGGACAGTTCCTGTAATATCATATTTTTTTTAAGTTTCTTAGTAATTTTTGTGATCTATGGTATCAAATGCTCGTTTGTTTCAATGTGCTCACAGAGGAGGAAAACCGAGCTTGTATGATTGTCTGATGTCATTGTCTTTTTCTGATATGAAACGCTGATATGAATGTCTTTTTCTGCACTGTGGATGGAGCGACCATGCTGCTCTTCAAGGAGTTGACAAAAACCAAACCTAATTGAAACTGGCCACCAGGAGCGACAAAGGAGCATAAACAAAGCACAAGAACTTTACAGACATGTCTAACAGCACAGTGTGGATATACAAAAGCAGCAGACATAATCTCCTGAGAAATTTTCCACAAATCCAGCTAATCCATGAACTCCGAGGCTCTAAACTGTTTTTACAGCCAGTTTTTCTTCTTTTTTTTTTTTTTAACATAACATATTCACTTTTACAAAGCAATGTCAGATAAATAGAGTTCATGGATGATTGACAAGCTGGCGGTAAATTTCCTAAAATCCAATAAACCCCACAAAGTTTATGCTTTTTGAGACATACCCAGTGGTTTGCAAATTTAAAGTCATCTATGTCGAGGATTAATGGCAGTCTTAATTCTCCATCCAAGAGAAACTTGTTATTTTTGAAGAGACAAGCGTCTTGAAAACATCCGCATTCCCCACTGACTGAATGTTGATTTAAATGATTATCAACATTTCTCAGAAGGTCAGACTTTCTCAATAACTGCTGTAAAGATTTTAGAACAGGAATATACTGAAAAGTCTGTCTTGTTTTTGACTCCAGTAAATACTCGACTGAGTCAAAAATGTCCAAATTTGCTTTGCAGTACTGTCTTCGTTTATGAGCAGTTGTTTGTGGCCATCTCTTGCTATACCTTTTAACAAAGGGTTACAAGAAGAAATTTCTAAAAAATCTTTGAATTTCTTCATTTGATACAGGCACAGATTTTATCAAGTAATGTAATTCAGTGAATAGTTCATCAATTGCTTTGCGTGGGACATGGAAATAGTTTTCTAGTTTTAAAACAGAAATCCTATTTTTAGTTCTAAAAACTCTGATGAATCCCGTTCAGTCGTTTCAGTTTCTATTTCACTATCAGAGTTGACTTTGCATTCACTGCTCTGAGCAGAATCATAATTGCTCCTATCTGCTGAATTTTTAGTTTTCTTACTGTTTACAATAATTTCTTTATAATCTTGAAGTGAATATGGTGTGTGTTTTCTATATCTGTGGGACTTGGAAGCACTATGTACATTGATTTGGAAGGAGCACTCCTGAAATGGACAATCCACGGTATCATGTCTCTTAGATGCTTCTATAGGTGGTTATGAGATGACAAAAATACTCATGTGCTGATGCTATGTGTGTTTGTACACAATTGGCAGTTAAATGTAGCTGAAACATAACATTTTTCAATGTCTTGGGAACTGTTTAAATGACTGTGAAGTGCATTCCATGTTTTGAATACACATGGGCAATCAGAATATGTGCATGGATATCTGCTGCAAAAATTTTGAGCTAGCCTGTAATGTTTAAGAAGCTGAGCTTTTGTTGGTTTAGCTGTTAGGCAGTATTTACAGGACCACATTTATATCTGTTGACACAAAGAAATAGTGCTATTAGTAAAAAAAAAAATATGTAATGAGAATTCAATCAAACAAGTTTTCTGCTCACAAACAAATGAACATTTATGTGAAATATAATACATAATTAACTTGTTAATTTAGTTCAACTGCACATGTCCTTCAACAACAGATGTGTGCAACAAAAAATAACTTTTATTGCATTGACAGGGAAAATAATTACCATATTTCGAATAAATTAAGATAAATGACCCATTGTTACACGTATTTTTCTTTCAGACCATCTGACCAACCGGCGGTTGCTCAACAACACAAAGTGTTTAGGTTTGGGCTGGGGTGAGCAAACTATTTGATTCACTGGCCACATGGAGTTCTAACATTTGAAAAAGGGTTGGGAACAGGAGCAGATGGATGGCATGCTTTGGTAACCTCACCTCATTGGAGAAAAAATATACATCTTGGGATGTGGAGAAAACATGTGCTTTAATTTCCGATGAAAATAAAGAAAAGCACTATAACAAAATATCTGACTTTGAAATGAGTCTTTAAACACTGAAAATCAAATGAATACCTATTTTATTTTAAGCTCTGAAAGCTCTTTGTTTCCTCAGGATGTCACCATCACTCTCCTTCTGACTTACCTTAAAAAAAATGTCCATCTACTCCTAGGTTTTAAATGTAGGTTTGAAATCAAACGCACTTGTTTAGTTAGTTGGTTAAATTTTATTCTTTCAGTCAATCAATTATTTAACAGAAAGACAAAAGAAAGAATGTGCTGAACATAATAACAACAGTCACATTAAACATGTACACATACATATACAATAAAAATGAAAAAAGGTCTAAAGGTTTATCTGTTTGTATTGTAGACTCTGCAGCGAAGCGAGAGAGGATGGAATTGAGGAAGTCACTGAATGCAGAATGGAATGACGTGTCACAGGAGATAACGTGCTGGAAGCTGCGAACTTGGCAGCCTTATCTGCATGGCTGCTCCCTACAGAAACAGAGTCAGAGGCATTAGTGTGAACCGCACATTTGCAAACAGCAACCTATTTAGGGAGCAAAATAGAGTCAAGCAGGTAAGCGACCAAAACTTGATTCAGAATAGGATTCCAATTAGACTTAAGGAAACCACAATGTTTCCAAAGCTGACCATAATCGTGCACAACGCCGAAACAGTATCTGGAGTCAGTCCAGACTGTAACCGTCTTGCCTGCTGCAAGTGTGCACGCACGTGTCAACGCAACAAGCTCAACAGCTTGTGCACAGCGATGGCAGAGCAGAGGAGCAGACTCAACCGTGTCATAATCTGAACAAACAGATTCTTTAGTTTCTCTTCCACTCGCACCTACAGAGCAAAGCTTTGATACCAGACAAGTCAACAGATTTCACCACTGAAAATGTTGCACCAGAATCTACAATAAGCACAATTTCTCTACCAGCAACAGTGAGTTTCAAAAGTGGCAGCTTCAAAATACTCTCTTCAGAAGGAAACTGAAACGACAATTCTGTCGTCTCTCTCGTCTTTCTGCCTCATGCTCCCACAGTTTCAGACATTCCTCCATATCCGCTGTTCTTGCTAAATCATCTCTTTTTAAACATTTATTCTTCCACACTTTATCTCTTTCTTTTGTCAACTCTTCACGTAGTTTTGTCATTTGTTTTTTGCTAAGAGACCCTCCTTCGGTGAAGCCACACTTTTCACACCACCAGTGAATAAACGTATGTACATGCCCGTTCCCCATATTTCTCTTTCATGAACAACATTATATTTGAGGCAGGTTTTCCCGGCGTCTGCTCCATTTCTGTAGGGTTACCCATTACTGCTTCTACTTTCTTACGTTATTTTCTTCTCAATAACTCACCAATTAGTTCTTGCTAATCACTCACCAATTAGTTCTTGCTAATTTCTCAGTAACTCACCAATTACTTCTTGCAAATTGCTCACCAATTAGTTCTTGCTAATTTCTCAGTGGCTCACCAATTAGTTCTTGCTAATTTCTCTACTTATTTGTTCATAAATCTCTGAAAATCAGGTAAGAAGCAGAAGCCAGAACTGCCGAGGACACTCGATCGTATTATTGACGTTGCTTAATGTTAAACCCCACAATTTAAAAAAATGTATTCTTCCCAAGGATCCAATATGAACACAAGCCAACAATTTGGATCAGAAAAAATACTTCTCACCAATTGTCTCCAAGACAAGTCCGAAGATGTCATCACCGCCGACTGGGAGGTAGACAGAAGTCCTTGTATCTCTCTTAAATACTATGCAAGGTTTCAAGGATGAACCTCTAATGGTTCAGGTGGCCAACCCCTTCAATTCTCGATCCCAGCGAACGAGCCCGACATCCTACTTCTGACACCAAACTGTTGTGGAAAACAATCAGTAAGAATAAACCAAACAGTCGAGTGTCCTTTAGCAGAGATTTATTATTGAAACACCATGAACACGGTGGAGGAATCTGTAGAGACCTGAATTGTCCAAGGAGCAAGTTTACATAATACATGCTGATAACAACCTCTTGCATGTAGCCTGACCTTCACAGATATACAGTATCTGGACTATGAAACACATTGGTGTCTGCTCAAAGAAAGATTATTAGGAGAATGTTAGCAGTCTTGTGCTTGACCCAAAAGTATGTAAACCCCTCTATATCAGATACTAAGGAACAGGCCATCCCGACAAACAGTTAAGACAATCTTGCGTCCTGTGGTCTGAAACCTATTTTCCCTCTACAGTGCCCTAAGTCACAGACACAAATGGTGGTGGGGGTCAGACTGTGGTTCCTAAAAGTCCAGACTTCCAAACTGAAGCCTGGACAGGAAGCTGAAAGGAAACTACTCAGCGTGTCACTTCCTCCAAGTTTTACAGGTTTAAATAAAATTGTACATTCTTAAAGCGGTGTGTGTTCTGACCTTGACCATCCCCGTGGCTGGCAGCGAAGACCGGTCCAGCTCAGCATTGAACAAGTGTTGATCTGGGCACACATCCTGGTTCCTGAATAACGTTAGCACATTTCAGGTATTGCTGAAGCCTGATGTCTGATGTCTTATCTTCAGAAATCAGCAGCACTGAACAGATTTGCCAGGATTTCTCTTGCTCCTGTAGAACCCACACAGAACCCTGTGAAGTACCCGCTAAAGACGACAGACACACTTACAGTAGTCATCTAATAATAAAACTCTGATTGATGACGAATACGAACGACATAAGAGGCTTGAAAACAGCAAGAAGGCTGAGGATTTGAGTTAAAGTCCTAGAGTGGATACAAAGCTTGACACTGGTCTTTCTGTGTGTAGTTTGTATGTTCTCCCGGTGTATGTGAGGGTTTTCTTTGGTTTCCTCCAAAAACAAATATGTTAGGTTGATTGGGTACTATCAAATTGCTCCTATGTGTGTGTGTGTATATCCCTGCAACAGACTAGTGACCGTTTCTAGGTGTAACTTGCCTCTCGTCTGTAATCAACTGGGATTAGTTTTTTTTTTTTTTTTTTTTTACATACAGTACTTTATTAATCCCTCACCGGGAAAATTTGTGTGCTGCATTACACCGCAGCAGGCTGCTATGACGTCGCCAATCGTGGGAGAAACGGGGGGTTAGGTGGGGAAAGTGTACAAAACCGTGGTGAGACAGGCCATGTTGTTTGGTCTAGAATTAGTAGCACTGAGAAAAAGACAGGAAGCAGAGATGGAGGTAGCAGAGATGAAGATGCTGACGATCTCTCTGGGAGTGACCAGGATGGACAGGATTAGAAATGAGTATATCAGGGGAACAGCACATGTTAGAGGTTTTGGGGTTAAAGTCTGAGAGGCCAGACTGAGATGGTTTGGACATATGCAGAGGAGAGAGAGTACATGGGAAGAAGGATGCTGGATTTGCAACCACCAGGAAAGAGGACTAGAGGAAGGAGGAAGTTAATGGACGCAGTGAAGGAAGATGTGAAAATGGTTGGTGTGACCAAAGAGGATACAGCAGGTAGGGTTAGATGGAAGAAACTGACTTGCTGTGGCGACCCCTAAAGGGAAATGCCGAAAGAAGATGGTGTCTTCTCCAAGGACCCTAGACGTGAACTCAGTGGGAATCAAACCTGCAAACTTCCAGTTTACTTCCGGTCCGAAGGCGAACGTTCTACCGCTGAGCTACCGCCTCCCCCAGAATTTTGCCAGGGCAGGAGTCGAATCTGCGATCTCTTTTGGAGACTGGATCTCTAAGGTCCAGTGCCTTATCCGCTCGGCCACCCTTACACACCCTTGTTAGTGAACTCCATCCAGGGAAAAGTTTATTCTTAAACAAGTTTCAAATGTTATCTAGAGAACAGGTTATCTAGTTTTATCTAGTTTTGAAAGTGTCTTCAGGATATTGTGTTCGATAATCGAGATGATTCGACTTCCATCCAGAAATCTTTTTCAACCCTGATGGAAGTAGAGCCAGTTCTCATGTTACTTCTAGAAGTCAGAATGTCTCGATCGTCAAACACAACCTCCTGAAGACACTTTGAAATCCCAGCTGGACAAATGACGAACAAACTTGTTGCCAAGAACTTTGGGCAGTATACCCTGAAGTAGATTCGAGAACTGGACAACAGAAACCATCATGGCTTTAAAAGTAGCTGCAGGCGGAGAAGTCATATCCAACGCCTAGTTAGAGGTGGACGAGTGAATGATGAGCATCCCACCTGTGAGAAGAAATTCCTGAAGTTATTGGCCAGACAGAAGAGCCTGCTGCCGAACACCTTCAGGGACGGGGGAAAGCTGTAGTGAACCACACACGTGGCGTCTCTGATCTTCAAATCTTTCAGAATATGGTCCGTGGTCACTGCAAGTCAGAGCGGTTAGCGAGCTTTCACCTGTGCAGGTGTGAGGGAGGACTAATAGCTTACCAAGGACGCAGTGCGTTACTGGACTGACGTCCCTCGCCCACAGCTGGAGCACGAGGTCAGGATTTCCCCCTTCTTGGGTCTTTATGCAGAAGACCTCCTTGTCTTTTACAGCCTGCAGGGAAACAAACATGGCTGCTGTCTGTAGCTAAACCCATTTAACCCTCTCAGTCCTACAGTCGGTGTAGTCTAAGCAGTTTAAAGTTCCTAAGTGGGAGGAGTTTCATGTCTGAAGCCCCTCCTATTTTAACCCTGTCTCACCTGATAGATGTTGTCCACCTCTTCGTCAGTGTTCGCTATGATCAGAGTCTTCTGGCTGACATTGGGGGTGAACAGCTATGGATGTCAAAAGGTCCGATAACTTGGTTGCTCTCCGTGGTCACCAGGAGAATCTGCAGAGAGATAAAAAAAAAGGGACACTCTTGTTTTACAGAGCTCTTACCTTTCTAACCTTTTTACAGAGCTATCCTACCTTTGTTGGTACTCATAAACTCTGGGCAGGGCATCAAACTGGAAACCCTCTGGTAACAGGACACTTCACCCTGCCCATCCTTCACCAGTGGGTGGGACTAAACCTGATCAACTTACCATAGAGCGCAGCATCTTCAGGCATAGCGATGAAGATGAGGAACAAGGCATGTGTTTGGTAATCAGCTCCTCCATGCACTGGCTCCAACGGCTCGCCACGGCAACCAGGCTGTTTAGGTACGCAGGCGTCTGAAGATTTCTTCATCTTCGAGAAATTGTGTGAAAATGAAAGGCCATCTGCAGGAGAGGTCGTGTTACATGCTGGAGGACAGCTGTGTGTGGTATGGAGAGGGGGGAGGGGTTTGTTTACCTCGTTGGGTGCCTTGGTGAGCAGGGTGTCGGTCTGGTCCAGCAGCAAATAGTGTAAGCTTTTAAAACTGGAAGCGGTGAGCGGAAAGGAGGCGGAAAAAAACTGAAGGGGGGTGGAAAAGCAAAGAACCGCCTGCAGAAAACACCAAACAACCAGAGGTCTCATTTATTAAATGGGTTTACACAAACAGAGCGATCTCTAGAGGGTGGCGTGGACTATCGAGCTCTAAGCACAGCCAGAAGCTGCCACGTGTTAAAATGTGAGGGTCTCGTTCATCATGGGGGAAGGATGGAGCAGGACATCAACAGATGGATCAGTGCAGCGATTTATGTTTCTACCCTCACCATGGTAACCGGGATCTATGTTCCTATCCTTTCCTAGGTAACCAGGATCTACATTCCAACCCTCACCACGGTAACCGGGATCTCTATTCCTACCCTCACCACGGTAACCAGGATCTACGTTCCTACCCCTCACCAGGGTAACCAGGATCTACGTTCCGACCCTCACCGTGGTAACCAGGATCTACATTCCTACTTTCACCGTGGTAACCAGGATCTAAGTTCCTATCCTCACCATGGTAACCAGGATCTACATTCTACCCTCACCGTGGTAACCAGGATATACATTCCTACCCTCACCGTGGTAACCAGGATCTACATTCATCCCCTCACCATGGTAACCAGGATCTACGTTCCTACCCTCATCATGGTAACCAAAATCTACGTTCCTACACTCACCATAGTAACCAGGATCTACGTTCTTACCCTCACCTCACAACTACGTAAAATAAAAACTAATTATGGTAAAAATACTGTCAAATTCCGATCCATGTCTATTTGGAACAATTTACCAAATTACATTATTAATTCAAATAATAAACAACAATTTAAATTTTTTTTAAAGAGGCATCTTCTCTCTGATTAAACCTGTAATTGTATTGTGTAAAATTGTTTATATTGTAATTCCATAGTGATGAGGTCTCTGTTTGCCATTATGTAATGTGGGAGCGTTCGAAATAAGCTCCTACTACCTGGAACCACTGGTCAGTGTCAGTGTTGATTGACATTGATCTGATCTAAATTTGAACGCACCTACAAAAACAAGGTCCAGTGTGTGGTGTGTGTGTGTGTGAGTGTGTGTGTGTGTGTGTGTGTGTGTGTATGAATGTATGTGTTGTTGTTTTGTGTTTTTATCTCATATGTGTACGGTCATTATTGTATTTCCGCCAAAGGCGGACATAATTACTTGTAATTATGACTCCAGGAAGAGTAGCTGTCTTCACCACAGCTAATGGAGATCTAAATAAATACAAATACAAAATACCATGATATATCAGGATCTACGTTCCTTCCCTCACCATGGTAACCAGGATCTACGTCCCTACCCTCACCATAGTAACCAGTGTGGGTGGTGAACGAAAGAACGAGATTGCAGACACAGGTGGCCAAAATGATCTTCTTATGCAGGGTGGCTGGGCACTCAGAGCTAGAGGGAGGAGTCAGACTACTAACGTTGTGTCTCTGGATCGATGAGAAATCAGATGGGGTGGTTCTGGCATCTGGTTAGGATGCCTTCTTCCCTGGTGAGGTGTTACGTCCCACTAGGAGGAGACCCAGAGGCAGACCCCGGACCTGCCGGAAAGACTATGTCTCATAGCTGGACAGGGAACACCTCATGGATCCTCCTGGGTGAGCTGGAGGATGCAGCCGGGGTGACAGAAGCCTGGCCTTCCTGTCCTGAGGCTGTTGTTCCGGATAAGTGGAAGACGACGGAACGGGCAAAAATGGCTGTTTGATGAAAAAGGTTGGAAAACAATAGAATATAATGACTCACAGTCTCTGGGTATTTTGAGGATCCGAGCTTCGTCTTTGCCAAGGCCCAGCCAAACAACGAACAGGGCGAAGCATCTTATCTAACCTACACTCTTTCAGGAAGCTGTAGACGGCCTGGACCTTCTTCCAGCCTGGGCACAGTACAACAGCCAGAGGCTTGGGGGGAGAAACAGCGTGACCATGAGGCGGTGATGAGCGGGGCACGCGAGTTGGATGAGATGACTTACCTCTGAATTGGTGGTGTGGCAGCACAACACAGGTTTGGCCAGAATTGTTGGCGAGAATAGGGGGGAGGTACCTGGCTGGATCGTCAACATGGGGTGAAACAATAATGGTGTTGAAGCCACTCGCCATTTCTGGCCAACTGTAGCAATCAAACGGAGGACAAAGCCATTTGTTGTCTCCTCTGCAAAATCTAAAAACAAGATGGTTGCCATGCGATTATCACTCGAGGGCATTCCAAGAACACTTGATGATTCATGAGGATGCTTCACTCGTTCCTAAGGATGCTTAGTGGTTAGTTACGAGTAAGGATGCGTTACTCGTTCCTAAGGATGCTTTAGTCATTCCTAGGATGCATTTACTTGTTCCTAAGGATGCTTTTACCTCGTTGCAAATGCATGAAAACCACATTCTTTAAACACATCAAACAAAGAAAATATAAATAAATGAAAAAATAAATAAAACAATAAACTCAATAAAGATAAAATAAAATCAATACCATGCGCAAAAAACTAGAGAAATGAAGCATCTTCAAGACTGCTGCAGGAGCTCGTCCTTCTGGTTCCATGCACCAGGATTTCAATCGTCAAGGGATCTATGGGAGGATCCTGGAAAACCAGAAACAGTGAGTTTTTAAGTCTGTGTCTCTGGCTGAGTATCTCTGGTCTCCTGCTTGGTTTTTGAACCAGTTTGAACCTCACCTGTTGTTCTTCATCATCATCGTGTGGGTTTAAACAACTTGGATTAAGGCCCTCCTGTGACCTGCAGAAAAAAAAGAGTGCCTCCTCGTTTATAAAGTTTGGGTACATCAGAAACGGTTTGAGCTTTACCAAACATTGAACAGTTCGGGGAAGGATGACTCATAAGTAGGGTGACATCCTATTGAGGGTCGTCGGTTCGATCACCTTCCCAGAGCTAATGCCGAGGTTGTCCCTGATCAAGAACCCCCAATGTCTCCTGATGGTGGTTCCCAGCTTGCATGCCAGCTTCCACCATCAGGTATGAATGTGTGTGTGGATGAGTGCCACTTTAAGAACTAACGCAGGTAGAAAAAGGCTCCACAGACCCGTCAAGTATTCCTTCTGCTTTCACACAGTACCTACAAAACGTGGTCATTGGCACATTTTGAAAATCTCAATGGATTGCGCTGTATAGGTACTCAGAGTGAACAGTCTAGCTTAGACTGCCCTGTAAAAATGTCTGCCTGGAATGACCATAATCGGCTTGAAAGCAAGACATTTTGATGAATGGCAAGTGATGGAAACACAATTACCAAGTGGGGGGTACAGAAATGACATAATGCCCTTATTTTCTAAATTGCACTTTTTTCCATAATTAGATACAACAAAACTGTATAACTGGACGGGTACGGGCCAGGGGTCACACTAGCTTACAAAGAGATGCCCTGAAAACATCCAAACAGTGTTCAAAACATATCTTGATGCCAAAAAAAACAGAGTGTTTTCTTAACGCATTTCATACAATAAAACGCCTGCAAAAATTGCTTTGTTTCAAGCTGATTATGGTCGATTCCAGGCGGCCATTTTTAACAGAGTATTATTGTTCCATTCCATCGTCTTTCTGCTTATCCAGGGTTGGGGTCGTCGGGAGCAACAACCTCAGATGGAAAGCCGAGGCTTCTCTCAACCCGACTGCATCCTCCAGCTCACCCAGGAGGATACTGAGGTGTTCCCTGTCCAGCTAAGAGACATCGTCTCTTTAGCAGGTCTGGGGGTCTGCCTCTGGGTCTCCACATGGTGGGACGGAACACCTTACCAGTGAGGGAAGCATCCTAACCAGATGTCCGAACCACTCCGTCTGGTTCCTCATGAAGAGGAGGAGCAATGTCTCGACTCCCAAGCTCCTCCCTCTATCTGCAAGGGGCTACAGAAACCTAGCAGAGGAATATAATTAGCAGCCGCTTGTATACACAATCCCGTTCTTTTGGTGACCACCCACCCTGGGTACCATGGTGAGGGTAGGAACGTAGATCCCGTTTACCATGATGAGAGTAAGAATGTACATTCTGGTTACCATGGAGAGAGTTGGAACGTAAGTCCCTGGTTACCATAGTGAGGGTATGAACGTAGATACTGGTTACCATATTGAGGGTAGGAATGTAGATCCCTGGGTTTACCATGGTGAGGATAGGACCATAGGTCCTGGTTACCACAGTGAGGGTAGGGACATAGATCCTTTTTTACCACGTTGAGGGTTGGAACGTAGATCCTGGCTACCATGGTGAAGGTAGGAACGTAGATACCGCTCACCATGATGAGTGTTGGAACGTAGATCCTGGTTACCATGGTGAGGGTAGGAATGTAGATCCTGGTACAATGATGAGGGTTGGAATGTAGATCCTAGGTTACCACGGTGAGAGTAGAAATGTAGATCCTTTGCTTTTCGGCTCAGTTCTTTCTCCACCACAATGGATCAAAGCAGCATCCTGATTATTGCAAACGCTGCCCCGATCTGTCTGTCGATCTCCCGCTCCATCCTTCCCCCACAGTGAACAAGACCCTGGTATACTTTAAGTCCTCCACTTGGGGCATTGCCCAAGTGGATGAACTGTTGTACCACTAATGCACTACCATACAGCCCAGGACTTACCAGTTTGGCAGGTTCAGACAGGGGGGCTCTGCATTCTGAACTCCTGGTGTTGGCAGCTGCATTATCTCATCTCCCTGGAGGAATGGAGACTGAACAAGTCATTTAGAGCGTTGCTCAGGAAAAAAACGAAAGTAACAACAAACTTACTGGGTCTGAGGCTCAGAAGAAACCCGGGTTCCTCCAAGTCTGTACAAGGAGCCCTGATGCCTACAGTGGCAACGGAAAGACCCTTTCCTCTAACGGAGAGAAACCTGCTTCCAGGGGCTGCGGAGCGACCACGATCTCCTGCGAATCCCCGGTCTTCTGCGCCTACGGAGTGACAGTGGAGTGACAGGGTTGGAACTTAGATCCTGGTTACCATGGTGAGGGTAGGAACGTAGATCCTGGTTACCATGATGAGGGTTGGAACGTAGCTCATGGTTACCATGATGAGGGTTTCGATTGTAGATCCTGGGTACCATGGTGAAAGTAGGAACATAGATCCTGGTTATCAAGGTGGGGGTAGGAAGGTAAATTACAGTTACCATGGTGAAGGTAGGAATGTAGATCCTTGTTACAATGGTTAGGGTAGGAACGTAGATCCTGGTTACCCTGGTAAGGGTAGGAACGTAGATCCTGGTTACCATGGTGAGAATAGGAACGTAGATCATGGTTACTATAGTGAGGGTAAGAACGTAGATCGACCGGTAAGTTAGAGCTTTAGTCTTTGGCTCAGCTCTTTCCTCACCATGGATTGACTTGGCCTCCTGATTCTCATCTGGACAGGGTATTTGTTGATCCAGGAGTATGAGCTAAATTTATGGGTGGGGCTAACTCAGGTTGGTTTATCTAGAACCACTTCTCAGGATCCTTCTATCAGATTGAAAAAGATTTCTGGATGGAATTTGAAACTTTTCAATCATCAAACACACTGTCCAAAATACAGTTTCTACGAAGGACCCCTCCTGGACGAATGAGGGATTACATTATCTTGTTACCAATTAGATACAGGATTGATAAGCATATCTATTCTTACCAGGCTGTTTTTCTGGTCCGCCAGATTCAGGATGCTTGAAGCAGGGCTTTCAATCTCAAGAAAATTTAATTTCTTGACCAGATTTCTGTTGAAACAGATCTGAGAAAAAAGAAAACATTGTCATTTGTGAGGCAGGGTATTTGTTTACATTTTCTTTCTCATGTCAGGTGGCGTGTTGTCCCTGGACTGATCACCCCGCCCCTATGTGTCTCACCTGTATCTCATTGTTCAGTATCCTGCTGCTACCTTTTAACAGGTGTCTTCTACTTACTTCCCTGCAAGTTTGTCTCATTGGCCACTCTACCAGGGTCACCAGTTGAATGACTTTGTCTCAAAATCTCTAACATATGCTGTTCCTCTGATCCTGTCAATCCTGGTCACTCCCAGAGAGATGCTCAGCATCTTCATCTCTGCTACCTCCATCTTTGTTTCCTGTCTTTTTCTCAGTGCATGGCCGGTCTTATCACAGTTTTGTACAATTTGCTTTCATTTTAGCTGACAGTCTGCCATCACAGCTGAAAATCCTACATCTCCCACCAGGCAACACTTCTGCAAAGTACTAACCCATCTTCTGCTTCCTGTAGAACTCATTTTCAGTGTTTTCTACAGGATGCAGCGGGAGAACGCGACCGCATTCGTTATTGGGCGAAGCATCCAAAAATGTTGATTGTAACTCAGGTTAAAAAACGAGATTATTCGAAGTGAAGTGAACATCTCTGACCGCCAGGGTCCCAGTCATTGGCTGACTGTCCCACTTGTAAAGCTCTTGATTTACAAGTCGAATTACGTTCCGACCCTCACCGTGGTAACCAGGATCTACGTTCCTACCCTCACCGTGATAACCAGGATCCATGTTCCAACCCTCATCGTGCTAACCAGGATCTATGTTCCCAGCCTCACTGTGGTAACCAGGATCTACGTTCCTACTGTTACCATGGTAACTAGGATCTACGTTCCTACCCTCATCGTGGTAACCAGGATCTACGTTCCTACCCTCACCATGGTAACCAGAATCTACGTTCTTACCCGTACCACGGTAACCAGATCTACGTTCCTACCCTCGCCAGTAACCAGATCTACGTTCCCACCCTCGCCGTAGTAACCATGAGCTACGTTCCTACCCTCATCTATGCTCACCAGCTGTGGGTGGTCATCGAAAGAATGAGATCGTGAATACAAGCGGCTGAAATTATCTTCCTCCGCAGGGTGGCTGGGCGCTCACTCAGAGATAGGGTGAGGAGTTCTGCCATTCCGGGAGAAGACTGTGTCGTGCCGCTTCTCCTCCGGTTGGAGGGAAGCCAGATGTAAGGGTTCGGGCATCTGGTCAGGATGCCTCGCTCGCTTGTGAAGAGTTCAGTTCCCCCAGGACAAGACCAAGATGCAGATCTTGGACCTGCTAGAGAATATGTCTCACAGCTGGACAGGGAACACCTCAGGATCCCCTGGGTGAGCTGGAGGATGCACCCAGGTCAAGAGAAACGGGTTTTCCATCTGTGGCTGTTGCCGTCGACCCGGCCCCGGATAAACGGAAAACGATGGAATGGAACAACTTCTAGTTTCCTATTAGTTTGAAAGCGTGTGTGTCCGTTCAGAGTGAGAAAGGTATAAAACAAAATGTGTGCCTGTTAAAAGGGTTAAAGGCTATTTATAAACTCCAGCATTTGTGTTGGCACACTAAATCCTGCCAGCTGTGTGTGTGGATGGAAGGGTTTACCTTTTTTCCCCTGAAAGTCACGTAGAGTTTAATGGGGATGGAGTCAGACTCAGTCTCAACTGGCTGCAACTCAATTCTTGCATCGTGCGATGCTAACAGACAGAAAGAAGAGAAAAGTTAAGGGGTGGTTTCCTCATCGTTGGTACGTGTCGATGGTTGGATTCTAACCTTGTAGTAAATTTTTTAAGTTGAGCATTGCCAGGCTCCGAGACTCTTTGAGCGAGCTATACGGGACAGAACACACGCAGACACACACACACACACACTGAGAGTCTGTTCGATGAGGAAGGATAATGTGTTTACTTACGCATCCCCTTCAGAACCAGGTATTAACTGTTCTACTCCAGCAAAGTGGAACCTTTTCTTTTGGAACGGCATCTTCCGGAAGGGCAACATTAAACAATAAATCTTTTTGGGAAAAACGGATGAAAAACAAGGTGTAAATATTTCATCCCTTCAAACACACAACTCATCTGATTACTAAAACACCCACCAGTGTGTAAACGGTGGTGTGTGTAAATGTCCAAGGGTGTAACGGTAGAGGAAAAGTCACAGTTCTTGTTCGTTTGTATGTGATCCAGCTTTTAATTTGAAAGACATAGAGCGGCCAATTTAGAAGAAAACAGAGCTGCTGCACATAAACTTGGGATTAAGAGTGAGACGAAGAGTGAGACGTTGCTGTGGTGACCCTGTCACTGCAGTGTAAGAAAATTCCTCACCCGTCCAGCAAAGGTCCTTCACTGCATATTCTTCAGTGTCTTTTTTTTTTTTAAAATATACTTTATCGATCCCTCACCGGGAAATTTGTGCGCTGCATTACACCGCAGCAATTTGCCACCTACGATGGCGCCAATGGTGGGAGAAACGGGGGGTTAAGGTGTCTTCACCAAGGATCCTAGACGTGAACTCAGTGGGATGCAAACTCGCAAACTTCTGGTTAACTTCCGGTCCGCGGGCAAACGTTCTAACCAAAGATGACAAACATACGGCCTGCGGGCCGCAACCAGTCCACAAGGAAGTTCGATCAGGCTCACAGGATAAATTGAAAGTTGGAAAATTTCATGAAAGACACGAATTTTTTAAATTTAATGCAATTCATAAATTATCCGCTATAGGCGCACTGTTTTGCAACATCTGCTTCTATATTCTGACTTGTTATATTCTAGTCCTATACCTGCCCGCACCCTCATTAGCAAAAATGGCGTTATCAAAAAAGAGAAAAGTGGATAAACAGTGTAGAATTTTCCAAGTAAAATGGACCGCGTCATATTTATTACGGGAAACACACAGTAAACCTCTGTGCTTTGTGTGTTTGCAACAAGTTTCCCGTATTTAAGGAATATTCGGTGCCACTACAAGACTCACCGCAGCGCAAAATATGACAGCTTGATGAGGACAACTGAGAACAGATGAGGTCAACGAATTACAGCTCTGTGAAAATGAATCCTTACTGTGGTTCATTTGAAAAATGTTCAATGTAAAATTAGTCTTTCTTTGTAAGGCTCATGCAATCATAAAGTTCATTACTATCATTTTTTACACTAGTTACTTAACGTTTGTGTAATTTAGTGAAATGTTCTCAATAAATTTCTAGTTAAATTTCAAGTTTCACAGAGTCCTTGTGCTCCTTTACCTCAAAACAAAGGGAAGACATGATATTCTGGTTATTTATAGCTGAGTATGCTATATTTTTAATGGTCTGGCCCATGACGTCTACCTGGATGTCATAAATGGCCCGCGATGTGAAATGAGTTTGACACCCTTGTTCAAACCACTCAGCCACCGTCTTCCCCTCGGTCTCTCTCTGTCTCTCCTACTCGTCTCCCCCCTGTCTTTGAAGATCGAGACGTTTCGACTCTCTCAGGAAATAAATTTCACTCTGATAGAACTGGTTTCTTTATACCCCAGGGGTGTCAAACTCCGGCTCTGAAGGTTTTCATTGTGTTCCTGGTTCAAGCTGATGGACGTAAAGTGAAATCAACAGCCAATAAAATCTGTTACATTGACTCAATAAGCTGGATAAGGAACACATGGAAAACCTTCAGGACACAGGCCCTTCAGGAACAGAGCTGGACACTCCTGACATAAACTAACCCGAGTTTGTCGAACCCTTTGAGTAGTAGCTAACACCAACAAACCTTTGGTTATGTAACGTGTTAAACAGTTTACTTTATTGTTGTTTGAGTGCATTTTGTTCTAAACAAAAACTGACAAACCAGTTAGATGCGTCACTAAAAATAAACAATAATAACCCGTTCCGTTGTCTTCCTCTTATTCTGGGGCCAGGTCGCGGGGGGAACAGCCTCAGACGGGAAGCCCAGGCTTCTCTCACCCCAAACTGCATCCTCCAGCTCACCCGAGGAGGATCCTCAGGTGTTCCCTGTCCCAGCTGTGAGACATATTATCTCCAGCAGGTCCGGGGTCTGCATCTTGGTCTCCTCCCGGAGTGACTTGCCCCGAAACACCTTACCAGCGAGGAGCTCGAGGGGCATCCTGGCCAGATGCCCGAACCACCCCATCTGGCTCCTCTCGACCTGGAGCAGGAGCGGCTCGACACCGAGCTCCTCCCGGATGGCAGAGCTCCTCACCCGATCTCGGAGTGAGAGCCCAGCCACCCTGCAGAGGAAGCTCATTTCAGCCGCTTGTTATCCGCGATCTCATTCTTTCGATAATCACCAACAGCTGGTGAGCATAGGTGAGGGTAGGAACGTAGATCATGGTCACCATCGTGAGGGTAGGAACATAAATCCTGGTTATCATGGTGAGGGTAGGAACATAGATCCTGGTTACCACGGTGAAGGTGGGAACATTGATCCTGTTACAACTGTGGGAGAAGGAACGTAGATCCTCGTTGCCATGGTGAGGGGTAGGAATGTAGATCGACTTGTAAAATCGAGAACTTTATTTTTTGGCTCAGCTTTTTGTTCACTACAATGGAGCGATGCAGTATCCTAGTTATTGCTGACGTCGTACCGATCTGCCTGTCGATCTCCACTCCATCCTTCCCCACTTACGCTGCCGAGTGTGAGGCGGCCGGGATGGGAATCACCGCCTCCAAATCTGAGGACAGTCCTCGCTCGGTCTTCTTCTCCTTTCGGCATTTCCCTTCAGGGGTCGCCACAGCAAGTCAGTTTCTTCCATCTAACCCTATCTGCTGCATCCTCTTCAGTCACGCCAACTATCTTCATGTCTTCCTTCACTGTATCCATGAACCTCCTCTTTGGTCTTCCTCTAGCCCTCTTTCCTGGTGGTTCCAAATCCAGCATCCTTCTGCCGATGTACTCGGTCTCTCTCCTCTGTACATGTCCAAACCATCTCAGTCTGGCCTCCCGGACTTTATCTCCAAACCTCTAACATGTGCTGTTTCCTCTGATATACTCATTTCTGATCCTGTCCATCCTGGTCACTCCCAGAGAGATCCTCAGCATCTTCATCTCTGCTACCTCCATCTCTGCTTCCTGTCTTTTCCTCAGTGGCACTGTCTCTAGACCAAACAGCATGGCGGGTCTCACCACGGTTTTGTACACTTTTCCTTTCATTTTAGCTGAAACTCTTCTGTCACACATCACACCTGATACTTTTCTCCACCCGTTCCAGCCTGCTTGAACACGCTTCTTCACCTCTTTTCCACACTCTCCATTGCTCTGGACTGTTGATCCCAAGTACTTAAAATCTTCCACCTTGTTTATCTCTTCTCCCTGTAACGTCACTTTTCTATTTGGATCCCTCTCATTCACACACATGTACTCTGTCTTACTCTGACTAATCTTCATTCCTCTTCTTTCTAGTGCAAACCTCCACCTCTTCCCTCCTCTCACTACAGATCACAATGTCATCTGCAAACATCATTGTCCATGGAGATTCCTGTCTGACCTCGTCTGTCAGCCTGTCCATCACCATAGCAAACAGCAAAGGACTCAGAGCAGATCCTTGGTGCAGTCCCACCCCCACACTGAACTCCTCTGTGTGGGGGACAGAAGACAAAGACAGAAGTCCTTGTATCTCTCTTAAATACTATGCAAGGTTTCAAGGATGAACCTCTAATGGTTCAGGTGGCCAACCCCTTCAGTTCTCGATCCCAGCGAACGAGCCCGACATCCTACTTCTGACACCAAACTGTTGTGGAAAACATCAGTCAGAATAAACCAAACAGTCGAGTGTCCTTTAGCAGAGATTTATTATTGAAACACCATGAACACGGGTGGAGGAATCTGCAGAGACCTGAATTGTCCAAGGAGCAAGTTTACATAATACATGCTGATAACAACCTCTTGCATGTAGCCTGACCTTCACAGATATACAGTATCTGGACTATGAAACACATTGGTGTCTGCTCAAAGAAAGATTATTAGGAGAATGTTAGCAGTCTTGTGCTTGACCCAAAAATATGTAAACCCCTCTATATCAATACTAAGGAATAGGCCATCCCAACAAACAGTTAAGACAATCTTGCGTCCTGTGATCTGAAACCTATTTTCCCTCTACAGTGCCCTAAGTCACAGACACAAATGGTGGTGGGGGTCAGACTGTGGTTCCTAAAAGTCCAGACTTCCAAACTGAAGCCTGGACAGGAAGCTGAAAGGAAACTACTCAGCGTGTCACTTCCTCCAAGTTTTTACAGGTTTAAATAAAATTGTACATTCTTAAAGCGGTGTGTGTTCTGTCCTTGACCATCCCCGTGGCTGGCAGCGAAGACCGGTCCAGCTCAGCATTGAACAAGTGTTAATCTGGGCACACATCCTGGTTCCTGCAGGAAAAAAGGGGGTAACCGGACCTGGTGACGAACATCAAGCTGGGGGACGCCTTACCTGCAGGAACCAATCGTCACCAGTTGGGGGGCAAAGTGGCGAAGTCTTCTTGTGCCAGCAGAATAACGTTAGCACGTTTCAGGTATTGCTGAAGCCTGATGTCTGATGTCTTATCTTCAGAAATCAGCAGCACTGAACAGATTTGCCAGGATTTCTCTTGCTCCTGTAGAACCCACACAGAACCCTGTGAGTACCCGCTACAGACGACAGACACACTTACAGTAGTCATCTAATAATAAAACCCTGATTGATGACGAATACGAACGACATAAGAGGCTTGAAAACAGCAAGAAGGCTGAGGATTTGAGTTAAAGTCCTAGAGTGGATACAAAGCTTGACACTGGTCTTTCTGTGTGTAGTTTGTATGTTCTCCGGTGTATGTGAGGGTTTTCTTTGGTTTCCTTCAAAAACAAATATGTTAGGTTGATTGGGTACTATCAAATTGCTCCTATGTGTGTGTGTGTATATCCCTGCAACAGACTAGTGACCGTTTCTAGGTGTAACTTGCCTCTCGTCTGTAATCAACTGGGATTAGTTTTTTTTTTTTTTACATACAGTACTTCATTAATCCCTCACCGGGAAAATTTGTGTGCTGCATTACACCGCAGCAGGCTGCTAGGACGTCGCCAATCGTGGGAGAAACGGGGGTTAGGTGGGGAATAGTGTACAAAACCGTGGTGAGACAGGCCATGTTGTTTGGTCTAGAATTAGTAGCACTGAGAAAAAGACAGGAAGCAGAGATGGAGGTAGCAGAGATGAAGATGCTGACGATCTCTCTGGGAGTGACCAGGATGGACAGGATTAGAAATGAGTATATCAGGGGAACAGCACATGTTAGAGGTTTTGGGGTTAAAGTCTGAGAGGCCAGACTGAGATGGTTTGGACATATGCAGAGGAGAGAGAGTACATGGGAAGAAGGATGCTGGATTTGCAACCACCAGGAAAGAGGACGGAGGAAGTTCATGGACGCAGTGAAGGAAGATGTGAAAATGGTTAGTGTGACCAAAGAGGATACAGCAGGTAGGGTTAGATGGAAGAAACTGACTTGCTGTGGCGACCCCTAAAGGGAAATGCCGAAAGAAGATGGTGTCTTCTCCAAGGACCCTAGACGTGAACTCAGTGGGAATCAAACCTGCAAACTTCCGGTTTACTTCCGGTCCGAAGGCGAACGTTCTACCGCTGAGCTACCGCCTCCCCCAGAATTTTGCCAGGGCAGGAGTCGAATCTGCGATCTCTTTTGGAGACTGGATCTCTAAGGTCCAGTGCCTTATCCGCTCGGCCACCCTTACACACCCTTGTTAGTGAACTCCATCCAGGGAAAAGTTTATTCTTAAACAAGTTTCAAATGTTATCTAGAGAACAGGTTATCTAGTTTTATCTAGTTTTGAAAGTGTCTTCAGGATATTGTGTTCGATAATCGAGATGATTCGACTTCCATCCAGAAATCATTTTCAACCCTGATGGAAGTAGAGCCAGTTCTCATGTTACTTCTAGAAGTCAGAATGTCTCGATCGTCAAACACAACCTCCTGAAGACACTTTGAAATCCCAGCTGGACAAATGACGAACAAACTTGTTGCCAAGAACTTTGGGCAGTATACCCTGAAGTAGATTCGAGAACTGGACAACAGAAACCATCATGGCTTTAAAAGTAGCTGCAGGCGGAGAAGTCATATCGAACGCCCAGTTAGAGGTGGACGAGTGAATGATGAGCATCCCACCTGTGAGAAGAAATTCCTGAAGTTATTGGCCAGACAGAAGAGCCTGCTGCCGAACACCTTCAGGGACGGGGGAAAGCTGTAGTGAACCACACACGTGGCGTCTCTGATCTTCAAATCTTTCAGAATATGGTCCGTGGTCACTGCAAGTCAGAGCGGTTAGCGAGTTTTCACCTGTGCAGGTGTGAGGGAGGACTAATAGCTTACCAAGGACGCAGTGCGTTACTGGACTGACGTCCCTCGCCCACAGCTGGAGCACGAGGTCAGGATTTCCCCCTTCTTGGGTCTTTATGCAGAAGACCTCCTTGTCTTTTACAGCCTGCAGGGAAACAAACATGGCTGCTGTCTGTAGCTAAACCCATTTAACCCTCTCAGTCCTACAGTCGGTGTAGTCTAAGCAGTTTAAAGTTCCTAAGTGGGAGGAGTTTCATGTCTGAAGCCCCTCCTATTTTAACCCTGTCTCACCTGATAGATGTTGTCCACCTCTTCGTCAGTGTTTGCTATGATCAGAGTCTTCTGGCTGACATCGGGGGTGAACGGTATGGATGTCAAAAGGTCCGATAACTTGTTGCTCTCCGTGGTCACCAGGAGAATCTGCAGAGAGATAAAAAAAGGGCACTCTTGTTTTACAGAGCTCTTACCTTTCTACCTTTTTACAGAGCTATCCTACCTTTGTTGGTACTCATAAACTCTGGGCAGGGCATCAAACTGGAAACCCTCTGGTAACAGGACACTCACCCTGCCCATCCTTCACCAGTGGGTGGGACTAACCTGAACAACTTTACCATAGAGCGCAGCATCTTCAGGCATAGCGATGAAGATGGAGGAACAAGGCATGTGTTTGGTAATCAGCTCCCCCATGCAATGGCTCCAACGGCTCGCCACGGCAACCAGCTGTTTAGGTACGCAGGCGTCTGAAGATTTCTTCATCTTCGAGAAATGTGTGAAAATGAAGGCCATCTGCAGGAGAGGTCGTGTTACATGCTGGAGGACAGCTGTGTGTGGTATGGAGAGGGGGAGGGGTGTGTTACCTCGTTGGGTGCCTTGGTGAGCAGGGTGTCGGTCTGGTCCAGCAGCAAATAGTGTAAACTTTTAAACTGGAAGCGGTGAGCGGAAAGGAGGCGGAAAAAACTGAAGGGGGTGGAAAGCAAAAGAACGCCTGCAGAAAACACCAAACAACCAGAGGTCTCATTTATTAAATGGGTTTACACAAACAGAGCGATCTCTTGAGGTGGCGTGTACTCGAGCTCTAAGCACAGCCAGAAGCTGCCACGTGTTAAAATGTGAGGGTCTCGTTCATCATGGGGGAAGGATGGAGCAGGACATCAACAGATGGATCAGTGCAGCGATTTATGTTTCTACCCTCACCATGGTTACCGGGATCTATGTTCCTATCCTTTCCTAGGTAACCAGGATCTACATTCCAACCCTCACCATGGTAACCGTGATCTCTATTCCTACCCTCACCACGGTAACCAGGATCTACGTTCCTACCCTCACCAGGGTAACCAGGATCTACGTTCCGACCCTCACCGTGGTAACCAGGATCTACATTCCTACTTTCACCGTGGTAACCAGGATCTAAGTTCCTATCCTCACCATGGTAACCAGGATCTACATTCCTACCCTCACCGTGGTAACCAGGATATACATTCCTACCCTCACCGTGGTAACCAGGATCTACATTCCTCCCCTCACCATGGTAACCAGGATCTACATTCCTACCCTCACCGTGGTAACCATGATATACATTCCTACCCTCACCGTGGTAACCAGGATCTACATTCCTCCCCTCACCATGGTAACCAGGATCTACGTTCCTACCCTCATCATGGTAACCAAAATCTACGTTCCTACACTCACCATAGTAACCAGGATCTACGTTCTTACCCTCACCTCACAACTACGTAAAATAAAAACTAATTATGGTAAAAATACTGTCAAATTCCGATCCATGTCTATTTGGAACAATTTACCAAATTACATTATTAATTCAAATAATAAACAACAATTTTAATTTTTATTAAAGAGGCATCTTCTCTCTGATTAAACCTGTAATTGTATTGTCTAAAATTGTTTATATTGTAATTCCATAGTGATGAGGTCTCTGTTTGCCATTATGTAATGTGGGAGCGTTCGAAATAAGCTCCTACTACCTGGAACCACTGGTCAGTGTCAGTGTTGATTGACATTGATCTGATCTAAATTTGAACGCACCTACAAAAACAAGGTCCAGTGTGTGTGTGTGTGTGTGTGTGTGTGTGTGTGTGTGTGTGTGTGTGTGTGTGTGTATGAATGTATGTGTTGTTGTTTTGCGTTTTTATCTCATATGTGTACGGTCATTATTGTATTTCCGCCAAAGGCGGACATAATTACTTGTAATTATGACTCCAGGAAGAGTAGCTGTCTTCACACAGCTAATGGAGATCTAAATAAATACAAATACAAAATACCATGATAATCAGGATCTACGTTCCTTCCCTCACCATGGTAACCAGGATCTACGTCCCTACCCTCACCATAGTAACCAGTGTGGGTGGTGAACGAAAGAACAAGATTGCAGATACAGGTGGCCAAAATGATCTTCTTATGCAGGGTGGCTGGGCACTCAGAGCTAGAGGGAGGAGTCAGACTACTAACGTTGTGTCTCTGGATCGAAAGAAATCAGATGGGGTGGTTCTGGCATCTGGTTAGGATGCCTTCTTCCCTGGTGAGGTGTTACGTCCCACTAGGAGGAGACCCAGAGGCAGACCCCGGACCTGCCGGAAAGACTATGTCTCATAGCTGGACAGGGAACACCTCAGGATCCTCCTGGGTGAGCTGGAGGATGCAGCCGGGGTGACAGAAGCCTGGCCTTCCTGTCTGAGGCTGTTGTTTCGGATAAGTGGAAGACGACGGAACGGGCAAAAATGGCTGTTTGATGAAAAAGGTTGGAAAACAATAGAATATAATGACTCACAGTCTCTGGGTATTTTGAGGGATCGAGCTTCGTCTTTGCCAAGGCCCAGCCAAACAACGAACAGGCGAAGCATCTTATCTAACCTACACTCTTTCAGGAAGCTGTAGACGGCCTGGACCTTCTTCCAGCCTGGGCACAGTACAACAGCCAGAGGCTGGGGGGAGAAACAGCGTGACATGAGGCGGTGATGAGCGGGGCACGCGAGTGGATGAGATGACTTACCTCTGAATTGGTGGTGTGGCAGCACAACACAGGGTTGGCCAGAATGTTGGCGAGAATAGGGGGGAGGTACCTGGCTGGATCGTCAACATGGGGTGAAACAATAATGGTGTTGAAGCCACTCGCCATTTCTGGCCAACTGTAGCAATCAAACGGAGACAAAGCCATTTGTTGTCTCCTCTGCAAAATCTAAAAACAAGATGGTTGCCATGCCGATTATCACTCGAGGCATTCCAAGAACACTTGATGATTCATGAGGATGCTTCACTCGTTCCTAAGGATGCTTAGTGGTTAGTTACGAGTAAGGATGCGTTACTCGTTCCTAAGGATGCTTTACTCGTTGCAAATGCATGAAAACCACATTCATTAAACACATCAAACAAAGAAAATATAAATAAATGAAAAAATAAATAAAACAATAAACTCAATAAAGATAAAATAAAATCAATACCATGCGCAGAAAACTAGAGAAATGAGCATCTTCAAGACTGCTGCAGGAGCTCGTCCTTCTGGTTCCATGCACCAGGATTTCAATCGTCAAGGGATCTATGGGAGGATCCTGAAAACCAGAAACAGGAGTTTTAAGTCTGTGTCTCTGGCTGAGTATCTCTGGTCTCCTGCTTGGTTTTTGAACCAGTTTGAACCTCACCTGTTGTTCTTCATCATCATCGTGTGGGTTTAAACAACTTGGATTAAGGCCCTCCTGTGACCTGCAGAAAAAAAGAGTGCCTCCTCGTTTATAAAGTTTGGGTACATCAGAAACGGTTTGAGCTTTACCAAACATTGAACAGTTCGGGGAAGGATGACTCAATAAGTAGGGTGACCATCCTATTGAGGGTCGTCGGTTCGATCACCTTCCCAGAGCTAATGCCGAGGTGTCCCTGATCAAGAACCCCCAATGTCTCCTGATGGTGGTTCCCAGCTTGCATGCCAGCTTCCACCATCAGGTATGAATGTGTGTGTGGATGAGTGCCACTTTAAGAACTAACGCCGGTAGAAAAAGGCTCCACAGACCCGTCAAGGTATTCCTTCTGCTTTCACACAGTACCTACAAAACGTGGTCATTGGCCATTTTGAAAATCTCAATGGATTGCGCTTTTATAGGTACTCAGAGTGGACAGTCTAGCTTAGACTGCCCTGTAAAAAATGGCTGCCTGGAATGAACCATAATCGGCTTGAAAGCAAGACATTTTGATGAATGGCAAGTGATGGAAACACAATTACCAACGTGGGGGTACAGAAATGACATAATGCCCTTATTTTCTAAAATTGCACTTTTTTCCATAATTAGATACAACAAAACTGTATAACTGGACGGGTACGGGCCAGGGGTCACACTAGCTTACAAAGAGAGCCCTGAAAACATCCAAAGAGTGTTCAAAACAATATCTTGATGCCAAAAAAAACAGAGTGTTTTCTTAACGCATTTCAAACAATAAAACGCCTGCAAAAATTGCTTTGTTTCAAGCTGATTATGGTCGATTCCAGGCGGCCATTTTTAACAGAGTATTATTGTTCCATTCCATCGTCTTCTGCTTATCCAGGGTTGGGTCGTCGGGAGCAACAACCTCAGATGGAAAGCCTAGGCTTCTCTCAACCCGACTGCATCCTCCAGCTCACCCAGGAGGATACTGAGGTGTTCCCTGTCCAGCTAAGAGACATCGTCTCTTTAGCAGGTCTGGGGTCTGCCTCTGGGTCTCCACATGGTGGGACGGAACACCTTACCAGTGAGGGAAGCATCCTAACCAGATGTCCGAACCACTCCGTCTGGTTCCTCATGAAGTGGAGGAGCAATGTCTCTACTCCCAAGCTCCTCCCTCTATCTGCAAGGGGCCCCAGAAACCTAGCAGAGGAATATAATTGCAGCCGCTTGTATACACAATCCCGTTCTTTTGGTGACCACCCACCCTGGGTACCATGGTGAGGGTAGGAACGTAGATCCCGTTTACCATGATGAGAGTAAGAATGTACATTCTGGTTACCATGGAGAGAGTTGGAACGTAAGTCCTGGTTACCATAGTGAGGGTATGAACGTAGATACTGGTTACCATATTGAGGGTAGGAATGTAGATCCTGGTTACCATGGTGAGGATAGGACCATAGGTCCTGGTTACCACAGTGAGGGTAGGGACATAGATCCTGTTTACCACGTTGAGGGTTGGAACGTAGATCCTGGCTACCATGGTGAAGGTAGGAACGTAGATACCGCTCACCATGATGAGTGTTGGAACGTAGATCCTGGTTACCATGGTGAGGGTAGGAATGTAGATCCTGGTTACAATGATGAGGGTTGGAATGTAGATCCTGGTTACCACGGTGAGAGTAGAAATGTAGATCCTTTGCTTTTCGGCTCAGTTCTTTCTCCACCACAATGGATCAAAGCAGCATCCTGATTATTGCAAACGCTGCCCCGATCTGTCTGTCGATCTCCCGCTCCATCCTTCCCCCACTGTGAACAAGACCCTGGTATACTTTAAGTCCTCCACTTGGGGCATTGCTCAAGTGGATGAACTGTTGTACCACTTTAATGCACTACCATACAGCCCAGGACTTACCAGTTTGGCAGGTTCAGACAGGGGGGCTCTGCATTCTGAACTCCTGGTGTTGGCAGCTGCATTATCTCATCTCCCTGGAGGAATGGAGACTGAACAAGTCATTTAGAGCGTTGCTCAGGAAAAAAAACGAAAGTAACAACAAACTTACTGGGTCTGAGGCTCCAGAAGAAACCCGGTCCTCCAAGTCTGTACAAGGAGCCCTGATGCCTACAGGGGCAACGGAAAGACTCTTGCCTCTAACGGAAGGAAACCTGCTTCCAGGGGCTGCGGAGCGACCACGATCTCCTGCGGATCGCCGGTCTTCTGCACTTGTGGATGGGTCAAGATCTCTTGCGCCTGCGGAGCAACCACCATCTCCTTCCGCTCCCTGGTCTCCTGCGCCTACGGAGTGACAGTGGAGTGACAGGGTTGGAACTTAGCTCATGGTTACCATGGTGAAAGTAGGAACATAGATCCTGGTTATCAAGGTGGTGGTAGGAAGGTAAATCCCAGTTAACATGGTGAAGGTAGGAATGTAGATCCTTGTTACAATGGTTAGGATAGGAACGTAGATCCTGGTTACCCTGGTAAGGGTAGGAACGTAGATCCTGGTTACCATGGTGAGAATAGGAACGTAGATCCTGGTTACCATGGTGAGGATAGGAACGTAGATCCTGGTTACTATAGTGAGGGCAAGAACGTAGATCGACCGGTAAGTTAGAGCTTTAGTCTTTGGCTCAGCTCTTTCCTCACCATGGATTGACTTGGCATCCTGATTCTCATCTGGACAGGGTATTTGTTGATCCAGGAGTAGGCAAGGCAAGGCAAGGCAAGTTTATTTGTATAGCACAATTCATACAAAATGTAATTCAAAGTGCTTCACAAGAAAGAAAAGAAAAAGAATGCATTAAAATCACAAAACATAGAATCAAAAAGTTTAAAAATTAAATAAATAAAATCATTAAAACAGATTAAAAAAAGAGCAATTAATAAAAAGCACAGTTAAACAGAACTGTTTTCAGCCTAGATTTAAACATTGTCACAATAGAGGCCTGTCTCACGGCTTCAGGAAGTTTGTTCCAGACTTTTGCAGCATAAAATTGAAATGCAGCTTCTCCATGTTTAGTCCTGACTCTAGGCTCCAGCAGGAGACCGGTCCCGGAGGTCCTCAGAGTTCTAGATGGTTCATAAGGTACTAACATATCACAGATGTACTTTGGTGCTAGACCATGGAGAGACTTAAACACAAGCAGAGCCGCTTTAAAGTCTATTCTCTGAGCCACAGGAAGCCAGTGCAGAGACTTTAGCACAGGACTAATGTGATCATATTTTCTAGTTCTTGTGAGGACTCGAGCCGCAGCATTTTGAATAAACTGCAGCTGTTTTAAAGCCTTTTTGTTCAGACCAGTGAGTAGACCGTTGCAATAATCTAACCTACTGGAAACAAATGCATGGATAAGAACCTCTAAGTCTGTTTTAGAAACCAAACCTCTGATTTTGGCGATGTTTTTCAGGTGGTAAAAGGCTGCTGATGTAATTGATTTGATGTGACTGTTGAAGTTAAAGTCTGAGTCCATTATTACTCCCAGATTTCTAACTTGATTTGTCGGTTCCAGAGAGAGAGATTGAAGGTAACTGATGACACTTTCTCTTTGTTTCTGTGGGCCAAAGACAATGATTTCAGTTTTGTCTGAGTTTAGCTGGAGAAAGTTGTTTTGCATCCAGACTCTGATTTGTTGAATACAGTGACAGAGTGAATCCACAGGTCCATGTTCACCTGCTGTCAGTGACACATAGATCTGAGTATCATCTGCGTAATTGTGATAGGACACGTTATTACTGGCTATCAATTGCCCTAACGGCAGCATGTAGAGGTTAAACAGCAGGGGTCCAAGAATTGACCCCTGGGGAACTCCACAGGTCAAAGGCATGTGATATGACACACAATTTCCAATTTCTACAAAATACTTGCGTCCTTCTAAATAAGATTTAAACCAACTAAGCGCAGTACCAGAAACACCAACCGAGTTCTCTAACCTCTGTAGAAGGATCCCATGATCTACAGTGTCAAACGCAGCACTCAGGTCCAACAGGATTAAAACAGAGACTTTACCAGCGTCAGTGTTCATACGAATGTCATTTGTTACCTTGATCAGAGCTGTCTCTGTACTGTGATGAGGTCTAAAACCTGACTGGAAGACATCAAATGAGTTGTTCACTAAAATAAATTTTGTCAGTTGTTGGTAAACAACTTTCTCAAGAATTTTTCCTGTAAACGGTAAGTTTGAAATAGGCCGATAGTTTTTAAGTAGTGTAGCATCAAGACTACTCTTCTTTAAGAGTGGCTTGATGACCGCAGTTTTAAAGGCACTTGGGAAGGTTCCGGTTTGAAGTGACACATTGACTATTTGAGTGATTGGTGCCAATATGCTGGTTAACACAGATTTTAGAAATCTGGTCGGTAATATATCAAGAGAGCAAGTAGATGAACTCAGACTAGTGATAATTTCTTCAACAGTTGTTTCTGTTACTGAGGTGAAGTCATTTAGCTTTAACAATCTGGATGGTGGTAAGATTGTCATTTGAACCGTGGCTTTGATGGAATTTTTGATGTTCTGAACCTTATCATTAAAAAATACAGCGAACTCATTACATTTTGAAGTCGAAACCAATTCAGCGACGATTTGAGTTGGGGGATTTGTTAATCTATTTATTGTTGCAAAAAGTACACGTGAGTTATTATTACAGTTCCCAATTATTTTAGAGAAATACATCTCTCGAGTTTTAAGTAAGATCTGATTGAAGACATGTAAGTTTTCTCTATAAATCTCGTAGTGAATTTTGGAGCTTAAGCTTGCGCCATTTACGCTCAGCTTTCCTGCACTCCCGTTTTTGTGCTTTGACTGACTCATCGTTTCTCCAAGGTGCTTTCTGCTTATTTTTAACTGTTTTCACCTTCATTGGGGCAATGGCATCCAGAACATTCATAGCACTAGACTGAACAGAGGTAACCAAATCGTTAACATCAAAACTCGAGAAATCTTCAAAATGAACCATTTCCATGAACTGTAAACGCGTGTTGTCATTTATGTGTCTGCTGTGAATAACTGCCGGTCCAGTCAGTGGCCTGGGAGCGACAGTGAGGTCACAGAAGACACAGAAATGATCAGATAAGGCAACGTCAGACACAATCACATTAGAAACATTAACTCCTTTAGTAATGAGGAGGTCCAGTGTGTGACCTCTGCTGTGGGTGGGATCTTTCACATGTTGAATCAAACCAAAGGTTTCTAAAACACTGTTGAGTTCTTTAGCATTTTTGTCATTGATGTTATCAACATGAACATTAAAATCACCTGTTATGACTAAACCATCAAAATCTGTGCATATGATTGAAAGAATTTCAGTAAAATCATCAATAAAATCTTGGCAGTGATGGGGAGGCTTGTACAGAACTAGGAATAGTATGGCAGAGGATTCTTTTAGCTCAAGCTTAAATGACAAATACTCAAAAGATGGAAATGTCCCAAACGAAAGCCTCCTGGTGCTTAGGTTATCTCTAAAGATCGCACAAACTCCTCCCCCTTTTTTCTTTTCTCTTATTTCAGATTCAAAATTAAAATTAGGTGGAGCTGCTTCTACTAGAACTGCATTACCTGTATTTTTATCAAGCCAAGTTTCTGTTAAAAACATAAAATCAAGATTAAAAGAAGAGATAAAATTATTAATTAAAAATGATTTGTTACATAAGGACCTGACATTGAGCACAGCAAGTTTCACTTTAGCTTCAGTAGGACTAGCTGTTATATTCTTATAGGGAATTTCAATTAAACTTCTGTGTTTGGACAGTCTTCTTGTTCTATTGCGATGAATTCGATTGGAGATGACTGTATTTATAGCACCCGCAGACTGTTCTCTGTCACAGGGCCCCAGCCTGAGCTGAACTTTATCATGACTGTGTGTCCTGAGACAGCAGAGGCCCAGTGCATCCTAGCTCTGAGGAATGGTAGCTTCAGGAGCAGGTGGGGGGGGGGGGGGTGAGTGGGGAGGAGTTTTGGGGATGATGTAGGTGGATTTGGAGCTGGGTAGAGTTTGGTTGAGATAGGTTTGGGGCGAGGAGGGGGAGGTGCAGGTGTTTTTTTAGGAAAAGGCACAGGAGTACATGGCGTCATCTTGATACCTTCATTAATCAGGTTTTCCAAGTGACGAGGAAGAGCCAGTGGTGAGGGTGGAGATGAAAAGGAGGAAGAGTCTTTTGTAGGGGTGGATGTAGCAGGGAGGGGCTGTCCAGTGGCAAAGGGGGAAACATCCAAATGTGAGCCCTCTCTTGGAACTGCAATAGGGCTGACAACCTGAGGTGGAGACTCTCGTATTGAAGGTGTTGATCTCTGGGTAGGTTTTGGTGATGGTGATGCTGGCACGGGTTGTTGTTGTTGCTGTAGAGCTGATGCAGTTGCTGGAACACCGGCTAGGTCTCCAGGTTTTCCAGGAGCACATTTTCCACTTTGATTCCTTCTCTGTTTAGGCACCTGCCTCAGCCTTTCATTGATCCTCAGAGCATGGAGGATGTTCTTCTTCAACATTCTCACTCCATCTCTACTCAAGTACGGGCTCTTTCCCTTGAACAGGTCCTCTCGTTTCCAGAACAGATCAAAGTTCTCAATATAATTCAGTTCTCTCAATGTGCACTCTTTGGAGAGCCATGTGTCCAGCTGGAGTAAGCGGCTAAACTTGTTTTTCCTTCCATCAATGTTAGGAAGAGGTCCACTGATATAAACTTTAGCCGGTACTCTTTGCAACTCATTAAAAAGTTCACAAAAATCTTTCTTCAAGAGTTCTGATTGTTCTCTTTTTGTGTCAACCGCTCCCACGTGTACAATTAACTGCTTTACTCCTTTAAGCACTGTATTTTTGACTAATTTTGTAATGTCCGTGACTACCGCCGAAGGGCAGCAGAGCACTTGGAATCTCTTATCTCGTATTTGGGCTACGCACCCATCGCCAAGAAGAAACACTGAGTCTTTGGCCTTGACTTGTGGTACAGATTCTCTGACTTGCTGCCTGGTATCAACATTCGATATGGCACATTCTGTTCTCTTATCTCCCACATTTTCAAACTCTAACTGTGAAAGCGCAGAAAATCTGTTTTTAAGTGGAATTGTAGCTGCGCTGTTTCTACTTCTAATATCTTTCTGTTTCTTCGTAGCACCATGTTGGTCCTTAAAGAGTTTCGGAAAACTAACTGTATCATTCAAACTAAAGTCGCAGTCATTCTTGTGAACAATGGGTTCCTTACCCAAAGGTAGCGTCTTGTCAAGACTTTTTTCTGACTCCAAAATATTTATCCGTGCTTGTAGGGCTTTAATTTGTTGTTCATAGTCCCAGCATTGTTGTTTATAATTCCAACACTGATAGCAGCAGTTTCTCCCATTCTTTTCTGCCATCGCCGTCTCGTTAGATGCAAAAATGGTCAAAATGTATCAAATCTCAGGTAATCCAAAATTTTAGGGTGATAAAAAAGAAAAATAGAAAAACAAAGATGATTTTAAATGATTTTTAAAGTGATTTAAAAGCAAAAGAATTGAAAAAAGCGACAGAGCAAGCAGCAAAGCGTCCTCCCTATGAGCTAAATTTATGGGTGGGGCTAACTCAGGTTGGTTTATCTAGAACCACTTCTCAGGATCCTTCTATCAGATTGAAAAAGATTTCTGGATGGAATTTGAAACTTTTCAATCATCAAACACACTGTCCAAAATACAGTTTCTGCGAAGGACCCCTCCTGGACGAATGAGGGATTACATTATCTTGTTACCATTTAGATACAGGATTGATAAGCATATCTATTCATTACCAGGCTGTTTTTTCTGGTCCGCCAGATTCAGGATGCTTGTAGCAGGGCTTTCAAGAAAATTTAATTTCTTGACCAGATTTGTGTTGACACAGATCTGAGAAAAAAGAAAACATTGTCATTTGTGAGGCAGGGTATTTGTTTACATTTTCTTTCTCATGTCAGGTGGCTTGTTGTCCCTGGACTGATCACCCCGCCCCTATGTGTCTCACCTTTATCTCATTGTTCAGTATCCTGCTGCTACCTTTTAACAGGTGTCTTCTACTTACTTCCCTGCAAGTTTGTCTCATTGGCCACTCTACCAGGGTCACCAGTTGAATGACTTTGTCTCAAAATCTCTAACATATGCTGTTCCTCTGATCCTGTCAATCCTGGTCACTCCCAGAGAGATGCTCAGCATCTTCATCTCTGCTACCTCCATCTTTGTTTCCTGTCTTTTTCTCAGTGCATTTGCGGTCTTATCACAGTTTTGTACAATTTGCTTTCATTTTAGCTGACAGTCTGCCATCACAGCTGAAAATCCTACATCTCCCACCTGGCAACACTTCTGCAAAGTACTCACCCATCTTCTGCTTCCTGTAGAACTCATTTTCAGTGTTTTCTACAGGATGCAGCGGCCGAACGCGACCGCATTCGTTATTGGGCGAAGCATCCAAAAATGTTGATTGTAACTCAGGTTAAAAAACGAGATTATTCGGAGTGAAGTGAACATCTCTGACCGCCAGGGTCCCAGTCATTGGCTGACTGTCCCACTTGTAAAGCTCTTGATTTACAAGTCGAATTACGTTCCGACCCTCACCGTGGTAACCAGGATCTACGTTCCTACCCTCACCGTGATAACCAGGATCCATGTTCCTACCCTCATCGTGCTAACCAGGATCTATGTTCCCAGCCTCACTGTGGTAACCAGGATCTACGTTCCTACTGTTACCATGGTAACTAGGATCTACGTTCCTACCCTCATCGTGGTAACCAGGATCTACGTTCCTACCCTCACCATGGTAACCAGAATCTACGTTCTTACCCGTACCACGGTAACCAGGATCTACGTTCCCACCCTCGCCGTAGTAACCCTGAGCTACGTTCCTACCCTCATCTATGCTCACCAGCTGTGGGTGGTCATCGAAAGAATGAGATCGCGAATACAAGCGGCTGAAATTATCTTCCTCCGCAGGGTGGCTGGGCGCTCACTCAGAGATAGGGTGAGGAGTTCTGCCATTCCGGGAGAAGACTGTGTCGTGCCGCTTCTCCTCCGGTTGGAGGGAAGCCAGATGTAAGGGTTCGGGCATCTGGTCAGGATGCCTCGCTCGCTTGTGAAGAGTTCAGTTCCCCCAGGACAAGACCAAGATGCAGATCTTGGACCTGCTAGAGAGAATATGTCTCACAGCTGGACAGGGAACACCTCAGGATCCCCCTGGGTGAGCTGGAGGATGCACCCAGGTCAAGAGAAACGTGGGTTTTCCATCTGTGGCTGTTGCCGTCGACCCGGCCCCGGATAAACGGAAAACGATGGAATGGAACAACTTCTAGTTTCCTACTAGAGTATGCTGTTTCGGAGAAACAGCGCGTTGAATGCCTGCTCGCGGGGGGCGAGGACGCCGAGGACGCTGAGGACGCCGAAGCCCTTTTTTTTTTTTTTTTCATCCTCTGATGCTGAAAATGACCTGAAAGCTGGCTAAAAAAAAACCTGAATGTACATATGTGCTGGAAAAGGATTTCAAACACATACAATTTTTATAAAGTTTTGTCTTTTATTGTGAAAATCTCGTTAAAGTTGTGTAATTATGCTTTAAAGTTAAGAAAACAAAACAGCGTTAAAGTTTTTAAAAAAAAATAATTTTAATGTAAAAGTGTGTAAAAGATGATAATTTTTCATTATTTTGGGTCTTTTATTGTGAAAATCTCATTAAAAATGGCTAAATATGCTTTTAAGATGAATTTTAAAAAAAAGACGAAGAATTATTGAAAAAAGAAAAAATTTAATGTAAAAATGTGTAAAAGATAGTAATTTTTTATTATTTTAGGTCTTTTATTGTGAAAACCTCGTTAAAGTTGTCTAATTATGCTTTAAAGTTAAGAAAACAAAACAACCCTAAAGTTATTTAAAAAAATAATTTTAATGTAAAAGTGTGTAAAAGATAATAATTTTATATTATTTTAGGTCTTTTATTGTGAAAATCTCATTAAAGTTGTCTAATTATGCTTTAAAGTTAAGAAAACAAAACAACCCTAAAGTTATTTAAAAAAAATAATTTTAATGTAAAAGTGTGTAAAAGATAATAATTTTATATTATTTTAGGTCTTTTATTGTGAAAATCTCATTAAAGTTGTCTAATTATGCTTTAAAGTTAAGAAAACAAAACAACTGAAAAGTTCTAATGAGCTGTCTTCCCATCAGAGCTCCTTAATTGCGCCTCAAAACACAGCTGATGCAGGTCACAAGACCACAGAAACAGAATCTGCATACAGCCAGCACAGCCTACTTCCAAATAAGGAGATGTCTGTGACATCACACAGACTCCCTCATTACCTTATAAGGAGATGAGGCTGTGAGTGCTCATTAATTGGGCGGCAAAACACACCTGCTCAGGTGGGACAGAGAATTTCTGAATATGCAAACAAATGCTAATTGCGCGAAAATGGAAACAGATAGAAAAAAAATTCTTTCAGATTTAGAAGCAGGACGATGAAATCTACTTGGGGATATAATTTTATTTTTGTAGCTCAAACAGAAATGAAATGGCAGCCATTTTAGTGTCACAAAAATGTCAGTTTTTGGGGGGAGGTCTCCTTCTGAGGACCATAGAGGAAATTCTGTTGGTCTGACAGATTCAAGAGTCACCTTGGATGAAAGAGGACAAGAATTCCTCCGTTTTGAGCTAAAATTTATGTTTGTGGGATAAAAACTCAAAGAGTTATAAAAATTTGTTTGGAAGGGTAAAATTTTAAAATCCGGTCAGAGGGTCAAAAATTAGACCTGACTTCTCGACCTTCGGGAGCCCGTAGCGGCTAAACCGTCGCTCTGACGAAAAAAATGCTCCATTCCAAAGTTGTTCGCAACGAAATTTCCTTCGTTTTGATATAAAGTTTTTGCAGATCGGTTCAGAAATGTAGGCTCTGACGCTCTTTGAACACAAATTTTGTGAATTCTGTTCGCACTCTGTTTTTACAGTGCGAGCGAGGCAAAAAAAAAAACCTGATTTTTTCCATTTTTTCACTTTTTTTATTAAGTGATTGCTCTGAAACCGTAGAAGGTATGAAAGTGTCCTTTAGATGTTATAGAGGTCAAACCCTTGTGACCCGTTTAAACTTTAAATGGTGTTTCTAGCTAAAAGTATGCCAGAGCTGGAAAGCTTTGAAGAGCATGTGGTTTTTGGCCAAAATTACATTATTTCCAATGGGGCCAATTTTTGTCATGTTTTTTTGCGATAAATCGGAAACCGATTAAAATTTAAAAAGTTGAATAGATCCGTAAATCTCATTTCCGAGCCGGTCGTTTTGAGCCCTGAACGGCTGCGCTCGGGCAAACGGATCTTGAGATTTTACGTGTCAAAAAAGGGGCGGAAGACTACGGAAGATTCTATATAGCAAAACAGGATCACTATAGTTGAATGCCTTTTAGGCATTCAACTGATTAGTTTGAAAGCGTGTGTGTCCGTTCAGAGTGAGAAAGGTATAAAACAAAATGTGTGCCCGTTAAAAGGGTTAAAGGCTATTCATAAACTCCAGCATTTGTGTTGGCACACTAAATCCTGGCAGCTGTGTGTGTGGATGGAAGGGTTTACCTTTTTTCCCCTGAAAGTCACATAGAGTTTAATGGGGATGGAGTCAGACTCAGTCTCAACTGGCTGCAACTCAACCCTTGCATCGTGCGATGCTAACAGACAGAAAGAAGAGAAAAGTTAAGGGGTGGTTTCCTCATCGTTGGTACGTGTCGATGGTTGGATTCTAACCTGTTAGTAAATTTTTTAAGTTGAGCATTGCCAGGCTCCAAGACTCTTTGAGCGAGCTATACGGGACAGAACACACACAGACACACACACACACACACACTGAGAGTCTGTTCGATGAGGAAGGATAATGTGTTTACTTACGCATCCCCCTCAGAACCAGGTATTAACTGTTCTACTCCAGCAAAGTGGAACCTTTTCTTTTGGAACGGCATCTTCCGGAAGGGCAACATTAAACAATAAATCCTTTTGGGAAAAACGGATGAAAAACAAGGTGTAAATATTTCATCCCTTCAAACACACAACTCATCTGATTACTAAAACACCCACCAGTGTGTAAACGGTGGTGTGTGTAAATGTCCAAGGGTGCAACGGTAGAGGAAAAGTCACAGTTTTTGTTCGTTTGTATGTGATCCAGCTTTTAATTTGAAAGACATAGAGCGGCCAATTTAGAAGAAAACAGAGCTGCTGCACATAAACTTGGGATTAAGAGTGAGACGAAGAGTGAGACGTTGCTGTGGTGACCCTGTCACTGCAGTGTAAGAAAATTCCTCACCCGTCTAGCAAAGGTCCTTCACAGCATATTCTTCAGTGTCTTTTTTTTTTTAAAAATATACTTTATCGATCCCTCACCGGGAAATTTGTGCGCTTCATTACACCGCAGCAATTTGCCACCTACGATGGCGCCAATGGTGAGAGAAACGGGGGGTTAAGGTGTCTTCACCAAGGATCCTAGACGTGAACTCAGTGGGATGCAAACTCGCAAACTTCTGGTTAACTTCCGGTCCCCGGGCAAACGTTCTAACCCAAAGATGACAAACATACGGACTGCGGGCCGCATCCAGTCCACAAGGAAGTTCGATCAGGCTCACAGGATAAATTGAAAGTTGGAAAATTGCATGAAAGACACGGAATTTTTTAAATTTAATGCAATTCATAAATTATCCGCTATAGGCGCACTGTTTTGCAACATCTGCTTCTTATTCTGACTTGTTTATATCTAGTCCTATACCTGCCCGCACCCTCATTAGCAAAAATGGCGTTATCAAAAAAGAGAAAAGTAGATAAACAGTGTAGAATTTTCCAAATAAAATGGACCACGTCATATTTATTTACGGGAAACACACAGTAAACCTCTGTGCTTGGTGTGTTTGCAACAAGTTTCCGTATTTAAGAAATATTCGGTGCCACTACAAGACTCACCGCAGCGCAAAATATGACAGCTTATGAGGACAACTGAGAACAGATGAGGTCAACGAATTACAGCTCTGTGAAAATGAATCCTTACTGTGGTCATTTTGAAAAATGTTCAATGTAAAATTAGTCTTTCTTTGTAAGGCTCCTGCAATCATAAAGTTCATTACTATCATTTTTTACACTAGTTACTTAACGTTTGTGTAATTTAGTGAAATGTTCTCAATAAATTTCTAGTTAAATTTCAAGTTTCACAGAGTCCTTGTGCTCCTTTACCCCAAAACAAAGGGAAGACATGATATTCTGGTTATTTATAGCTGAGTATGCTATATTTTTAATGGTCTGGCCCATGACGTCTACCTGGACGTCATAAATTGCCCGCGATGTGAAATGAGTTTGACACCCTTGTTCTAACCACTCAGCCACCATCTTCCCCTCGGTCTCTCTCTGTCTCTCCTACTCGTCTCCCCCCTGTCTTTGAAGATCGAGACATTTCGACTTCTCTCAGGAAATAAATTTCACTCTGATAGAACTGGTACTTTATACCCCGGGGGTGTCAAACTCCGGCTCTGAAGGTTTTCATTGTGTTCCTGGTTCAAGCTGATGGACGTAAAGTGAAATCAACAGCCAATAAAATCTGTTACATTGACTCAATAAGCTGGATAAGGAACACATGGAAAACCTTCAGAACACAGGCCCTTCAGGAACAGAGCTGGACACTCCTGACATAAACTAACCCGAGTTTGTCCAACCCTTTGAGTAGTAGCTAACACCAACAAACCTTTGGTTATGTAACGTGTTAAACAGTTTACTTTATTGTTGTTTGAGTGCATTTTGTTCTAAACAAAAACTGACAAACCAGTTAGATGTGTCACTAAAATACACAATAATAACCCGTTCCGTTGTCTTCCTCTTATTCTGGGCCAGGTCGCGGGGGGAACAGCCTCAGACGGGAAGTCCGGGCTTCTCTCACCCCAACTGCTTCCTCCAGCTCACCCGAGAGGATCCTCAGGTGTTCCCTGTCCAGCTGTGAGACATATTATCTCCAGCAGGTCCGGGGTCTGCATCTTGGTCTTCTCCCGGAGTGACTTGCCCGAAACACCTCACCAGCGAGGAGATCGAGGGGCATCCTGGCCAGATGCCCGAACCACCCCATCTGGCTCCTCTCGACCTGGTGCAGGAGCGGCTCGACACCGAGCTCCTCCCGGATGGCAGAGCTCCTCACCTGATCTCGGTGTGAGAGCCCAGCCACCCTGCAGAGGAAGCTCATTTCAGCCGCTTGTATCTGCGATTTCGATAATCACCAACAGCTGGTGAGCATAGGTGAGGGTAGGAACGTAGATCATGGTCACCATCGTGAGGGTAGGAACATAAATCCTGGTTATCATGGTGAGGGTAGGAACATAGATCCTGGTTACCACGGTGAAGGTGGGAATGTTGACCCCTGTTACAACAGTGGGAGAAGGAACGTAGATCCTCGTTGCCATGGTGAGGGTAGGAACGTAGATTCTCGTCACCGTGGTGAGGGTAGGAACGTAGATCCAGGTTACCATGGTGAGGGTAGGAACGTAGATCGACTTGTAAAATCGAGATCTTTATTTTTTGGCTCAGCTTTTCGTTCACTACAATGGAGCGATGCAGTGTCCTAGTTATTGCTGACGTCGTACCGATCTGCCTGTCGATCTCCCATTCCATCCTTCCCCCACTTATGCTGCCGAGTGTGAAGCGGCCGGGATGGGAATCACCGCCTCCAAATCTGAGACAGTCCTCGCTCGGTAAAGGTTGGAATTCCCCCTTTGAGTCCTGCCCCAAGTGGTGGAGTTTCAGTATCTTGGGGTCTTGTTAACGAGTCGGGGAATGATGGAGCGCGAGATCGACGATAATAACCCTTTGGGATTAAACCGGTCCCAATTAAATCTGCGTTAAAAGTCTACCTCTTTGGACCAAGAAGTGAGAATACTATGATTTACTCAAGGTAAGTTGCATCTTATGCCTCCATTCCTGTTTAGAGAAGGCTTCTTTGACACCATCTTTTCCCCCTATTTAGAATCTTAAACTCACTGTTGTGTTGCTTTACGACGTAGATGTGCGGCAGAGTATAGACCACTTGAATTAGCCAAGACCCACTCTTCTTAGTAAACAAATGAAATAACCGCAAAAAATCCCCCCAAAATACAGTTGTTTACAGGTTTGTTGGTGTTAGCTCCTCCTCCTTAAGGGTTGGACCAATCAGGTTAGTTTATTTAGAAACAGTTCTCATGTTCCTTTTATCAGATTAGAATTATTTCTGGATGGAAGTCGAAACGTCTCTATCAAACACACTGAAGAAGGCACTGAAGTCTTTTCGATGATGGACCCCTGCTGGATGAATGAGCGATTACACAGACTTGTTGCCAATAACTAACGTAATGTAGTTGTTTTGTTAAGTGGGATAAAGTTTTGAACAAAGTTCATTTTGCTCATTAGAATCGATACATTTAGATGTTAAACTGTGCGTAGTGTTGGTACTGATGTTGGTCTTACCTGTTGGTGGGGATCTCAATGCAGAGCATGTAATCCACCAGGAGGCAGTCAGCTAATTCTCCGTTGACTGACACCACCCCGACACGGCACCACTTCTTCTTTAACTCAGAGAAGACGACATAGAGCTGAAAGAACACACACACACACACCTGAAGCCAAATTGCTGAAGGAGAACCAGGAAGTCCTGCAGGCAGCGTTGCCATGGTTTCCGCCACATGGCGGCAAATATTGTGGTATATAACGGGAGCCGGAGTCTATCTCGGCTGGTTTAAGGCGAGAGCAGGATACACCTGGAGCGAGTCGCCAGTCTGTCGCAGGGCCACCCATCCACCCACCCACACCTGGGGCCATTCTTTTTTTTATAGCAGCCGATCAACTAACCAGCATGTTTTTGGAGAGCGAGTGGAAATCGAAGAAAACACAAACATACACGAGAAAAACATGCAAACTCCACACAGAAAGAACAGTGATTTAAGCCTCGTCCCACCTGGGACTTGAACCCCCAACTTTCTTGCTGTGAGGACACTGTGCCGACCACAATATATGCCGTCTTTTTGGATTCAGATTAAAAACCCTCGAACGACACTTTACTCCAAATGTCGACAATCAAGCGGCTTTTTCTTGTGTTTTTGGAAATTTTTGGAGTCTATGACGTGAAATCTTGTTGTTAAGTCTGTTCTTAATGAACAGCGCCTGCTACTGCGGGCCCACCCCCTTCAAAAGCTCTTCGTGCCAACGGAAAGTGTCTTTGTATTTGAGAGAGAGCGTGTGTTTCAGAGAGAGAGGATATTTTCAGTGTGTGTGAGTGTGTGTTGAAACTGGACTGGTAGATGTGTGTGTGTGTGTGTGTGTGTGTGTGTGTGTGTTGACACTGGTCTGGTAGATCTGTGTGTGTGTGTTGTCTCTATCATCGTCTATGGAAACATGTTTCCAAACCCTGTCTGCAGACAGACTTACTTGACCCGTCTCAACGGTTGGTGGCCTCAGATGTTCTTTGAAGCCTGCCGTAACTACGGCAGTATAAAACTTTTCCAAGCGTGTGAAATGCTCGAAATTTGGCGAGTCTGAGTCCGGATTTCCCTCTGTGGAACGGAGTACCTGGCCCCACAGAATGGTTGGGGTTTCCGTCTGCAGGGATAATGTCACAACACAGTTACCATGACAACTGGTTTATAAGATGACACAATGTGTTTGTGTTGATTATGTTTTATCTTAATTTACATAGAAACACCTGAAAATATGTTTAAAATGAATAAATATGTAAATTAATTTTCAATTCATTAACACGGTGGCGCTAAACAGACTTTTCATCGTTTCAATTTTATAAAAAATCATTTGTAGTAAAAAATATTTTATTTCATTCATAAAAACTTTTTAATTTTAAACATGTTTTTTATTTTGTCAACTAGCATCTGAAAACTGCGGTCAAGTGAGCCGCGGTTCACTCAGCCGCGATTCACCAGTGCGCGCCTCGTTTAAATCAATGGAGTCAACTTTGAGGAGCGATAAAAACACTTTAATACATTATGCCAGTTCCACACTAGTATTTATCTCTTCTACTAAATGTCTTTTATCATTATACAAAGAATTGTGCATTTTTATCGTATACTTTAGGATTTATTAGCATTTGAAAGTGACAAATGGTTTACTTCCCTGCGATTCGGCCGCGATCCACGCAAAATCATACTGCGACTTTTTACATGTTTACGGTAATTTCAAAGTAAATAGCCATAACAGTCAACTTTGAGGAGCGATAAAATCACTTTTATTCATTTTGTCAGATCCACACTAGTGGATAGTGTGGACAGGCGGATCGGTGCGGCATCAGCAATAACTAGGACGCTGCATCGGTCCGTCCTGGTAAAGAGAGAGCTGAGCAAAGCTCTCGATTTACAAGTCGATCTACGTTCCAACCCTCACCATGGTAACCAGCTGTGGGTGGTGACCGAAAGAATGAGATCGAGGATACAAGCGGCCGAAATGAGCTTCCTCTGCAGGGTGGCTTGGCTCTCACTCAGAGACCGGGTGAGGAGCTCTGCCATCCGGGAGGAGCTCGGTGTCGAGCCGCTCCTCCTCCGGGTCGAGAGGAGCCAGATGGGGTGGTTCGGGCATCTGGTCAGGATGCCCCCCGAGCGCCTCGCAGGCGAGGCGATAAAAACTCTCGACCTGCCTCACCCGGTCTCTGAGTGAGAGCCCAGCCACCCTGCAGAGGAAGCTCATTTCGGCCGCTTGTATCCTCGATCTCATTCTTTCGGTCACCACCCACAGCTGGTGACCATAGGTGAGGGTTGGAACGTAGATCGACTTGTAAATCGAGAGCTTTGCTCAGCTCTCTCTTTACCACGAAGGACCGATGCAGCGTCCTAGTTATTGCTGATGCCGCACCGATCCGCCTGTCCACACTATCCACTAGTGTGGATCTGACAAAATGAATAAAAGTGATTTTATCGCTCCTCAAAGTTGACTGTTATGGCTATTTACTTTGAAATTACCGTAAACATGTAAAAAGTCGCAGTATGATTCTGCGTGGATCGCGGCCGAATCGCAGGGAAGTAAACCATTTGTCACTTTCAAATGCTAATAAATCCTAAAGTATACGATAAAAATGCACAATTCTTTGTTTAATGATAAAAGACATTTAGTACGTGAATCGCGGCTGAGTGAACCGCGGCTCACTTGACCGCAGTATCTGAAAACTGCGACGTTATCATTTTTTTCCACTTTAAACCTTTAAATTAAAACTTTAAACGTTTAAATTTGCAGGTAATTGAAAGAATAAAAAAAAATTCTTTTACCGTAACAATCTGAATTTTGATCATTTTTTTCAATTAAAAACCACGCGATGCTAACTAGAAGCTAACAGGCTAATGAGCGGAAACACTTCTTTATTTTTACTTTTAACGAAAAAAAAACAAACTGATTTTAACCAAAATCCTTTTAAAACTTTATCTGAAAGTAAAACTAGAAGTTTTGAGAGCTAAAATATTTTCTAAACGGTTTAAATTCAACACTCGAGATGATACATAGCGTCTAAAAAACGTGACGTCATCCTTTTTTTCCACTTTAAACCGTTAAATATAATCTTTTAAACATTTAAAATTGAAGGAAAATAAAAGAATAAAAATAAAGCTTTTTTCTTACCAGACTCAAACCAATTGCGATCATCGTTTGATTGAAAACGAGATGCTAACAAGAAGCTAACAAGCTAATTATGGCAGAAACCAACAGATATTGATTTAAAATCAATAAAAAAATCAACTGAAATAAAATCACTATAAAACTTTGTCTGAAAGAAAAACAAATTGTTAAAATACGTTCTAAAAGCTTCTGATTAAGAGAGGTTGTTGATAAGAGCAACAGGAGAAGTTCAGCGAGCATGCGCATGCGCAATTGAGGAAGCGCATGAAAGCTAGTTCATAATGATAATATTTATATTAAACAGGAAAACAAAGTTAAGTTGTTTTTTTATTTAAATGTAATTTTTTTTATAATCTTTTTTAATTTTTTTGTTAGTTTTATTTTTTAAAAATATATTTTTGTCCATTTTTAACCATCTTTTATTTTCTTTTTATTCATTTTTAGACAAAAGAAAGATTTTATTTTTAATTAATATTCATTCATTTAAATGAATGTTTAAATCTTTTTTATTACTATTTTTAAATTCATTTTTAGGTTTATTTTCATTCTACTTTTTTGTTTATTTGTTAGTGAAAGCAGCTTCACATCTAGGTATTTAATGATATTACTAAAATGACTTCCAACAGCAGTTTTTTTAGTCCTATTATTTTATTTTTACATTTTTAGAAAATAAAAAAGTCTGACATTTTTTTATGATTTTCTTTAATCTACGATGAATAAAAAAACATGTTAACGTTATGTAAACACCATCATCAGCAGCTGTTTTAGCTTAATTTGTTGCAAATGGTGCTGTCTGGGTTTCTATGCGTCCGGAAGATCTGGTGTCGTCCTGGTCCCGGGGCTTTAGTTGGCCAGGGCGTGGGGCAGCTCGCTTGACCAGCGAGAGGGGCGGGATCCCTGTGGCGGCTCCTGCTGGGTGTGGGGCTGGCAGTGGCTGCTGGCCCGAGACGACGGGCACCTGCATGCACCTGCATTTTCAAGGTGCTTGTAGACAAGATTCAATAAAAATAATTTAGCGTCTTCCAACTGCTTTTTTAGGTTGGTATGCAAATTGTAGTTGGTCCAGCTGTTCCTCCGTCTTAGATAAAATAAGGTGTTTTAAACTGTTTTCAAAGCTTTTCATTACCAGTGGGGTAAGTGCTACTGGTCTGAATTCACTCAATTTCTTTGACTTGCTTGACTTGGGAAGAGGAATCACCAACATAGGGAAGACGTCCACAGTGGTCTAATGTTTGATCTTACATTGTTTATTTCAACACATTGTTTTTTGTTTTCTAAATAACTTTTTATCCAGGAATGGACAGTTCCTGTAATATCATATTTTTTTTAAGTTTCTTAGTAATTTTTGTGATCTATGGTATCAAATGCTCGTTTGTTTCAATGTGCTCACAGAGGAGGAAAACCGAGCTTGTATGATTGTCTGATGTCATTGTCTTTTTCTGATATGAAACGCTGATATGAATGTCTTTTTCTGCACTGTGGATGGAGCGACCATGCTGCTCTTCAAGGAGTTGACAAAAAACAAACCTAATTGAAACTGGCCACCAGGAGCGACAAAGGAGCATAAACAAACACAAGAATTTTTACAGACATGTCTAACAGCACAGTGTGGATATACAAAAGCAGCAGACATAATCTCCTGAGAAATTTTCCACAAATCCAGCTAATCCATGAACTCCGAGGCTCTAAACTGTTTTTACAGCCAGTTTTTCTTCTTTTTTTTTTTTTTTACATAACATATTCACTTTTACAAAGCAATGTCAGATAAATAGAGTTCATGGATGATTGACAAGCTGGCGGTAAATTTCCTAAAATCCAATAAACCCCACAAAGTTTATGCTTTTTGAGACATACCCAGTGGTTTGCAAATTTTAAAGTCATCTATGTCGAGGATTAATGGCAGTCTTAATTCTCCACCCAAGAGAAACTTGTTATTTTTGAAGAGACAAGCGTCTTGAAAACATCCGCATTCCCCACTGACTGAATGTTGATTTAAATGATTATCAACATTTCTCAGAAGGTCAGACTTTCTCAATAACTGCTGTAAAGATTTTAGAACAGGAATTTACTGAAAAGTCTGTCTTGTTTTTGACTCCAGTAAATACTCGACTGAGTCAAAAATGTCCAAATTTGCTTTGTAGTACTGTCTTCGTTTATGAGCAGTTGTTTGTGGCTCATCTCTTGCTATACCTTTTAACAAAGGGTTACAAGAAGAAATTTCTAAAAAAATCTTTGAATTTCTTCATTTGATACAGGCACAGATTTTGTCAAGTAATGTAATTCAGTGAATAGTTCATCAATTGCTTTGCGTGGGACATGGAAATAGTTTTCTAGTTTTAAAACAGAAATCCTATTTTTAGTTCTAAAAACTCTGATGAATCCCGTTCAGTTGTTTCAGTTTCTATTTCACTATCAGAGTTGACTTTGCATTCACTGCTCTGAGCAGAATCATAATTGCTCCTATCTGCTGAATTTTTAGTTTTCTTACTGTTTACAATACTTTCTTTATAATCTTGAAGTGAATATGGTGTGTGTTTTCTATATCTGTGGGACTTGGAAGCACTATGTACATTGATTTGGAAGGAGCACTCCTGAAATGGACAATCCACGGTATCATGTCTCTTAGATGCTTCTGTAGGTGGTTATTGAGATGACAAAAATACTCATGTGCTGATGCTATGTGTGTTTGTACACAATTGGCAGTTAAATGTAGCTGAAACATAACATTTTTCAATGTCTTGGGAACTGTTTAAATGACTGTGAAGTGCATTCCATGTTTTGAATACACATGGGCAATCAGAATATGTGCATGGATATCTGCTGCAAAAATTTTGAGCTAGCCTGTAATGTTTAAGAAGCTGAGCTTTTGTTGGTTTAGCTGTTAGGCAGTATTTACAGGACCACATTTATATCTGTTGACACAAAGAAATAGTGCTATTAGTAAAAAATAAAAATATGTAATGAGAATTCAATCAAACAAGTTTTCTGCTCACAAACAAATGAACATTTATGTGAAATATAATGCATAATTAACTTGTTAATTTAGTTCAACTGCACATGTCCTTCAACAACAGATGTGTGCAACAAAAAATAACTTTTATTGCATTGACAGGTAAAATAATTACCATATTTCGAATAAATTAAGATAAATGACCCATTGTTACACGTATTTTTCTTTCAGACCATCTGACCAACCGGCGGTTGCTCAACAACACAAAGTGTTTAGGTTTGGGCTGGGGTGAGCAAACTATTTGATTCACTGGCCACATGGAGTTCTAACATTTGAAAAAGGGTTGGGAATAGGAGCAGATGGATGGCATGCTTTGGTAACCTCACCTCATTGGAGAAAAAATATACATCTTGGGATGTGGAGAAAACATGTGCTTTAATTTCCGATGAAAATAAAGAAAAGCACTATAACAAAATATCTGACTTTGAAATGAGTCTTTAAACACTGAAAATCAAATGAATACCTATTTTATTTTAAGCTCTGAAAGCTCTTTGTTTCCTCAGGATGTCACCATCACTCTCCTTCTGACTTACCTTAAAAAAAATGTCCATCTACTCCTAGGTTTTAAATGTAGGTTTGAAATCAAACGCACTTGTTTAGTTAGTTGGTTAAATTTTATTCTTTCAGTCAATCAATTATTTAACAGAAAGACAAAAGAAAGAATGTGCTGAACATAATAATAACAGTCACATTAAACATGTACACATACATATACAATAAAAATGAAAAAAGGTTTAAAGGTTTATCTGTTTGTATTGTAGACTCTGCAGCGAAGCGAGAGAGGATGGAATTGAGGAAGTCACTGAATGCAGAATGGAATGACGTGTCACAGGAGATAACGTGCTGGAAGCTGCGAACTTGGCAGCCTTATCTGCATGGCTGCTCCCTACAGAAACAGAGTCAGAGGCATTAGTGTGAACCGCACATTTGCAAACAGCAACCTATATAGGGAGCAAAATAGAGTCAAGCAGGTAAGCGACCAAAACTTGATTCAGAATAGGATTCCAATTAGACTTAAGGAAACCACAATGTTTCCAAAGCTGACCATAATCGTGCACAACGCCGAAACAGTATCTGGAGTCAGTCCAGACTGTAACCGTCTTGCCTGCTGCAAGTGTGCACGCACGTGTCAACGCAACAAGCTCAACAGCTTGTGCACAGCGATGGCAGAGCGGAGGAGCAGACTCAACCGTGTCATAATCTGAACAAACAGATTCTTTAGTTTCTCTTCCACTCGCACCTACAGAGCAAAGCTTTGATACCAGACAAGTCAACAGATTTCACCACTGAAAATGTTGCACCAGAATCTACAATAAGCACAATTTCTCTACCAGCAACAGTGAGTTTCAAAAGTGGCAGCTTCGAAATACTCTCTTCAGAAGGAAACTGAAACGACAATTCTGTCGTCTCTCTCGTCTTTCTGCCTCATGCTCCCACAGTTTCAGACATTCCTCCATATCCGCTGTTCTTGCTAAATCATCTCTTTTTAAACATTTATTCTTCCACACTTTATCTCTTTCTTTTGTCAACTCTTCACGTAGTTTTGTCATTTGTTTTTTGCTAAGAGACCCTCCTTCGGTGAAGCCACACTTTTCACACCACCAGTGAATAAACGTATGTACATGCCCGTTCCCCATATTTCTCTTTCATGAACAACATTATATTTGAGGCAGGTTTTCCCGGCGTCTGCTCCATTTCTGTAGGGTTACCCATTACTGCTTCTACTTTCTTACGTTATTTTCTTCTCAATAACTCACCAATTAGTTCTTGCTAATCACTCACCAATTACTTCTTGCAAATTGCTCACCAATTAGTTCTTGCTAATTTCTCAGTGGCTCACCAATTAGTTCTTGCTAATTTCTCTACTTATTTGTTCATAAATCTCTGAAAATCAGGTAAGAAGCAGAAGCCAGAACTGCCGAGGACACTCGATCGTATTATTGACGTTGCTTAATGTTAAACCCCACAATTTAAAAAAATGTATTCTTCCCAAGGATCCAATATGAGCACAAGCCAACAATTTGGATCAGAAAAAATACTTCTCACCAATTGTCTCCAAGACAAGTCCGAAGATGTCGTCACCGCCGACTGGAAGGTAGACAGAAGTCCTTGTATCTCTCTTAAATACTATGCAAGGTTTCAAGGATGAACCTCTAATGGTTCAGGTGGCCAACCCCTTCAGTTCTCGATCCCAGCGAACGAGCCCGACATCCTACTTCTGACACCAAACTGTTGTGGAAAACAATCAGTGAGAATAAACCAAACAGTCGAGTGTCCTTTAGCAGAGATTTATTATTGAAACACCATGAACACGGTGGAGGAATCTGCAGAGACCTGAATTGTCCAAGGAGCAAGTTTACATAATACATGCTGATAACAACCTCTTGCATGTAGCCTGACCTTCACAGATATACAGTATCTGGACTATGAAACACATTGGTGTCTGCTCAAAGAAAGATTATTAGGAGAATGTTAGCAGTCTTGTGCTTGACCCAAAAATATGTAAACCCCTCTATATCAGATACTAAGGAACAGGCCATCCCGACAAACAGTTAAGACAATCTTGCGTCCTGTGATCTGAAACCTATTTTCCCTCTACAGTGCCCTAAGTCACAGACACAAATGGTGGTGGGGGTCAGACTGTGGTTCCTAAAAGTCCAGACTTCCAAACTGAAGCCTGGACAGGAAGCTGAAAGGAAACTACTCAGCGTGTCACTTCCTCCAAGTTTTACAGGTTTAAATAAAATTGTACATTCTTAAAGCGGTGTGTGTTCTGTCCTTGACCATCCCCGTGGCTGGCAGCGAAGACCGGTCCAGCTCAGCATTGAACAAGTGTTGATCTGGGCACACATCCTGGTTCCTGCAGGAAAACAGGGGGTAACCGGACCTGGTGACGAACATCAAGCTGGGGGACGCCTTACCTGCAGGAACCAATCGTCTCCAGTTGGGGGGCACAGTGGCGAAGTCTTCTTGTGCCAGCAGAATAACGTTAGCACGTTTCAGGTATTGCTGAAGCCTGATGTCTGATGTCTTATCTTCAGAAATCAGCAGCACTGAACAGATTTGCCAGGATTTCTCTTGCTCCTGTAGAACCCACACAGAACCCTGTGAAGTACCCGCTACAGACGACAGACACACTTACAGTAGTCATCTAATAATAAAACCCTGATTGATGACGAATACGAACGACATAAGAGGCTTGAAAACAGCAAGAAGGCTGAGGATTTGAGTTAAAGTCCTAGAGTGGATACAAAGCTTGACACTGGTCTTTCTGTGTGTAGTTTGTATGTTCTCCCGGTGTATGTGAGGGTTTTCTTTGGTTTCCTCCAAAAACAAATATGTTAGGTTGATTGGGTACTATCAAATTGCTCCTATGTGTGTGTGTGTGTATATCCCTGCAACAGACTAGTGACCGTTTCTAGGTGTAACTTGCCTCTCGTCTGTAATCAACTGGGATTAGTTTTTTTTTTTTTTTTTTTTACATACAGTACTTTATTAATCCCTCACCGGGAAAATTTGTGTGCTGCATTACACCGCAGCAGGCTGCTAGGACGTCGCCAATCGTGGGAGAAACGGGGGGTTAGGTGGGGAAAGTGTACAAAACCGTGGTGAGACAGGCCATGTTGTTTGGTCTAGAATTAGTAGCACTGAGAAAAAGACAGGAAGCAGAGATGGAGGTAGCAGAGATGAAGATGCTGACGATCTCTCTGGGAGTGACCAGGATGGACAGGATTAGAAATGAGTATATCAGGGGAACAGCACATGTTAGAGGTTTTGGGGTTAAAGTCTGAGAGGCCAGACTGAGATGGTTTGGACATATGCAGAGGAGAGAGAGTACATGGGAAGAAGGATGCTGGATTTGGAACCACCAGGAAAGAGGACTGAAGGAAGGAGGAAGTTCATGGACGCAGTGAAGGAAGATGTGAAAATGGTTGGTGTGACCAAAGAGGATACAGCAGGTAGGGTTAGATGGAAGAAACTGACTTGCTGTGGCAACCCCTAAAGGGAAATGCCGAAAGAAGATGGTGTCTTCTCCAAGGACCCTAGACGTGAACTCAGTGGGAATCAAACCTGCAAACTTCCGGTTTACTTCCGGTCCGAAGGCGAACGTTCTACCACTGAGCTACCGCCTCCCCCAGAATTTTGCCAGGGCAGGAGTCGAATCTGCGATCTCTTTTGGAGACTGGATCTCTAAGGTCCAGTGCCTTATCCGCTCGGCCACCCTTACACACCCTTGTTAGTGAACTCCATCCAGGGAAAATTTTATTCTTAAACAAGTTTCAAATGTTATCTAGAGAACAGGTTATCTAGTTTTATCTAGTTTTGAAAGTGTCTTCAGGATATTGTGTTCGATAATCGAGATGATTCGACTTCCATCCAGAAATCATTTCCAACCCTGATGGAAGTAGAGCCAGTTCTCATGTTACTTCTAGAAGTCAGAATGTCTCGATCGTCAAACACAACCTCCTGAAGACACTTTGAAATCCCAGCTGGACAAATGACGAACAAACTTGTTGCCAAGAACTTTGGGCAGTATACCCTGAAGTAGATTCGAGAACTGGACAACAGAAACCATCATGGCTTTAAAAGTAGCTGCAGGCGGAGAAGTCATATCGAACGCCCAGTTAGAGGTGGACGAGTGAATGATGAGCATCCCACCTGTGAGAAGAAATTCCTGAAGTTATTGGCCAGACAGAAGAGCCTGCTGCCGAACACCTTCAGGGACGGGGGAAAGCTGTAGTGAACCACACACGTGGCGTCTCTGATCTTCAAATCTTTCAGAATATGGTCCGTGGTCACTGCAAGTCAGAGCGGTTAGCGAGCTTTCACCTGTGCAGGTGTGAGGGAGGACTAATAGCTTACCAAGGACGCAGTGCGTTACTGGACTGACGTCCCTCGCCCACAGCTGGAGCACGAGGTCAGGATTTCCCCCTTCTTGGGTCTTTATGCAGAAGACCTCCTTGTCTTTTACAGCCTGCAGGGAAACAAACATGGCTGCTGTCTGTAGCTAAACCCATTTAACCCTCTCAGTCCTACAGTCGGTGTAGTCTAAGCAGTTTAAAGTTCCTAAGTGGGAGGAGTTTCATGTCTGAAGCCCCTCCTATTTTAACCCTGTCTCACCTGATAGATGTTGTCCACCTCTTCGTCAGTGTTCGCTATGATCAGAGTCTTCTGGCTGACATCGGGGGTGAACGCTATGGATGTCAAAAGGTCCGATAACTTGTTGCTCTCCGTGGTCACCAGGAGAATCTGCAGAGAGATAAAAAAAGGGCACTCTTGTTATACAGAGCTCTTACCTTTCTACCTTTTTACAGAGCTATCCTACCTTTGTTGGTACTCATAAACTCTGGGCAGGGCATCAAACTGGAAACCCTCTGGTAACAGGACACTCACCCTGCCCATCCTTCACCAGTGGGTGGGACTAACCAGATCAACTTTACCATAGAGCGCAGCATCTTCAGGCATAGCGATGAAGATGGAGGAACAAGGCATGTGTTTGGTAATCAGCTCCTCCATGCAAGGGCTCCAACAGCTCGCCACGGCAACCAGCTGTTTAGGTACGCAGGCGTCTGAAGATTTCTTCATCTTCAAGAAATGTGCGAAAATGAAGGCCATCTGCAGGAGAGGTCGTGTTACATGCTGGAGGACAGCTGTGTGTGGTATGGAGAGGGGGAGGGGTGTGTTACCTCGTTGGGTGCCTTGGTGAGCAGGGTGTCGGTCTGGTCCAGCAGCAAATAGTGTAAGCTTTTAAACTGGAAGCGGTGAGCGGAAAGGAGGCGGAAAAAACTGAAGGGGGTGAAAAGCAAAAGAACGCCTGCAGAAAACACCAAACAACCAGAGGTCTCATTTATTAAATGGGTTTACACAAACAGAGCGATCTCTAGAGGTGGCGTGGACTCGAGCTCTAAGCACAGCCAGAAGCTGCCACGTGTTAAAATGTGAGGGTCTCGTTCATCATGGGGGAAGGATGGAGCAGGACATCAACAGATGGATCAGTGCAGCGATTTATGTTTCTACCCTCACCATGGTAACCGGGATCTATGTTCCTATCCTTTCCTAGGTAACCAGGATCTACATTCCAACCCTCACCATGGTAACCGGGATCTCTATTCCTACCCTCACCACGGTAACCAGGATCTACGTTCCTACCCTCACCAGGGTAACCAGGATCTACGTTCCGACCCTCACCGTGGTAACCAGGATCTAAGTTCCTATCCTCACCATGGTAACCAGGATCTACATTCCTACCCTCACCGTGGTAACCAGGATATACATTCCTACCCTCACCGTGGTAACCAGGATCTACATTCCTCCCCTCACCATGGTAACCAGGATCTACGTTCCTACCCTCATCATGGTAACCAAAATCTACGTTACTACACTCACCATAGTAACCAGGATCTACATTCTTACCCTCACCTAACAACTACGTAAAATAAAAACTAATTATGGTAAAAATACTGTCAAATTCCGATCCATGTCTATTTGGAACAATTTACCAAATTACATTATTAATTCAAATAATAAACAACAATTTTAATTTTTATTAAAGAGGCATCTTCTCTCTGATTAAACCTGTAATTGTATTGTGTAAAATTGTTTATATTGTAATTCCATAGTGATGAGGTCTCTGTTTGCCATTATGTAATGTGGGAGCGTTCGAAATAAGCTCCTACTACCTGGAACCACTGGTCAGTGTCAGTGTTGATTGACATTGATCTGATCTAAATTTGAACGCACCTACAAAAACAAGGTCCAGTGTGTGTGTGTGTGTGTGTGTGTGTGTGTGTGTGTGTATGAATGTATGTGTTGTTGTTTTACGTTTTTATCTCATATGTGTACGGTCATTATTGTATTTCCGCCAAAGGCGGACATAATTACTTGTAATTATGACTCCAGGAAGAGTAGCTGTCTTCACACAGCTAATGGAGATCTAAATAAATACAAATACAAAATACCATGATAATCAGGATCTACGTTCCTTCCCTCACCATGGTAACCAGGATCTACGTCCCTACCCTCACCATAGTAACCAGTGTGGGTGGTGAACGAAAGAACGAGATTGCAGACACAGGTGGCCAAAATGATCTTCTTATGCAGGGTGGCTGGGCACTCAGAGCTAGAGGGAGGAATCAGACTACTAACGTTGTGTCTCTGGATCGAGAGAAATCAGATGGGGTGGTTCTGGCATCTGGTTAGGATGCCTTCTTCCCTGGTGAGGTATTACGTCCCACTAGGAGGAGACCCAGAGGCAGACCCCGGACCTGCCGGAAAGACTATGTCTCATAGCTGGACAGGGAACACCTCAGGATCCTCCTGGGTGAGCTGGAGGATGCAGCCGGGGTGACAGAAGCCTGGCCTTCCTGTCTGAGGCTGTTGTTCCGGATAAGTGGAAGACGACGGAACGGGCAAAAATGGCTGTTTGATGAAAAAGGTTGGAAAACAATAGAATATAATGACTCACAGTCTCTGGGTATTTTGAGGGATCGAGCTTCGTCTTTGCCAAGGCCCAGCCAAACAACGAACAGGCGAAGCATCTTATCTAACCTACACTCTTTCAGGAAGCTGTAGACGGCCTGGACCTTCTTCCAGCCTGGGCACAGTACAACAGCCAGAGGCTGGGGGGAGAAACAGCGTGACATGAGGCGGTGATGAGCGGGGCACGCGAGTGGATGAGATGACTTACCTCTGAATTGGTGGTGTGGCAGCACAACACAGGGTTGGCCAGAATGTTGGCGAGAATAGGGGGGAGGTACCTGGCTGGATCGTCAACATGGGGTGAAACAATAATGGTGTTGAAGCCACTTGCCATTTCTGGCCAACTGTAGCAATCAAACGGAGACAAAGCCATTTGTTGTCTCCTCTGCAAAATCTAAAAACAAGATGGTTGCCATGCCGATTATCACTCGAGGCATTCCAAGAACACTTGATGATTCATGAGGATGCTTCACTCGTTCCTAAGGATGCTTAGTGGTTAGTTACGAGTAAGGATGCGTTACTCGTTCCTAAGGATGCTTTAGTCATTCCTAGGATGCTTTACTTGTTCCTAAGGATGCTTTACTCGTTGCAAATGCATGAAAACCACATTCATTAAACACATCAAACAAAGAAAATATAAATAAATGAAAAAATAAATAAAACAATAAACTCAATAAAGATAAAATAAAATCAATACCATGCGCAGAAAACTAGAGAAATGAGCATCTTCAAGACTGCTGCAGGAGCTCGTCCTTCTGGTTCCATGCACCAGGATTTCAATCGTCAAGGGATCTATGGGAGGATCCTGAAAACCAGAAACAGGAGTTTTAAGTCTGTGTCTCTGGCTGAGTATCTCTGGTCTCCTGCTTGGTTTTTGAACCAGTTTGAACCTCACCTGTTGTTCTTCATCATCATCGTGTGGGTTTAAACAACTTGGATTAAGGCCCTCCTGTGACCTGCAGAAAAAAAGAGTGCCTCCTCGTTTATAAAGTTTGGGTACATCAGAAACGGTTTGAGCTTTACCAAACATTGAACAGTTCGGGGAAGGATGACTCAATAAGTAGGGTGACCATCCTATTGAGGGTCGTCGGTTCGATCACCTTCCCAGAGCTAATGCCGAGGTGTCCCTGATCAAGAACCCCCAATGTCTCCTGATGGTGGTTCCCAGCTTGCATGCCAGCTTCCACCATCAGGTATGAATGTGTGTGTGGATGAGTGCCACTTTAAGAACTAACGCAGGTAGAAAAAGGCTCCACAGACCCGTCAAGGTATTCCTTCTGCTTTCACACAGTACCTACAAAACGTGGTCATTGGCCATTTTGAAAATCTCAATGGATTGCGCTGTTATAGGTACTCAGAGTGAACAGTCTAGCTTAGACTGCCCTGTAAAAAATGGCTGCCTGGAATGAACCATAATCGGCTTGAAAGCAAGACATTTTGATGAATGGCAAGTGATGGAAACACAATTACCAACGTTGGGGTACAGAAATGACATAATGCCCTTATTTTCTAAAATTGCACTTTTTTCCATAATTAGATACAACAAAACTGTATAACTGGACGGGTACGGGCCAGGGGTCACACTAGCTTACAAAGAGAGCCCTGAAAACATCCAAACAGTGTTCAAAACAATATCTTGATGCCAAAAAAAACAGAGTGTTTTCTTAACGCATTTCATACAATAAAACGCCTGCAAAAATTGCTTTGTTTCAAGCTGATTATGGTCGATTCCAGGCGGCCATTTTTAACAGAGTATTATTGTTCCATTCCATCGTCTTCTGCTTATCCAGGGTTGGGTCGTCGGGAGCAACAACCTCAGATGGAAAGCCTAGGCTTCTCTCAACCCGACTGCATCCTCCAGCTCACCCAGGAGGATACTGAGGTGTTCCCTGTCCAGCTAAGAGACATCGTCTCTTTAGCAGGTCTGGGGTCTGCCTCTGGGTCTCCACATGGTGGGACGGAACACCTTACCAGTGAGGGAAGCATCCTAACCAGATGTCCGAACCACTCCGTCTGGTTCCTCATGAAGTGGAGGAGCAATGTCTCGACTCCCAAGCTCCTCCCTCTATCTGCAAGGGGCCCCAGAAACCTAGCAGAGGAATATAATTGCAGCCGCTTGTATACACAATCCCGTTCTTTTGGTGACCACCCACCCTGGGTACCATGGTGAGGGTAGGAACGTAGATCCCGTTTACCATGATGAGAGTAAGAATGTACATTCTGGTTACCATGGAGAGAGTTGGAACGTAAGTCCTGGTTACCATAGTGAGGGTATGAACGTAGATACTGGTTACCATATTGAGGGTAGGAATGTAGATCCTGGTTACCATGGTGAGGATAGGACCATAGGTCCTGTTTACCACAGTGAGGGTAGGGACATAGATCCTGTTTACCACGTTGAGGGTTGGAACGTAGATCCTGGCTACCATGGTGAAGGTAGGAACGTAGATACCGCTCACCATGATGAGTGTTGGAACGTAGATCCTGGTTACCATGGTGAGGGTAGGAATGTAGATCCTGGTTACAATGATGAGGGTTGGAATGTAGATCCTGGTTACCACGGTGAGAGTAGAAATGTAGATCCTTTGCTTTTCGGCTCAGTTCTTTCTCCACCACAATGGATCAAAGCAGCATCCTCATTATTGCAAACGCTGCCCCGATCTGTCTGTCGATCTCCCGCTCCATCCTTCCCCCACAGTGAACAAGACCCTGGTATACTTTAAGTCCTCCACTTGGGGCATTGCCCAAGTGGATGAACTGTTGTACCACTTTAATGCACTACCATACAGCCCAGGACTTACCAGTTTGGCAGGTTCAGACAGGGGGGCTCTGCATTCTGAACTCCTGGTGTTGGCAGCTGCATTATCTCATCTCCCTGGAGGAATGGAGACTGAACAAGTCATTTAGAGCGTTGCTCAGGAAAAAAACTAAAGTAACAACAAACTTACTGGGTCTGAGGCTCCAGAAGAAACCCGGTCCTCCAAGTCTGTACAAGGAGCCCTGATGCCTACAGGGGCAACGGAAAGACCCTTTCCTCTAACGGAAGGAAACCTGCTTCCAGGGGCTGCGGAGCGACCACGATCTCCTGCGAATCCCCGGTCTTCTGCGCCTACGGAGTGACAGTGGAGTGACAGGGTTGGAACTTAGATCCTGGTTACCATGGTGAGGGTAGGAACGTAGATCCTGGTTACCATGATGAGGGTTGGAACGTAGCTCATGGTTACCATGATGAGGGTTTCGATTGTAGATCCTGGGTACTATGGTGAAAGTAGGAACATAGATCCTGGTTATCAAGGTGGGGGTAGGAAGGTAAATTCCAGTTACCATGGTGAAGGTAGGAATGTAGATCCTTGTTACAATGGTTAGGGTAGGAACGTAGATCCTGGTTACCCTGGTAAGGGTAGGAACGTAGATCCTGGTTACCATGGTGAGAATAGGAACGTAGATCCTGGTTACTATAGTGAGGGTAAGAACGTAGATCGACCGGTAAGTTAGAGCTTTAGTCTTTGGCTCAGCTCTTTCCTCACCATGGATTGACTTGGCCTCCTGATTCTCATCTGGACAGGGTATTTGTTGATCCAGGAGTATGAGCTAAATTTATGGGTGGGGCTAACTCAGGTTGGTTTATCTAGAACCACTTCACCGGATCCTTTTATCAGATTGAAAAAGATTTCTGGATGGAATTTGAAACTTTTCAATCATCAAACACACTGTCCAAAATACAGTTTCTACGAAGGACCCCTCCTGGACGAATGAGGGATTACATTATCTTGTTACCAATTAGATACAGGATTGATAAGCATATCTATTCATTACCAGGCTGTTTTTTCTGGTCCGCCAGATTCAGGATGCTTGTAGCAGGGCTTTCAATCTCAAGAAAATTTAATTTCTTGACCAGATTTCTGTTGAAACAGATCTGAGAAAAAAGAAAACATTGTCATTTGTGAGGCAGGGTATTTGTTTACATTTTCTTTCTCATGTCAGGTGGCGTGTTGTCCCTGGACTGATCACCCCGCCCCTATGTGTCTCACCTGTATCTCATTGTTCAGTATCCTGCTGCTACCTTTTAACAGGTGTCTTCTACTTACTTCCCTGCAAGTTTGTCTCATTGGCCACTCTACCAGGGTCACCAGTTGAATGACTTTGTCTCAAAATCTCTAACATATGCTGTTCCTCTGATCCTGTCAATCCTGGTCACTCCCAGAGAGATGCTCAGCATCTTCATCTCTGCTACCTCCATCTTTGTTTCCTGTCTTTTTCTCAGTGCATGGCCGGTCTTATCACAGTTTTGTACAATTTGCTTTCATTTTAGCTGACAGTCTGCCATCACAGCTGAAAATCCTACATCTCCCACCTGGCAACACTTCTGCAAAGTACTCACCCATCTTCTGCTTCCTGTAGAACTCATTTTCAGTGTTTTCTACAGGATGCAGCGGCCGAACGCGACCGCATTCGTTATTGGGCGAAGCATCCAAAAATGTTGATTGTAACTCAGGTTAAAAAACGAGATTATTCGAAATGAAGTGAACATCTCTGACTGCCAGGGTCCCAGTCATTGGCTGACTGTCCCACTTGTAAAGCTCTTGATTTACAAGTCGAATTACGTTCCGACCCTCACAGTGGTAACCAGAATCTATGTTCCTACCCTCACCATGGTAACCAGGATCTATGTTCCTACTGTTACCATGGTAACCAGGATCTACGTTCCTACCCTCATCGTGTTAACCAGGATCTACGTTCCTACCCTCACCATGGTAACCAGAATCTACGTTCTTACCCTTACCACGGTAACCACGATCTATGTTCCTACCCTCGCCACAGTAACCAGGATCTACGTTCCCACCCTCGCCGTAGTAACCATGAGCTACGTTCCTACCCTCATCTATGCTCACCAGCTGTGGGTGGTCATCGAAAGAATGAGATCGCGAATACAAGCGGCTGAAATTATCTTCCTCCGCAGGGTGGCTGGGCGCTCACTCAGAGATAAGGTGAGGAGTTCCGCCATTCCGGGAGAAGACTGTTTCGTGCCGCTTCTCCTCCGGGTGGAGGGAAGCCAGATGTAAGGGTTCGGGCATCTGGTCAGGATGCCTCGCTCGCTTGTGAAGAGTTCAGTTCCCCCAGGACGAGACCAAGATGCAGAACTCGGACCTGCTGGAGAGACTATGTCTCACAGCTGGACAGGGAACACCTCAGGATCCTCCTGGGTGAGCTGGAGGATGCAGCCAGGTCGAGAGAAACCTGGGTTTACCATCTGTGGCTGTTGCCGTCGACCTGGCCCCGGATAAACGGAAAACGATGGAATGGAACAACTTCTAGTTTCCTATTAGTTTGAAAGTGTGTGCGTCTGTTCAGAGTGAGAAAGGTATAAAACAAAATGTGTGCCCGTTAAAAGGGTTAAAGGCTATTTATAAACTCCAGCATTTGTGTTGGCACACTAAATCCTGGCAGCTGTGTGTGTGGATGGAAGGGTTTACCTTTTTTCCCCTGAAAGTCACGTAGAGTTTAATGGGGATGGAGTCAGACTCAGTCTCAACTGGCTGCAACTCAACCCTTGCATCGTGCGATGCTAACAGACAGAAAGAAGAGAAAAGTTAAGGGGTGGTTTCCTCATCGTTGGTACGTGTCGATGGTTGGATTCTAACCTTGTAGTAAATGTTTTAAGTAGAGCATTGCCAGGCTCCAAGACTCTCTGAGCGAGCTATATGGGACAGAACACACACAGACACACACACACACACACACACACACACACACACTGAAAGTCTGTTCGATGAGGAAGGAGAATGTGTTTACTTACGCATCCAATTCAGAACCAGGTATTAACTGTTCTACTCCAGCAAAGTGGAACCTTTTCTTTTGGAACGGCATCTTCAGTAAGGGCAACATTTGACAATAATTCCTTTTGGGAAAAACGGATGAAAAACAAGGTGTAAATATTTCATCCCTTCAAACACACAACTCATCTGATTACTAAAACACCCACCAGTGTGTAAACGGTGGTGTGTGTAAATGTACAAGGGTGTAACAGTAGAGGAAAAGTCACAGTTTTTGTTTGTTTGTATGTGATCCAGCTTTTAATTTTAAAGACATAGAGCGGCCAATTTAGAAGAAAACAGAGCTGCTGCATATAAACTTGGGATTAAGAGTGAGACGAAGAGTGAGACGTTGCAGTGGTGACCCTGTTACTGCAGTGTAAGAAAATTCCTCACCCGTCCAGCAAAGGTCCTTCACTGCAAATTCTTCAGTGTCTTTTTTTTTTTTTTTAAATATACTTTATCGATCCCTCACCGGGAAATTTGTGCGCTGCATTCGCCAATGGTGGGAAAAACGGGGGGTTAAGGTGTCTTCACCAAGGATCCTAGACGTGAACTCAGTGGGATGCAAACTCGCAAACTTCTGGTTAACTTCCGGCCCCCGGGCAAACATTCTAACCCAAAGATGAAAAACATACGGCCTGCGGGCCGCAACCAGTCCACAAGTAAGTTCGATCAGGCTCACAGGATAAATTGAAAGTTGGAAAATTGCATAAAAGACACAGATTTTTCTAAATTAAATGCAATTCATAAATTATCCGCTATAGGCGCACTTTTTTGCAACATCTGCTTCTTATTCTGACTTGTTTATATCTAGTTCTATACCTGCCCGCACCCTCATTAGCAAAAATGGCGTTATCAAAAAAGAGAAAAGTGGATAAACAGTGTAGAATTTTCCAAGTAAAATGGACCACGTCGTAATTATTTACGGGAAACACACAGTAAACCTCTGTGCTTTGTGTGTTTGCAACAAGTTTCCGTATTTAAGGAATATTCGGTGCTACTACAAGACTCACCGCAGCGCAAAATATGACAGCTGATGAGGACAACTGAGAACAGATGAGGTCAACGAATTACAGCTCTGTGAAAATGAATCCTTACTGTGGTCATTTTGAAAAATGTTCAATGTAAAATTAGTCTTTCTTTGTAAGGCTCCTGCAATCATAAAGTTCATTACTATCATTTTTTACACTAGTTACTTAAAGTTTGTGTAATTTAGAGAAATCTTCTCAATAAATTTCTAGTTAAATTTCAAGTTTCACAGTGTCCTTGTGCTCCTTTACCCCAAAACAAAGGGAAGACATGATATTCTGGTTATTTATAGCTACGTATGTTATATTTTTAATGGTCTGGCCCATGACGTCTACCTGGATGTCATAAATGGCCCGCGATGTGAAATGAGTTTGACACCCTTGTTCTAACCACTCAGCCACCATCTTCCCCTCGGTCTCTCTCTGTCTCTCCTACTCGTCTCCCCCCTGTCTTTGAAGATCGAGACGTTTTGACTTCTCTCAGGAAATAAATTTCACTCTGATAGAACTGGTTCTTTATACCCCAGGGGTGTCAAACTCCGGCTCTGAAGGTTTTCATTGTGTTCCTGGTTCAAGCTGATGGACGTAAAGTGAAATCAACAGCCAATAAAATCTGTTACATTGACTCAATAAGCTGGATAAGGAACACATGGAAAACCTTCAGGACACAGGCCCTTCAGGAACAGAGCTGGACACTCCTGACATAAACTAACCCAAGTTTGTCCAACCCTTGAGTAGTAGCTAACACCAACAAATCTTTGGTTATGTAACGTGTTAAACAGTTTACTTTATTGTTGTTTGAGTGCATTTTGTTCTAAACAAAAACTGACAAACCAGTTAGATGCGTCACTAAAATACACAATAATAACCCGTTCCGTTGCCTTCCTCTTATTCTGAGCCAGGTCGCGGGGGGAACAGCCTCAGACGGGAAGCCCAGGCTTCTCTCACCCTCCAGCTCACCTGAGAGGATCCTCAGGTGTTCCCTGTCCAGCTGTGAGACATATTATCTCCAGCAGGTCCGGGGTCTGCATCTTGGTCTCCTCCCGGATTGACTTGCCCGAAACACCTCACCAGCGAAGAGCTCGAGGGGCATCCTGGCTAGATGCCCGAACCACCCCATCTGGCTCCTCTCGACCTGGAGCAGGAGCGGCTCGACACCGAGCTCCTCCCGGATGGCAGAGCTCCTCACCCGATCTCGGAGTGAGAGCCCAGCCACCCTGCAGAGGAAGCTCATTTCAGCCGCTTGTATCCGCAATCTCATTCTTTCGATAATCACCAACAGCTGGTGAGCATAGGTGAGGGTAGGAACGTAGATCATGGTTACCACGGTGAGGGTGGGAACGTTGATCCCTGTTACAACTGTAGGAGAAGGAACGTAGATCCTGGTTACCACAGTGAGGGTAGGAACATAAATCCTGGTTATCATGGTGAGGGTAGGAACATAGATCCTGGTTACCACGGTGAGGGTGGGAACGTTGATCCCTGTTACAACTGTGGGAGAAGGAACGTAGATCCTGGTTACCACAGTGAGGGTAGGAACATAGATCCTGTTTACCACGTTGAGGGTTGGAACGTAGATCCTGGCTACCATGGTGAAGGTAGGAACGTAGATACCGGTCACCATGATGAGAGTTGGAATGTAGATCCTGGTTACCATGGTGAGGGTAGGAACGTAGATCCTGGTTACCATGGTGAAGGTAGGAACGTAGATCCTGGTTACCATGGTGAGGGTAGGAACGTAGATCCTGGTCACCATGATGAAGGTTGGAATGTAGATCCTGGTTACCACGGTGAGAGTAGAAATGTAGATCCTTTGCTTTTCGGCTCAGTTCTTTCTCCACCACAATGGATCAATGCAGCATCCTGATTATTGCAGACGTTGCCCCTATCTGTCTGTCGATCTCCCGCTCCATCCTTCCCCCACTGTGAACAAGACCCTGGTATACTTTAAGTCCTCCACTTGGGGCAGTGCCCAAGTGGATGAACTATTGTACCACTTTAATGCACTACCATACAGCCCAGGACTTACCAGTTTGGCAGGTTCAGACAGGGGGGCTCTGCGTTCTGAACTCCTGGTGTTTGCAGCTGCATTATCTCATCTCCCTGGAGGAATGGAGACTGAACAAGTCATTTAGAGCATTGCTCAGGAAAAAAACGAAAGTAACAACAAACTTACTGGGTCTGAGGCTCCAGAAGAAACCCGGTCCTCCAAGTCTGTACAAGGAGCCCTGATGCCTACAGGGGCAACGGAAAGACCCTTGCCTCTAATGGAAGGAAACCTGCTTCCAGGGGCTGCGGAGCGACCATGATCTCCTGCGGATCGCCGGTCTTCTGCACTTGTGGATGGGTCAAGATCTCTTGCGCCTGCGGAGCAACCACCATCTCCTTCCGCTCCCTGGTCTCCTGCGCCTACAGAGTGACAGTGGAGTGACAGGGTTGGAACTTAGAATCTGGTTACCATGGTGAAAGTAGGAACATAGATCCTGGTTATCAAGGTGGGGGTAGGAAGGTAAATCCCAGTTAACATGGTGAAGGTAGGAATGTAGATCCTTGTTACAATGGTTAGGGTAGGAACGTAGATCCTGGTTACCCTGGTAAGGGTAGGAACGTAGATCCTGGTTACCATGGTGAGAATAGGAACTTAGATCCTGGTTACCATGGTGAGGATAGGAACGTAGATTCTGGTTACTATAGTGAGGGCAAGAACGTAGATCGACCGGTAAGTTAGAGCTTTAGTCTTTGGCTCAGCTCTTTCCTCACCATGGATTGACTTGGCCTCCTGATTCTCATCTGGACAGGGTATTTGTTGATCCAGGAGTATGAGCTAAATTTATGGGTGGGGCTAACTCAGGTTGGTTTATCTAGAACCACTTCTCAGGATCCTTCTATCAGATTGAAAAAGATTTCTGGATGGAATTTGAAACTTTTCAATCATCAAACACACTGTCCAAAATACAGTTTCTACGAAGGACCCCTCCTGGACGAATGAGGGATTACATTATCTTGTTACCAATTAGATACAGGATTGATAAGCATATCTATTCATTACCAGGCTGTTTTTTCTGGTCCGCCAGATTCAGGATGCTTGTAGCAGGGCTTTCTATCTCAAGAAAATTTAATTTCTTGACCAGATTTGTGTTGAAACAGATCTGAGAAAAAAGAAAACATTGTCATTTGTGAGGCAGGGTATTTGTTTACATTTTCTTTCTCATGTCAGGTGGCTTGTTGTCCCTGGACTGATCACCCCGCCCCTATGTGTCTCACCTTTATCTCATTGTTCAGTATCCTGCTGCTACCTTTTAACAGGTGTCTTCTACTTACTTCCCTGCAAGTTTGTCTCATTGGCCACTCTACCAGGGTCACCAGTTGAATGACTTTGTCTCAAAATCTCTAACATATGCTGTTCCTCTGATCCTGTCAATCCTGGTCACTCCCAGAGAGATGCTCAGCATCTTCATCTCTGCTACCTCCATCTTTGTTTCCTGTCTTTTTCTCAGTGCATGGCCGGTCTTATCACAGTTTTGTACAATTTGCTTTCATTTTAGCTGACAGTCTGCCATCACAGCTGAAAATCCTACATCTCCCACCAGGCAACACTTCTGCAAAGTACTAACCCATCTTCTGCTTCCTGTAGAACTCATTTTCAGTGTTTTCTACAGGATGCAGCGGCCGAACGCGACCGCATTCGTTATTGGGCGAAGCATCCAAAAATGTTGATTGTAACTCAGGTTAAAAAACGAGATTATTCGGAGTGAAGTGAACATCTCTGACCGCCAGGGTCCCAGTCATTGGCTGACTGTCCCACTTGTAAAGCTCTTGATTTACAAGTCGAATTACGTTCCGACCCTCACCGTGGTAACCAGGATCTACGTTCCTACCCTCACCGTGATAACAAGGATCTATGTTCCTACCCTCATCGTGGTAACCAGGATCTATGTTCCCAGCTTCACTGTGGTAACCAGGATCTACGTTCCTACTGTTACCATGGTAACTAGGATCTACGTTCCTACCCTCATCGTGGTAACCAGGATCTACGTTCCTACCCTCACCATGGTAACCAGAATCTTTGTTCTTACCCGTACCACGGTAACCACGATCTATGTTCCTACCCTCGCCACAGTAACCAGGATCTACGTTCCCACCCTCGCCGTAGTAACCCTGAGCTACGTTTCTACCCTCATCTATGCTCACCAGCTGTGGGTGGTCATCGAAAGAATGAGATCGCGAATACAAGCGGCTGAAATTATCTTCCTCCGCAGGGTGGCTGGGCGCTCACTCAGAGATAGGGTGAGGAGTTCTGCCATTCCGGGAGAAGACGTGCCGCTTGTTCTGTCCTTGTCGTGCCGCTTCTCCTCCGGTTGGAGGGAAGCCAGATGTAAGGGTTCGGGCATCTGGTCAGGATGCCTCGCTCGCTTGTGAAGAGTTCAGTTCCCCCAGGACAAGACCAAGATGCAGATCTTGGACCTGCTAGAGAGAATATGTCTCACAGCTGGACAGGGAACACCTCAGGATCCCCCTGGGTGAGCTGGAGGATGCACCCAGGTCAAGAGAAGCGTGGGTTTCCATCTGTGGCTGTTGTCGTCGACCTGGCCCCGGATAAACGGAAAACGATGGAATGGAACAACTTCTAGTTTCCTATTAGTTTGAAAGCGTGTGTGTCCGTTCAGAGTGAGAAAGGTATAAAACAAAATGTGTGCCCGTTAAAAGGGTTAAAGGCTATTTATAAACTCCAGCATTTGTGTTGGCACACTAAATCCTGGCAGCTGTGTGTGTGGATGGAAGGGTTTACCTTTTTTCCCCTGAAAGTCACATAGAGTTTAATGGGGATGGAGTCAGACTCAGTCTCAACTGGCTGCAACTCAATTCTTGCATCGTGCGATGCTAACAGACAGAAAGAAGAGAAAAGTTAAGGGGTGGTTTCCTCATCGTTGGTACGTGTCGATGGTTGGATTCTAACCTTGTAGTAAATTTTTTAAGTTGAGCTTTGCCAGGCTCCGAGACTCTTTGAGCGAGCTATACGGGACAGAACACACACAGACACACACACACACACACACACACACACTGAGAGTCTGTTCGATGAGGAAGGATAATGTGTTTACTTACGCATCCCCTTCAGAACCAGGTATTAACTGTTCTACTCCAGCAAAGTGGAACCTTTTCTTTTGGAACGGCATCTTCCGGAAGGGCAACATTAAACAATAAATCCTTTTGGGAAAAACGGATGAAAAACAAGGTGTAAATATTTCATCCCTTCAAACACACAACTCATCTGATTACTAAAACACCCACCAGTGTGTAAACGGTGGTGTGTGTAAATGTCCAAGGGTGTAACGGTAGAGGAAAAGTCACAGTTTTTGTTCGTTTGTATGTGATCCAGCTTTTAATTTGAAAGACATAGAGCGGCCAATTTAGAAGAAAACAGAGCTGCTGCACATAAACTTGGGATTAAGAGTGAGACGAAGAGTGAGACGTTGCTGTGGTGACCCTGTCACTGCAGTGTAAGAAAATTCCTCACCCGTCCAGCAAAGGTCCTTCACTGCATATTCTTCAGTGTCTTTTTTTTTTTTTAAATATACTTTATCGATCCCTCACCGGGAAATTTGTGCGCTGCATTACACCGCAGCAATTTGCCACCTACGATGGTGCCAATGGTGGGAGAAACGGGGGGTTAAGGTGTCTTCACCAAGGATCCTAGACGTGAACTCAGTGGGATGCAAACTCGCAAACTTCTGGTTAACTTCCGGTCCGCGGGCAAACGTTATAACACAAAGATGACAAACATACGGCCTGCGGGCCGCAACCAGTCCACAAGGAAGTTCGATCAGGCTCACAGGATAAATTGAAAGTTGGAAAATTTCATGAAAGACACGGAATTTTTTAAATTTAATGCAATTCATAAATTATCCGCTATAGGCGCACTGTTTTGCAACATCTGCTTCTTATTCTGACTTGTTTATATCTAGTCCTATACCTGCCCGCACCCTCATTAGCAAAAATGGCGTTATCAAAAAAGAGAAAAGTGGATAAACAGTGTAGAATTTTCCAAGTAAAATGGACCACGTCATATTTATTTACGGGAAACACACAGTAAACCTCTGTGCTTGGTGTGTTTGCAACAAGTTTCCGTATTTAAGGAATATTCGGTGCCACTACAAGACTCACCGCAGCGCAAAATATGACAGCTGATGAGGACAACTGAGAACAGATGAGGTCAACGAATTACAGCTCTGTGAAAATGAATCCTTACTGTGGTCATTTTGAAAAATGTTCAATGTAAAATTAGTCTTTCTTTGTAAGGCTCATGCAATCATAAAGTTCATTACTATCATTTTTTACACTAGTTACTTAAAGTTTGTGTAATTTAGTGAAATGTTCTCAATAAATTTCTAGTTAAATTTCAAGTTTCACAGTGTCCTTGTGCTCCTTTACCCCAAAACAAAGGGAAGACATGATATTCTGGTTATTTATAGCTGAGTATGCTATATTTTTAATGGTCTGGCCCATGACGTCTACCTGGATGTCATAAATGGCCCGCGATGTGAAATGAGTTTGACACCCTTGTTCTAACCACTCAGCCACCATCTTCCCCTCGGTCTTTCTCGGTCTCTCCTACTCGTCTCCCCCCTGTCTTTGAAGATCGAGACGTTTCGACTTCTCTCAGGAAATAAATTTCACTCTGATAGAACTGGTTCTTTATACCCCAGGGGTGTCAAACTCCGGCTCTGAAGGTTTTCATTGTGTTCCTGGTTCAAGCTGATGGACGTAAAGTGAAATCAACAGCCAATAAAATCTGTTACATTGACTCAATAAGCTGGATAAGGAACACATGGAAAACCTTCAGGACACAGGCCCTTCAGGAACAGAGCTGGACACTCCTGACATAAACTAACCCGAGTTTGTCCAACCCTTTGAGTAGTAGCTAACACCAACAAACCTTTGGTTATGTAACGTGTTAAACAGTTTACTTTATTGTTGTTTGAGTGCATTTTGTTCTAAACAAAAACTGACAAACCAGTTAGATGCGTCACTAAAATACACAATAATAACCCGTTCCGTTGTCTTCCTCTTATTCTGGGCCAGGTCGCGGGGGGAACAGCCTCAGACGGGAAGCCCAGGCTTCTCTCACCCCAACTGCATCCTCCAGCTCACCCGAGAGGATCCTCAGGTGTTCCCTGTCCAGCTGTGAGACATATTATCTCCAGCAGGTCTGGGGTCTGCATCTTGGTCTCCTCCCGGAGTGACTTGCCCGAAACACCTTACCAGCGAGGAGCTCGAGGGGCATCCTGGCCAGATGCCCGAACCACCCCATCTGGCTCCTCTCGACCTGGAGCAGGAGCGGCTCGACACCGAGCTCCTCCCGGATGGCAGAGCTCCTCACCCGATCTCGGAGTGAGAGCCCAGCCACCCTGCAGAGGAAGCTCATTTCAGCCGCTTGTATCCGCGATCTCATTCTTTCGATAATCACCAACAGCTGGTGAGCATAGGTGAGGGTAGGAACGTAGATCATGGTCACCATCGTGAGGGTAGGAACATAAATCCTGGTTATCATGGTGAGGGTAGGAACATAGATCCTGGTTACCACGGTGAAGGTGGGAACATTGATCCCTGTTACAACTGTGGGAGAAGGAACGTAGATCCTCGTTGCCATGGTGAGGGTAGGAATGTAGATCGACTTGTAAAATCGAGAACTTTATTTTTTGGCTCAGCTTTTCGTTCACTACAATGGAGCGATGCAGTATCCTAGTTATTGCTGACGTCGTACCGATCTGCCTGTCGATCTCCCACTCCATCCTTCCCCCACTTACGCTGCCGAGTGTGAAGCGGCCGGGATGGGAATCACCGCCTCCAAATCTGAGACAGTCCTCGCTCGGTCTTCTTCTCCTTTCGGCATTTCCCTTCAGGGGTCGCCACAGCAAGTCAGTTTCTTCCATCTAACCCTATCTGCTGCATCCTCTTCAGTCACGCCAACTATCTTCATGTCTTCCTTCACTGTATCCATGAACCTCCTCTTTGGTCTTCCTCTAGCCCTCTTTCCTGGTGGTTCCAAATCCAGCATCCTTCTGCCGATGTACTCGGTCTCTCTCCTCTGTACATGTCCAAACCATCTCAGTCTGGCCTCCCGGACTTTATCTCCAAAACCTCTAACATGTGCTGTTCCTCTGATATACTCATTTCTGATCCTGTCCATCCTGGTCACTCCCAGAGAGATCCTCAGCATCTTCATCTCTGCTACCTCCATCTCTGCTTCCTGTCTTTTCCTCAGTGGCACTGTCTCTAGACCAAACAGCATGGCGGGTCTCACCACGGTTTTGTACACTTTTCCTTTCATTTTAGCTGAAACTCTTCTGTCACACATCACACCTGATACTTTTCTCCACCCGTTCCAGCCTGCTTGAACACGCTTCTTCACCTCTTTTCCACACTCTCCATTGCTCTGGACTGTTGATCCCAAGTACTTAAAATCTTCCACCTTGTTTATCTCTTCTCCCTGTAACGTCACTTTTCCATTTGGATCCCTCTCATTCACACACATGTACTCTGTCTTACTCTGACTAATCTTCATTCCTCTTCTTTCTAGTGCAAACCTCCACCTCTCCAGCTTTTCCTCCACCTCTTCCCTCCTCTCACTACAGATCACAATGTCATCTGCAAACATCATTGTCCATGGAGATTCCTGTCTGACCTCGTCTGTCAGCCTGTCCATCACCATAGCAAACAGCAAAGGACTCAGAGCAGATCCTTGGTGCAGTCCCACCCCCACACTGAACTCCTCTGTGTGGGGGACAGAAGACAAAGACAGAAGTCCTTGTATCTCTCTTAAATACTATGCAAGGTTTCAAGGATGAACCTCTAATGGTTCAGGTGGCCAACCCCTTCAGTTCTCGATCCCAGCGAACGAGCCCGACATCCTACTTCTGACACCAAACTGTTGTGGAAAACAATCAGTGAGAATAAACCAAACAGTCGAGTGTCCTTTAGCAGAGATTTATTATTGAAACACCATGAACACGGTGGAGGAATCTGCAGAGACCTGAATTGTCCAAGGAGCAAGTTTACATAATACATGCTGATAACAACCTCTTGCATGTAGCCTGACCTTCACAGATATACAGTATCTGGACTATGAAACACATTGGTGTCTGCTCAAAGAAAGATTATTAGGAGAATGTTAGCAGTCTTGTGCTTGACCCAAAAATATGTAAACCCCTCTATATCAGATACTAAGGAATAGGCCATCCCAACAAACAGTTAAGACAATCTTGCGTCCTGTGATCTGAAACCTATTTTCCCTCTACAGTGCCCTAAGTCACAGACACAAATGGTGGTGGGGGTCAGACTGTGGTTCCTAAAAGTCCAGACTTCCAAACTGAAGCCTGGACAGGAAGCTGAAAGGAAACTACTCAGCGTGTCACTTCCTCCAAGTTTTACAGGTTTAAATAAAATTGTACATTCTTAAAGCGGTGTGTGTTCTGTCCTTGACCATCCCCGTGGCTGGCAGTGAAGACCGGTCCAGCTCAGCATTGAACAAGTGTTGATCTGGGCACACATCCTGGTTCCTGCAGGAAAACAGGGGGTAACTGGACCTGGTGACGAACATCAAGCTGGGGGACGCCTTACCTGCAGGAACCAATCGTCACCAGTTGGGGGCACAGTGGCGAAGTCTTCTTGTGCCAGCAGAATAACGTTAGCACGTTTCAGGTATTGCTGAAGCCTGATGTCTGATGTCTTATCTTCAGAAATCAGCAGCACTGAACAGATTTGCCAGGATTTCTCTTGCTCCTGTAGAACCCACACAGAACCCTGTGAAGTACCCGCTACAGACGACAGACACACTTACAGTAGTCATCTAATAATAAAACCCTGATTGATGACGAATACGAACGACATAAGAGGCTTGAAAACAGCAAGAAGGCTGAGGATTTGAGTTAAAGTCCTAGAGTGGATACAAAGCTTGACACTGGTCTTTCTGTGTGTAGTTTGTATGTTCTCCCGGTGTATGTGAGGGTTTTCTTTGGTTTCCTCCAAAAACAAATATGTTAGGTTGATTGGGTACTATCAAATTGCTCCTATGTGTGTGTGTGTATATCCCTGCAACAGACTAGTGACCGTTTCTAGGTGTAACTTGCCTCTCGTCTGTAATCAACTGGGATTAGTTTTTTTTTGTTTTTTTTTACATACAGTACTTTATTAATCCCTCACCGGGAAAATTTGTGTGCTGCATTACACCGCAGCAGGCTGCTAGGACGTCGCCAATCGTGGGAGAAACGGGGGGTTAGGTGGGGAAAGTGTACAAAACCGTGGTGAGACAGGCCATGTTGTTTGGTCTAGAATTAGTAGCACTGAGAAAAAGACAGGAAGCAGAGATGGAGGTAGCAGAGATGAAGATGCTGACGATCTCTCTGGGAGTGACCAGGATGGACAGGATTAGAAATGAGTATATCAGGGGAACAGCACATGTTAGAGGTTTTGGGGTTAAAGTCTGAGAGGCCAGACTGAGATGGTTTGGACATATGCAGAGGAGAGAGAGTACATGGGAAGAAGGATGCTGGATTTGCAACCACCAGGAAAGAGGACTAGAGGAAGGAGGAAGTTCATGGACGCAGTGAAGGAAGATGTGAAAATGGTTGGTGTGACCAAAGAGGATACAGCAGGTAGGGTTAGATGGAAGAAACTGACTTGCTGTGGCGACCCCTAAAGGGAAATGCCGAAAGAAGATGGTGTCTTCTCCAAGGACCCTAGACGTGAACTCAGTGGGAATCAAACCTGCAAACTTCCGGTTTACTTCCGGTCCGAAGGCGAACGTTCTACCGCTGAGCTACCGCCTCCCCCAGAATTTTGCCAGGGCAGGAGTCGAATCTGCGATCTCTTTTGGAGACTGGATCTCTAAGGTCCAGTGCCTTATCCGCTCGGCCACCCTTACACACCCTTGTTAGTGAACTCCATCCAGGGAAAAGTTTATTCTTAAACAAGTTTCAAATGTTATCTAGAGAACAGGTTATCTAGTTTTATCTAGTTTTGAAAGTGTCTTCAGGATATTGTGTTCGATAATCGAGATGATTCGACTTCCATCCAGAAATCATTTTCAACCCTGATGGAAGTAGAGCCAGTTCTCATGTTACTTCTAGAAGTCAGAATGTCTCGATCGTCAAACACAACCTCCTGAAGACACTTTGAAATCCCAGCTGGACAAATGACGAACAAACTTGTTGCCAAGAACTTTGGGCAGTATACCCTGAAGTAGATTCGAGAACTGGACAACAGAAACCATCATGGCTTTAAAAGTAGCTGCAGGCGGAGAAGTCATATCGAACGCCCAGTTAGAGGTGGAAGAGTGAATGATGAGCATCCCACCTGTGAGAAGAAATTCCTGAAGTTATTGGCCAGACAGAAGAGCCTGCTGCCGAACACCTTCAGGGACGGGGGAAAGCTGTAGTGAACCACACACGTGGCGTCTCTGATCTTCAAATCTTTCAGAATATGGTCCGTGGTCACTGCAAGTCAGAGCGGTTAGCGAGTTTTCACCTGTGCAGGTGTGAGGGAGGACTAATAGCTTACCAAGGACGCAGTGCGTTACTGGACTGACGTCCCTCGCCCACAGCTGGAGCACGAGGTCAGGATTTCCCCCTTCTTGGGTCTTTATGCAGAAGACCTCCTTGTCTTTTACAGCCTGCAGGGAAACAAACATGGCTGCTGTCTGTAGCTAAACCCATTTAACCCTCTCAGTCCTACAGTCGGTGTAGTCTAAGCAGTTTAAAGTTCCTAAGTGGGAGGAGTTTCATGTCTGAAGCCCCTCCTATTTTAACCCTGTCTCACCTGATAGATGTTGTCCACCTCTTCGTCAGTGTTTGCTATGATCAGAGTCTTCTGGCTGACATCGGGGGTGAACGGTATGGATGTCAAAAGGTCCGATAACTTGTTGCTCTCCGTGGTCACCAGGAGAATCTGCAGAGAGATAAAAAAAGGGCACTCTTGTTTTACAGAGCTCTTACCTTTCTACCTTTTTACAGAGCTATCCTACCGTTGTTGGTACTCTTAAACTCTGGGCAGGGCATCAAACTGGAAACCCTCTGGTAACAGGACACTCACCCTGCCCATCCTTCACCAGTGGGTGGGACTAACCTGAACAACTTTACCATAGAGCGCAGCATCTTCAGGCATAGCGATGAAGATGGAGGAACAAGGCATGTGTTTGGTAATCAGCTCCCCCATGCAATGGCTCCAACGGCTCGCCACGGCAACCAGCTGTTTAGGTACGCAGGCGTCTGAAGATTTCTTCATCTTCGAGAAATGTGTGAAAATGAAGGCCATCTGCAGGAGAGGTCGTGTTACATGCTGGAGGACAGCTGTGTGTGGTATGGAGAGGGGGAGGGGTGTGTTACCTCGTTGGGTGCCTTGGTGAGCAGGGTGTCGGTCTGGTCCAGCAGCAAATAGTGTAAACTTTTAAACTGGAAGCGGTGAGCGGAAAGGAGGCGGAAAAAACTGAAGGGGGTGGAAAGCAAAAGAACGCCTGCAGAAAACACCAAACAACCAGAGGTCTCATTTATTAAATGGGTTTACACAAACAGAGCGATCTCTTGAGGTGGCGTGTACTCGAGCTCTAAGCACAGCCAGAAGCTGCCACGTGTTAAAATGTGAGGGTCTCGTTCATCATGGGGGAAGGATGGAGCAGGACATCAACAGATGGATCAGTGCAGCGATTTATGTTTCTACCCTCACCATGGTTACCGGGATCTATGTTCCTATCCTTTCCTAGGTAACCAGGATCTACATTCCAACCCTCACCATGGTAACCGGGATCTCTATTCCTACCCTCACCACGGTAACCAGGATCTACGTTCCTACCCTCACCAGGGTAACCAGGATCTACGTTCCGACCCTCACCGTGGTAACCAGGATCTACATTCCTACTTTCACCGTGGTAACCAGGATCTAAGTTCCTATCCTCACCATGGTAACCAGGATCTACATTCCTACCCTCACCGTGGTAACCAGGATATACATTCCTACCCTCACCGTGGTAACCAGGATCTACATTCCTCCCCTCACCATGGTAACCAGGATCTACGTTCCTACCCTCATCATGGTAACCAAAATCTACGTTCCTACACTCACCATAGTAACCAGGATCTACATTCCAACCCTCACCATGGTAACCGGGATCTCTATTCCTACCCTCACCACGGTAACCAGGATCTACGTTCCTACCCTCACCAGGGTAACCAGGATCTACGTTCCGACCCTCACCGTGGTAACCAGGATCTACATTCCTACTTTCACCGTGGTAACCAGGATCTAAGTTCCTATCCTCACCATGGTAACCAGGATCTACATTCCTACCCTCACCGTGGTAACCAGGATATACATTCCTACCCTCACCGTGGTAACCAGGATCTACATTCCTCCCCTCACCATGGTAACCAGGATCTACATTCCTACCCTCACCGTGGTAACCAGGATATACATTCCTACCCTCACCGTGGTAACCAGGATCTACATTCCTCCCCTCACCATGGTAACCAGGATCTACGTTCCTACCCTCATCATGGTAACCAAAATCTACGTTCCTACACTCACCATAGTAACCAGGATCTACGTTCTTACCCTCACCTCACAACTACGTAAAATGAAAACTAATTATGGTAAAAATACTGTCAAATTCCGATCCATGTCTATTTGGAACAATTTACCAAATTACATTATTAATTCAAATAATAAACAACAATTTTAATTTTTATTAAAGAGGCATCTTCTCTCTGATTAAACCTGTAATTGTATTGTCTAAAATTGTTTATATTGTAATTCCATAGTGATGAGGTCTCTGTTTGCCATTATGTAATGTGGGAGCGTTCGAAATAAGCTCCTACTACCTGGAACCACTGGTCAGTGTCAGTGTTGATTGACATTGATCTGATCTAAATTTGAACGCACCTACAAAAACAAGGTCCAGTGTGTGTGTGTGTGTGTGTGTGTGTGTGTGTGTGTGTGTGTGTGTATGAATGTATGTGTTGTTGTTTTGCGTTTTTATCTCATATGTGTACGGTCATTATTGTATTTCCGCCAAAGGCGGACATAATTACTTGTAATTATGACTCCAGGAAGAGTAGCTGTCTTCACACAGCTAATGGAGATCTAAATAAATACAAATACAAAATACCATGATAATCAGGATCTACGTTCCTTCCCTCACCATGGTAACCAGGATCTACGTCCCTACCCTCACCATAGTAACCAGTGTGGGTGGTGAACGAAAGAACGAGATTGCAGATACAGGTGGCCAAAATGATCTTCTTATGCAGGGTGGCTGGGCACTCAGAGCTAGAGGGAGGAGTCAGACTACTAACGTTGTGTCTCTGGATCGAAAGAAATCAGATGGGGTGGTTCTGGCATCTGGTTAGGATGCCTTCTTCCCTGGTGAGGTGTTACGTCCCACTAGGAGGAGACCCAGAGGCAGACCCCGGACCTGCCGGAAAGACTATGTCTCATAGCTGGACAGGGAACACCTCAGGATCCTCCTGGGTGAGCTGGAGGATGCAGCCGGGGTGACAGAAGCCTAGCCTTCCTGTCTGAGGCTGTTGTTTCGGATAAGTGGAAGACGACGGAACGGGCAAAAATGGCTGTTTGATGAAAAAGGTTGGAAAACAATAGAATATAATGACTCACAGTCTCTGGGTATTTTGAGGGATCGAGCTTCGTCTTTGCCAAGGCCCAGCCAAACAACGAACAGCCGAAGCATCTTATCTAACCTACACTCTTTCAGGAAGCTGTAGACGGCCTGGACCTTCTTCCAGCCTGGGCACAGTACAACAGCCAGAGGCTGGGGGGAGAAACAGCGTGACATGAGGCGGTGATGAGCGGGGCACGCGAGTGGATGAGATGACTTACCTCTGAATTGGTGGTGTGGCAGCACAACACAGGGTTGGCCAGAATGTTGGCGAGAATAGGGGGGAGGTACCTGGCTGGATCGTCAACATGGGGTGAAACAATAATGGTGTTGAAGCCACTCGCCATTTCTGGCCAACTGTAGCAATCAAACGGAGACAAAGCCATTTGTTGTCTCCTCTGCAAAATCTAAAAACAAGATGGTTGCCATGCCGATTATCACTCGAGGCATTCCAAGAACACTTGATGATTCATGAGGATGCTTCACTCGTTCCTAAGGATGCTTAGTGGTTAGTTACGAGTAAGGATGCGTTACTCGTTCCTAAGGATGCTTTACTCGTTGCAAATGCATGAAAACCACATTCATTAAACACATCAAACAAAGAAAAATATAAATAAATGAAAAAATAAATAAAACAATAAACTCAATAAAGATAAAATAAAATCAATACCATGCGCAGAAAACTAGAGAAATGAGCATCTTCAAGACTGCTGCAGGAGCTCGTCCTTCTGGTTCCATGCACCAGGATTTCAATCGTCAAGGGATCTATGGGAGGATCCTGAAAACCAGAAACAGGAGTTTTAAGTCTGTGTCTCTGGCTGAGTATCTCTGGTCTCCTGCTTGGTTTTTGAACCAGTTTGAACCTCACCTGTTGTTCTTCATCATCATCGTGTGGGTTTAAACAACTTGGATTAAGGCCCTCCTGTGACCTGCAGAAAAAAAGAGTGCCTCCTCGTTTATAAAGTTTGGGTACATCAGAAACGGTTTGAGCTTTACCAAACATTGAACAGTTCGGGGAAGGATGACTCAATAAGTAGGGTGACCATCCTATTGAGGGTCGTCGGTTCGATCACCTTCCCAGAGCTAATGCCGAGGTGTCCCTGATCAAGAACCCCCAATGTCTCCTGATGGTGGTTCCCAGCTTGCATGCCAGCTTCCACCATCAGGTATGAATGTGTGTGTGGATGAGTGCCACTTTAAGAACTAACGCCGGTAGAAAAAGGCTCCACAGACCCGTCAAGGTATTCCTTCTGCTTTCACACAGTACCTACAAAACGTGGTCATTGGCCATTTTGAAAATCTCAATGGATTGCGCTTTTATAGGTACTCAGAGTGAACAGTCTAGCTTAGACTGCCCTGTAAAAAATGGCTGCCTGGAATGAACCATAATCGGCTTGAAAGCAAGACATTTTGATGAATGGCAAGTGATGGAAACACAATTACCAACGTGGGGGTACAGAAATGACATAATGCCCTTATTTTCTAAAATTGCACTTTTTTCCATAATTAGATACAACAAAACTGTATAACTGGACGGGTACGGGCCAGGGGTCACACTAGCTTACAAAGAGAGCCCTGAAAACATCCAAACAGTGTTCAAAACAATATCTTGATGCCAAAAAAAACAGAGTGTTTTCTTAACGCATTTCAAACAATAAAACGCCTGCAAAAATTGCTTTGTTTCAAGCTGATTATGGTCGATTCTAGGCGGCCATTTTTAACAGAGTATTATTGTTCCATTCCATCGTCTTCTGCTTATCCAGGGTTGGGTCGTCGGGAGCAACAACCTCAGATGGAAAGCCTAGGCTTCTCTCAACCCGACTGCATCCTCCAGCTCACCCAGGAGGATACTGAGGTGTTCCCTGTCCAGCTAAGAGACATCGTCTCTTTAGCAGGTCTGGGGTCTGCCTCTGGGTCTCCACATGGTGGGACGGAACACCTTACCAGTGAGGGAAGCATCCTAACCAGATGTCCGAACCACTCCGTCTGGTTCCTCATGAAGTGGAGGAGCAATGTCTCTACTCCCAAGCTCCTCCCTCTATCTGCAAGGGGCCCCAGAAACCTAGCAGAGGAATATAATTGCAGCCGCTTGTATACACAATTCCGTTCTTTTGGTGACCACCCACCCTGGGTACCATGGTGAGGGTAGGAATGTAGATCCCGTTTACCATGATGAGAGTAAGAATGTACATTCTGGTTACCATGGAGAGAGTTGGAACGTAAGTCCTGGTTACCATAGTGAGGGTATGAACGTAGATACTGGTTACCATATTGAGGGTAGGAATGTAGATCCTGGTTACCATGGTGAGGATAGGACCATAGGTCCTGGTTACCACAGTGAGGGTAGGGACATAGATCCTTTTTACCACGTTGAGGGTTGGAACGTAGATCCTGGCTACCATGGTGAAGGTAGGAACGTAGATACCGCTCACCATGATGAGTGTTGGAACGTAGATCCTTGTTACCATGGTGAGGGTAGGAATGTAGATCCTGGTTACAATGATGAGGGTTGGAATGTAGATCCTGGTTACCACGGTGAGAGTAGAAATGTAGATCCTTTGCTTTTCGGCTCAGTTCTTTCTCCACCACAATGGATCAAAGCAGCATCCTGATTATTGCAAACGCTGCCCCGATCTGTCTGTCGATCTCCCGCTCCATCCTTCCCCCACTGTGAACAAGACCCTGGTATACTTTAAGTCCTCCACTTGGGGCAATTGCTCAAGTGGATGAACTGTTGTACCACTTTAATGCACTACCATACAGCCCAGGACTTACCAGTTTGGCAGGTTCAGACAGGGGGGGCTCTGCATTCTGAACTCCTGGTGTTGGCAGCTGCATTATCTCATCTCCCTGGAGGAATGGAGACTGAACAAGTCATTTAGAGCGTTGCTCAGGAAAAAAACGAAAGTAACAACAAACTTACTGGGTCTGAGGCTCCAGAAGAAACCCGGTCCTCCAAGTCTGTACAAGGAGCCCTGATGCCTACAGGGGCAACGGAAAGACTCTTGCCTCTAACGGAAGGAAACCTGCTTCCAGGGGCTGCGGAGCGACCACGATCTCCTGCGGATCGCCGGTCTTCTGCACTTGTGGATGGGTCAAGATCTCTTGCGCCTGCGGAGCAACCACCATCTCCTTCCGCTCCCTGGTCTCCTGCGCCTACGGGGTGACAGTGGAGTGACAGGGTTGGAACTTAGCTCATGGTTACCATGGTGAAAGTAGGAACATAGATCCTGGTTATCAAGGTGGTGGTAGGAAGGTAAATCCCAGTTAACATGGTGAAGGTAGGAATGTAGATCCTTGTTACAATGGTTAGGATAGGAACGTAGATCCTGGTTACCCTGGTAAGGGTAGGAACGTAGATCCTGGTTACCATGGTGAGAATAGGAACGTAGATCCTGGTTACCATGGTGAGGATAGGAACGTAGATCCTGGTTACTATAGTGAGGGCAAGAACGTAGATCGACCGGTAAGTTAGAGCTTTAGTCTTTGGCTCAGCTCTTTCCTCACCATGGATTGACTTGGCATCCTGATTCTCATCTGGACAGGGTATTTGTTGATCCAGGAGTAGGCAAGGCAAGGCAAGGCAAGTTTATTTGTATAGCACAATTCATACAAAATGTAATTCAAAGTGCTTCACAAGAAAGAAAAGAAAAAGAATGCATTAAAATCACAAAACATAGAATCAAATAGTTTAAAAATTAAATAAATAAAATCATTAAAACAGATTAAAAAAAGAGCAATTAATAAAAAGCACAGTTAAACAGAACTGTTTTCAGCCTAGATTTAAACATTGTCACAGTAGAGGCCTGTCTCACGGCTTCAGGAAGTTTGTTCCAGACTTTTGCAGCATAAAATTGAAATGCAGCTTCTCCATGTTTAGTCCTGACTCTAGGCTCCAGCAGGAGACCGGTCCCGGAGGTCCTCAGAGTTCTAGATGGTTCACAAGGTACTAACATATCACAGATGTACTTTGGTGCTAGACCATGGAGAGACTTAAACACAAGCAGAGCCGCTTTAAAGTCTATTCTCTGAGCCACAGGAAGCCAGTGCAGAGACTTTAGCACAGGACTAATGTGATCGTATTTTCTAGTTCTTGTGAGGACTCGAGCCGCAGCATTTTGAATAAACTGCAGCTGTTTTAAAGCCTTTTTGTTCAGACCAGTGAGTAGACCGTTGCAATAATCTAACCTACTGGAAACAAATGCATGGATAAGAACCTCTAAGTCTGTTTTAGAAACCAAACCTCTGATTTTGGCGATGTTTTTCAGGTGGTAAAAGGCTGCTGATGTAATTGATTTGATGTGACTGTTGAAGTTAAAGTCTGAGTCCATTATTACTCCCAGATTTCTAACTTGATTTGTCGGTTCCAGAGAGAGAGATTGAAGGTAACTGATGACACTTTCTCTTTGTTTCTGTGGGCCAAAGACAATGATTTCAGTTTTGTCTGAGTTTAGCTGGAGAAAGTTGTTTTGCATCCAGACTCTGATTTGTTGAATACAGTGACAGAGTGAATCCACAGGTCCATGTTCACCTGCTGTCAGTGACACATAGATCTGAGTATCATCTGCGTAATTGTGATAGGACACGTTATTACTGGCTATCAATTGCCCTAACGGCAGCATGTAGAGGTTAAACAGCAGGGGTCCAAGAATTGACCCCTGGGGAACCCCACAGGTCAAAGGCATGTGATATGACACACAATTTCCAATTTCTACAAAATACTTGCGTCCTTCTAAATAAGATTTAAACCAACTAAGCGCAGTACCAGAAACACCAACCGAGTTCTCTAACCTCTGTAGAAGGATCCCATGATCTACAGTGTCAAACGCAGCACTCAGGTCCAACAGGATTAAAACAGAGACTTTACCAGCGTCAGTGTTCATACGAATGTCATTTGTTACCTTGATCAGAGCTGTCTCTGTACTGTGATGAGGTCTAAAACCTGACTGGAAGACATCAAATGAGTTGTTCACTAAAATAAATTTTGTCAGTTGTTGGTAAACAACTTTCTCAAGAATTTTTCCTGTAAACGGTAAGTTTGAAATAGGCCGATAGTTTTTAAGTAGTGTAGCATCAAGACTACTCTTCTTTAAGAGTGGCTTGATGACCGCAGTTTTAAAGGCACTTGGGAAGGTTCCGGTTTGAAGTGACACATTGACTATTTGAGTGATTGGTGCCAATATGCTGGTTAACACAGATTTTAGAAATCTGGTCGGTAATATATCAAGAGAGCAAGTAGATGAACTCAGACTAGTGATAATTTCTTCAACAGTTGTTTCTGTTACTGAGGTGAAGTCATTTAGCTTTAACAATCTGGATGGTGGTAAGATTGTCATTTGAACCGTGGCTTTGATGGAATTTTTGATGTTCTGAACCTTATCATTAAAAAATACAGCGAACTCATTACATTTTGAAGTCGAAACCAATTCAGCGACGATTTGAGTTGGGGGATTTGTTAATCTATTTATTGTTGCAAAAAGTACACGTGAGTTATTATTACAGTTCCCAATTATTTTAGAGAAATACATCTCTCGAGTTTTAAGTAAGATCTGATTGAAGACATGTAAGTTTTCTCTATAAATCTCGTAGTGAATCTGGAGCTTAAGTTTGCGCCATTTACGCTCAGCTTTCCTGCACTCCCGTTTTTGTGCTTTGACTGACTCATCGTTTCTCCAAGGTGCTTTCTGCTTATTTTTAACTGTTTTCACCTTCATTGGGGCAATGGCATCCAGAACATTCATAACACTAGACTGAACAGAGGTAACCAAATCGTTAACATCAAAACTCGAGAAATCTTCAAAATGAACCATTTCCATGAACTGTAAACGTGTGTTGTCATTTATGTGTCTGCTGTGAATAACTGCCGGTCCAGTCAGTGGCCTGGGAGCGACAGTGAGGTCACAGAAGACACAGAAATGATCAGATAAGGCAACGTCAGACACAATCACATTAGAAACATTAACTCCTTTAGTAATGAGGAGGTCCAGTGTGTGACCTCTGCTGTGGGTGGGATCTTTCACATGTTGAGTCAAACCAAAGGTTTCTAAAACACTGTTGAGTTCTTTAGCATTTTTGTCATTGATGTTATCAACATGAACATTAAAATCACCTGTTATGACTAAACCATCAAAATCTGTGCATATGATTGAAAGAATTTCAGTAAAATCATTCAATAAAATCTTGGCAGTGATGGGGAGGCTTGTACAGAACTAGGAATAGTATGGCAGAGGATTCTTTTAGCTCAAGCTTAAATGACAAATACTCAAAAGATGGAAATGTCCCAAACGAAAGCCTCCTGGTGCTTAGGTTATCTCTAAAGATCGCACAAACTCCTCCCCCTTTTTTCTTTTCTCTTATTTCAGATTCAAAATTAAAATTAGGTGGAGCTGCTTCTACTAGAACTGCATTACCTGTATTTTTATCAAGCCAAGTTTCTGTTAAAAACATAAAATCAAGATTAAAAGAAGAGATAAAATTATTAATTAAAAATGATTTGTTACATAAGGACCTGACATTGAGCACAGCAAGTTTCACTTTAGCTTCAGTAGGACTAGCTGTTATATTCTTATAGGGAATTTCAATTAAACTTCTGTGTTTGGACAGTCTTCTTGTTCTATTGCGATGAATTCGATTGGAGATGACTGTATTTATAGCACCCGCAGACTGTTCTCTGTCACAGGGCCCCAGCCTGAGCTGAACTTTATCATGACTGTGTGTCCTGAGACAGCAGAGGCCCAGTGCATCCTAGCTCTGAGGAATGGTAGCTTCAGGAGCAGGTGGGGGATGGTGAGTGGGGAGGAGTTTGGGGGATGATGTAGGTGGATTTGGAGCTGGGTAGAGTTTGGTTGAGATAGGTTTGGGGCGAGGAGGGGGAGGTGCAGGTGTTTTTTTTAGGAAAGGCACAGGAGTACATGGCGTCATCTTGATACCTTCATTAATCAGGTTTTCCAAGTGACGAGGAAGAGCCAGTGGTGAGGGTGGAGATGAAAAGGAGGAAGAGTCTTTTTTAGGGGTGGATGTAGCAGGGAGGGGCTGTCCAGTGGCAAAGGGGGAAACATCCAAATGTGAGCCCTCTCTTGGAACTGCAATAGGGCTGACAACCTGAGGTGGAGACTCTCGTATTGAAGGGTGTTGATCTCTGGGTAGGTTTTGGTGATGGTGATGCTGGCACGGGTTGTTGTTGTTGCTGTAGAGCTGATGCAGTTGCTGGAACACCGGCTAGGTCTCCAGGTTTTCCAGGAGCACATTTTCCACTTTGATTCCTTCTCTGTTTAGGCACCTGCCTCAGCCTTTCATTGATCCTCAGAGCATGGAGGATGTTCTTCTTCAACATTCTCACTCCATCTCTACTCAAGTACGGGCTCTTTCCCTTGAACAGGTCCTCTCGTTTCCAGAACAGATCAAAGTTCTCAATATAACTTCAGTTCTCTCAATGTGCACTCTTTGGAGAGCCATGTGTCCAGCTGGAGTAAGCGGCCTAAACTTGTTTTTCCTTCCATCAATGTTAGGAAGAGGTCCACTGATATAAACTTTAGCCGGTACTCTTTGCAACTCATTAAAAAGTTCACAAAAATCTTTCTTCAAGAGTTCTGATTGTTCTCTTTTTTGTGTCAACCGCTCCCACGTGTACAATTAACTGCTTTACTCCTTTAAGCACTGTATTTTTGACTAATTTTGTAATGTCCGTGACTACCGCCGAAGGGCAGCAGAGCACTTGGAATCTCTTATCTCGTATTTGGGCTACGCACCCATCGCCAAGAAGAAACACTGAGTCTTTGGCCTTGACTTGTGGTACAGATTCTCTGACTTGCTGCCTGGTATCAACATTCGATATGGCACATTCTGTTCTCTTATCTCCCACATTTTCAAACTCTAACTGTGAAAGCGCAGAAAATCTGTTTTTAAGTGGAATTGTAGCTGCGCTGTTTCTACTTCTAATATCTTTCTGTTTCTTCGTAGCACCATGTTGGTCCTTAAAGAGTTTCGGAAAACTAACTGTATCATTCAAACTAAAGTCGCAGTCATTCTTGTGAACAATGGGTTCCTTACCCAAAGGTAGCGTCTTGTCAAGACTTTTTTCTGACTCCAAAATATTTATCCGTGCTTGTAGGGCTTTAATTTGTTGTTCATAGTCCCAGCATTGTTGTTTATAATTCCAACACTGATAGCAGCAGTTTCTCCCATTCTTTTCTGCCATCGCCGTCTCGTTAGATGCAAAAAATGGTCAAAATGTATAAAATCTCAGGTAATCCACAATTTTAGGGTGATAAAAAAGAAAAATAGAAAAACAAAGATGATTTTAAATGATTTTTTAAAGTGATTTAAAAGCAAAAGAATTGAAAAAAGCGACAGAGCAAGCAAGCAAAGCGGTCCTCCCTATGAGCTAAATTTATGGGTGGGGCTAACTCAGGTTGGTTTATCTAGAACCACTTCTCAGGATCCTTCTATCAGATTGAAAAAGATTTCTGGATGGAATTTGAAACTTTTCAATCATCAAACACACTGTCCAAAATACAGTTTCTACGAAGGACCCCTCCTGGACGAATGAGGGATTACATTATCTTGTTACCAATTAGATACAGGATTGATAAGCATATCTATTCATTACCAGGCTGTTTTTTCTGGTCCGCCAGATTCAGGATGCTTGTAGCAGGGCTTTCAAGAAAATTTAATTTCTTGACCAGATTTGTGTTGACACAGATCTGAGAAAAAAGAAAACATTGTCATTTGTGAGGCAGGGTATTTGTTTACATTTTCTTTCTCATGTCAGGTGGCTTGTTGTCCCTGGACTGATCACCCCGCCCCTATGTGTCTCACCTTTATCTCATTGTTCAGTATCCTGCTGCTACCTTTTAACAGGTGTCTTCTACTTACTTCCCTGCAAGTTTGTCTCATTGGCCACTCTACCAGGGTCACCAGTTTGAATGACTTTGTCTCAAAATCTCTAACATATGCTGTTCCTCTGATCCTGTCAATCCTGGTCACTCCCAGAGAGATGCTCAGCATCCTTCATCTCTGCTACCTCCATCTTTGTTTCCTGTCTTTTTCTCAGTGCATTTGCGGTCTTATCACAGTTTTGTACAATTTGCTTTCATTTTAGCTGACAGTCTGCCATCACAGCTGAAAAATCCTACATCTCCCACCTGGCAACACTTCTGCAAAGTTACTCACCCATCTTCTGCTTCCTGTAGAACTCATTTTCAAGTGTTTTCTACAGGATGCAGCGGTCCGAACGCGACCGCATTCGTTATTGGGCGAAGCATCCAAAAATGTTGATTGTAACTCAGGTTAAAAAACGAGATTATTCGGAGTGAAGTGAACATCTCTGACCGCCAGGGTCCCAGTCATTGGCTGACTGTCCCACTTGTAAAGCTCTTGATTTACAAGTCGAATTACGTTCCGACCCTCACGTGGTAACAGGATCTACGGTTCCTACCCTCACCATGATAACCAGGATCCATGTTCCTACCCTCATCGTGCTAACCAGGATCTATGTTCCCAGCCTCACTGTGGTAACCAGGATCTACGTTCCTACTGTTACCATGGTAACTAGATCGGACGTTCCTTCCCCTCATCGTGGTAACCAGGATCTACGTTCCTACCCTCACCATGGTAACCAGAATCTACGTTCTTACCCGTACCACGGTAACAGGATCTAGTTCCCACCCTCGCCGTTAGTAACCCTGAGCTACGTTCCTACCCTCATCTATGCTCACCAGCTGTGGGTGGTCATCGAAAGAATGAGATCGCGAATACAAGCGGCTGAAATTATCTTCCTCCGCAGGGTGGCTGGGCGCTCACTCAGAGATAGGGTGAGGAGTTCTGCCATTCCGGGAGAAGACTGTGTCGTGCCGCTTCTCCTCCGGTTGGAGGGAAGCCAGATGTAAGGGTTCGGGCATCTGGTCAGGATGCCTCGCTCGCTTGTGAAGAGTTCAGTTCCCCTAGGACAAGACCAAGATGCAGATCTTGGACCTGCTAGAGAGAATATGTCTCACAGCTGGACAGGGAACACCTCAGGATCCCCCTGGGTGAGCTGGAGGATGCACCCAGGTCAAGAGAAACGTGGGTTTTCCATCTGTGGCTGTTGCCGTCGACCCGGCCCCGGATAAACGGAAAACGATGGAATGGAACAACTTCTAGTTTCCAATGTAAAAGTGTGTAAAAGATGATAATTTTTCATTATTTTGGGTCTTTTATTGTGAAAATCTCATTAAAAATGGCTAAATATGCTTTTAAGATGAATTTTAAAAAAAAGACGAAGAATTATTGAAAAAAGAAAAAATTTAATGTAAAAATGTGTAAAAGATAGTAATTTTTTATTATTTTAGGTCTTTTATTGTGAAAACCTCGTTAAAGTTGTCTAATTATGCTTTAAAGTTAAGAAAACAAAACAACCCTAAAGTTATTTAAAAAAATAATTTTAATGTAAAAGTGTGTAAAAGATAATAATTTTATATTATTTTAGGTCTTTTATTGTGAAAATCTCATTAAAGTTGTCTAATTATGCTTTAAAGTTAAGAAAAGAAAACAACTGAAAAGTTCTAATGAGCTGTCTTCCCATCAGAGCTCCTTAATTGCGCCTCAAAACACAGCTGATGCAGGTCACAAGACCACAGAAACAGAATCTGCATACAGCCAGCACAGCCTACTTCCAAATAAGGAGATGTCTGTGACATCACACAGACTCCCTCATTACCTTATAAGGAGATGAGGCTGTGAGTGCTCATTAATTGGGCGGCAAAACACACCTGCTCAGGTGGGACAGAGAATTTCTGAATATGCAAACAAATGCTAATTGCGCGAAAATGGAAACAGATAGAAAAAAAATTCTTTCAGATTTAGAAGCAGGACGATGAAATCTACTTGGGGATATAATTTTATTTTTGTAGCTCAAACAGAAATGAAATGGCAGCCATTTTAGTGTCACAAAAATGTCAGTTTTTGGGGGGAGGTCTCCTTCTGAGGACCATAGAGGAAATTCTGTTGGTCTGACAGATTCAAGAGTCACCTTGGATGAAAGAGGACAAGAATTCCTCCGTTTTGAGCTAAAATTTATGTTTGTGGGATAAAAACTCAAAGAGTTATAAAAATTTGTTTGGAAGGGTAAAATTTTAAAATCCGGTCAGAGGGTCAAAAATTAGACCTGACTTCTCGACCTTCGGGAGCCCGTAGCGGCTAAACCGTCGCTCTGACGAAAAAAATGCTCCATTCCAAAGTTGTTCGCAACGAAATTTCCTTCGTTTTGATATAAAGTTTTTGCAGATCGGTTCAGAAATGTAGGCTCTGACGCTCTTTGAACACAAATTTTGTGAATTCTGTTCGCACTCTGTTTTTACAGTGCGAGCGAGGCAAAAAAAAAAACCTGATTTTTTCCATTTTTTCACTTTTTTTATTAAGTGATTGCTCTGAAACCGTAGAAGGTATGAAAGTGTCCTTTAGATGTTATAGAGGTCAAACCCTTGTGACCCGTTTAAACTTTAAATGGTGTTTCTAGCTAAAAGTATGCCAGAGCTGGAAAGCTTTGAAGAGCATGTGGTTTTTGGCCAAAATTACATTATTTCCAATGGGGCCAATTTTTGTCGTGTTTTTTTGCGATAAATCGGAAACCGATTAAAATTTCAAAAAGTTGAATAGATCCGTAAATCATTAGTTTGAAAGCGTGTGTGTCCGTTCAGAGTGAGAAAGGTATAAAACAAAATGTGTGCCCGTTAAAAGGGTTAAAGGCTATTCATAAACTCCAGCATTTGTGTTGGCACACTAAATCCTGGCAGCTGTGTGTGTGGATGGAAGGGTTTACCTTTTTTCCCCTGAAAGTCACATAGAGTTTAATGGGGATGGAGTCAGACTCAGTCTCAACTGGCTGCAACTCAATTGTTGCATCGTGCGATGCTAACAGACAGAAAGAAGAGAAAAGTTAAGGGGTGGTTTCCTCATCGTTGGTACGTGTCGATGGTTGGATTCTAACCTGTTAGTAAATTTTTTAAGTTGAGCATTGCCAGGCTCCAAGACTCTTTGAGCGAGCTATACGGGACAGAACACACACAGACACACACACACACACACTGAGAGTCTGTTCGATGAGGAAGGATAATGTGTTTACTTACGCATCCCCTTCAGAACCAGGTATTAACTGTTCTACTCCAGCAAAGTGGAATCTTTTCTTTTGGAACGGCATCTTCCGGAAGGGCAACATTAAACAATAAATCCTTTTGGGAAAAACGGATGAAAAACAAGGTGTAAATATTTCATCCCTTCAAACACACAACTCATCTGATTACTAAAACACCCACCAGTGTGTAAACGGTGGTGTGTGTAAATGTCCAAGGGTGCAACGGTAGAGGAAAAGTCACAGTTTTTGTTCGTTTGTATGTGATCCAGCTTTTAATTTGAAAGACATAGAGCGGCCAATTTAGAAGAAAACAGAGCTGCTGCACATAAACTTGGGATTAAGAGTGAGACGAAGAGTGAGACGTTGCTGTGGTGACCCTGTCACTGCAGTGTAAGAAAATTCCTCACCCGTCTAGCAAAGGTCCTTCACAGCATATTCTTCAGTGTCTTTTTTTTTTAAAAATATACTTTATCGATCCCTCACCGGGAAATTTGTGCGCTTCATTACACCGCAGCAATTTGCCACCTACGATGGCGCCAATGGTGAGAGAAACGGGGGGTTAAGGTGTCTTCACCAAGGATCCTAGACGTGAACTCAGTGGGATGCAAACTCGCAAACTTCTGGTTAACTTCCGGTCCCCGGGCAAACGTTCTAACCCAAAGATGACAAACATACGGCCTGCGGGCCGCATCCAGTCCACAAGGAAGTTCGATCAGGCTCACAGGATAAATTGAAAGTTGGAAAATTGCATGAAAGACACGGAATTTTTTAAATTTAATGCAATTCATAAATTATCCGCTATAGGCGCACTGTTTTGCAACATCTGCTTCTTATTCTGACTTGTTTATATCTAGTCCTATACCTGCCCGCACCCTCATTAGCAAAAATGGCGTTATCAAAAAAGAGAAAAGTAGATAAACAGTGTAGAATTTTCCAAGTAAAATGGACCACGTCATATTTATTTACGGGAAACACACAGTAAACCTCTGTGCTTGGTGTGTTTGCAACAAGTTTCCGTATTTAAGAAATATTCGGTGCCACTACAAGACTCACCGCAGCGCAAAATATGACAGCTTATGAGGACAACTGAGAACAGATGAGGTCAACGAATTACAGCTCTGTGAAAATGAATCCTTACTGTGGTCATTTTGAAAAATGTTCAATGTAAAATTAGTCTTTCTTTGTAAGGCTCCTGCAATCATAAAGTTCATTACTATCATTTTTTACACTAGTTACTTAACGTTTGTGTAATTTAGTGAAATGTTCTCAATAAATTTCTAGTTAAATTTCAAGTTTCACAGAGTCCTTGTGCTCCTTTACCCCAAAACAAAGGGAAGACATGATATTCTGGTTATTTATAGCTGAGTATGCTATATTTTTAATGGTCTGGCCCATGACGTCTACCTGGACGTCATAAATTGCCCGCGATGTGAAATGAGTTTGACACCCTTGTTCTAACCACTCAGCCACCATCTTCCCCTCGGTCTCTCTCTGTCTCTCCTACTCGTCTCCCCCCTGTCTTTGAAGATCGAGACATTTCGACTTCTCTCAGGAAATAAATTTCACTCTGATAGAACTGGTACTTTATACCCCGGGGGTGTCAAACTCCGGCTCTGAAGGTTTTCATTGTGTTCCTGGTTCAAGCTGATGGACGTAAAGTGAAATCAACAGCCAATAAAATCTGTTACATTGACTCAATAAGCTGGATAAGGAACACATGGAAAACCTTCAGAACACAGGCCCTTCAGGAACAGAGCTGGACACTCCTGACATAAACTAACCCGAGTTTGTCCAACCCTTTGAGTAGTAGCTAACACCAACAAACCTTTGGTTATGTAACGTGTTAAACAGTTTACTTTATTGTTGTTTGAGTGCATTTTGTTCTAAACAAAAACTGACAAACCAGTTAGATGTGTCACTAAAATAAACAATAATAACCCGTTCCGTTGTCTTCCTCTTATTCTGGGCCAGGTCGCGGGGGGAACAGCCTCAGACGGGAAGTCCGGGCTTCTCTCACCCCAACTGCTTCGTCCAGCTCACCCGAGAGGATCCTCAGGTGTTCCCTGTCTAGCTGTGAGACATATTATCTCCAGCAGGTCCGGGGTCTGCATCTTGGTCTTCTCCCGGAGTGACTTGCCCGAAACACCTCACCAGCGAGGAGATCGAGGGGCATCCTGGCCAGATGCCCGAACCACCCCATCTGGCTCCTCTCGACCTGGTGCAGGAGCGGCTCGACACCGAGCTCCTCCCGGATGGCAGAGCTCCTCACCTGATCTCGGTGTGAGAGCCCAGCCACCCTGCAGAGGAAGCTCATTTCAGCCGCTTGTATCTGCGATTTCGATAATCACCAACAGCTGGTGAGCATAGGTGAGGGTAGGAACGTAGATCATGGTCACCATCGTGAGGGTAGGAACATAAATCCTGGTTATCATGGTGAGGGTAGGAACATAGATCCTGGTTACCACGGTGAAGGTGGGAATGTTGACCCCTGTTACAACAGTGGGAGAAGGAACGTAGATCCTCGTTGCCATGGTGAGGGTAGGAACGTAGATTCTCGTCACCGTGGTGAGGGTAGGAACGTAGATCCAGGTTACCATGGTGAGGGTAGGAACGTAGATCGACTTGTAAAATCGAGATCTTTATTTTTTGGCTCAGCTTTTCGTTCACTACAATGGAGCGATGCAGTGTCCTAGTTATTGCTGACGTCGTACCGATCTGCCTGTCGATCTCCCATTCCATCCTTCCCCCACTTATGCTGCCGAGTGTGAAGCGGCCGGGATGGGAATCACCGCCTCCAAATCTGAGACAGTCCTCGCTCGGTAAAGGTTGGAATTCCCCCTTTGGGTCAGGGACAGAGTCCTGCCCCAAGTGGTGGAGTTTCAGTATCTTGGGGTCTTGTTAACGAGTCGGGGAATGATGGAGCGCGAGATCGACGATAATAACCCTTTGGGATTAAACCGGTCCCAATTAAATCTGCGTTAAAAGTCTACCTCTTTGGACCAAGAAGTGAGAATACTATGATTTACTCAAGGTAAGTTGCATCTTATGCCTCCATTCCTGTTTAGAGAAGGCTTCTTTGACACCATCTTTTCCCCCTATTTAGAATCTTAAACTCACTGTTGTGTTGCTTTACGACGTAGATGTGCGGCAGAGTATAGACCACTTGAATTAGCCAAGACCCACTCTTCTTAGTAAACAAATGAAATAACCGCAAAAAATCCCCCCAAAATACAGTTGTTTACAGGTTTGTTGGTGTTAGCTCCTCCTCCTTAAGGGTTGGACCAATCAGGTTAGTTTATTTAGAAACAGTTCTCATGTTCCTTTTATCAGATTAGAATTATTTCTGGATGGAAGTCGAAACGTCTCTATCAAACACACTGAAGAAGGCACTGAAGTCTTTTCGATGATGGACCCCTGCTGGATGAATGAGCGATTACACAGACTTGTTGCCAATAACTAACGTAATGTAGTTGTTTTGTTAAGTGGGATAAAGTTTTGAACAAAGTTCATTTTGCTCATTAGAATCGATACATTTAGATGTTAAACTGTGCGTAGTGTTGGTACTGATGTTGGTCTTACCTGTTGGTGGGGATCTCAATGCAGAGCATGTAATCCACCAGGAGGCAGTCAGCTAATTCTCCGTTGACTGACACCACCCCGACACGGCACCACTTCTTCTTTAACTCAGAGAAGACGACATAGAGCTGAAAGAACACACACACACACACCTGAAGCCAAATTGCTGAAGGAGAACCAGGAAGTCCTGCAGGCAGCGTTGCCATGGTTTCCGCCACATGGCGGCAAATATTGTGGTATATAACGGGAGCCGGAAGTCTATCTCGGCTGGTTTAAGGCGAGAGCAGGATACACCTGGAGCGAGTCGCCAGTCTGTCGCAGGGCCACCCATCCACCCACCCACACCTGGGGCCATTCTTTTTTTTATAGCAGCCGATCAACTAACCAGCATGTTTTTGGAGAGCGAGTGGAAATCGAAGAAAACACAAACATACACGAGAAAAACATGCAAACTCCACACAGAAAGAACAGTGATTTAAGCCTCGTCCCACCTGGGACTTGAACCCCCAACTTTCTTGCTGTGAGGACACTGTGCCGACCACAATATATGCCGTCTTTTTGGATTCAGATTAAAAACCCTCGAACGACACTTTACTCCAAATGTCGACAATCAAGCGGCTTTTTCTTGTGTTTTTGGAAATTTTTGGAGTCTATGACGTGAAATCTTGTTGTTAAGTCTGTTCTTAATGAACAGCGCCTGCTACTGCGGGCCCACCCCCTTCAAAAGCTCTTCGTGCCAACGGAAAGTGTCTTTGTATTTGAGAGAGAGCGTGTGTTTCAGAGAGAGAGGATATTTTCAGTGTGTGTGAGTGTGTGTTGAAACTGGACTGGTAGATGTGTGTGTGTGTGTGTGTGTGTGTGTGTGTGTGTGTGTGTGTGTGTGTGTGTGTGTGTGTTGACACTGGTCTGGTAGATCTGTGTGTGTGTGTTGTCTCTATCATCGTCTATGGAAACATGTTTCCAAACCCTGTCTGCAGACAGACTTACTTGACCCGTCTCAACGGTTGGTGGCCTCAGATGTTCTTTGAAGCCTGCCGTAACTATGGCAGTATAAAACTTTTCCAAGCGTGTGAAATGCTCGAAATTTGGCGAGTCTGAGTCCGGATTTCCCTCTGTGGAACGGAGTACCTGGCCCCACAGAATGGTTGGGGTTTCCGTCTGCAGGGATAATGTCACAACACAGTTACCATGACAACTGGTTTATAAGATGACACAATGTGTTTGTGTTGATTATGTTTTATCTTAATTTACATAGAAACACCTGAAAATATGTTTAAAATGAATAAATATGTAAATTAATTTTCAATTCATTAACACGGTGGCGCTAAACAGACTTTTCATCGTTTCAATTTTATAAAAAATCATTTGTAGTAAAAAATATTTTATTTCATTCATAAAAACTTTTTAATTTTAAACATGTTTTTTATTTTGTCAACTAGCATCTGAAAACTGCGGTCAAGTGAGCCGCGGTTCACTCAGCCGCGATTCACCAGTGCGCGCCTCGTTTAAATCAATGGAGTCAACTTTGAGGAGCGATAAAAACACTTTAATACATTATGCCAGTTCCACACTAGTATTTATCTCTTCTACTAAATGTCTTTTATCATTATACAAAGAATTGTGCATTTTTATCGTATACTTTAGGATTTATTAGCATTTGAAAGTGACAAATGGTTTACTTCCCTGCGATTCGGCCGCGATCCACGCAAAATCATACTGCGACTTTTTACATGTTTACGGTAATTTCAAAGTAAATAGCCATAACAGTCAACTTTGAGGAGCGATAAAATCACTTTTATTCATTTTGTCAGATCCACACTAGTGGATAGTGTGGACAGGCGGATCGGTGCGGCATCAGCAATAACTAGGACGCTGCATCGGTCCGTCCTGGTAAAGAGAGAGCTGAGCAAAGCTCTCGATTTACAAGTCGATCTACGTTCCAACCCTCACCATGGTAACCAGCTGTGGGTGGTGACCGAAAGAATGAGATCGAGGATACAAGCGGCCGAAATGAGCTTCCTCTGCAGGGTGGCTTGGCTCTCACTCAGAGACCGGGTGAGGAGCTCTGCCATCCGGGAGGAGCTCGGTGTCGAGCCGCTCCTCCTCCGGGTCGAGAGGAGCCAGATGGGGTGGTTCGGGCATCTGGTCAGGATGCCCCCCGAGCGCCTCGCAGGCGAGGCGATAAAAACTCTCGACCTGCCTCACCCGGTCTCTGAGTGAGAGCCCAGCCACCCTGCAGAGGAAGCTCATTTCGGCCGCTTGTATCCTCGATCTCATTCTTTCGGTCACCACCCACAGCTGGTGACCATAGGTGAGGGTTGGAACGTAGATCGACTTGTAAATCGAGAGCTTTGCTCAGCTCTCTCTTTACCACGAAGGACCGATGCAGCGTCCTAGTTATTGCTGATGCCGCACCGATCCGCCTGTCCACACTATCCACTAGTGTGGATCTGACAAAATGAATAAAAGTGATTTTATCGCTCCTCAAAGTTGACTGTTATGGCTATTTACTTTGAAATTACCGTAAACATGTAAAAAGTCGCAGTATGATTCTGCGTGGATCGCGGCCGAATCGCAGGGAAGTAAACCATTTGTCACTTTCAAATGCTAATAAATCCTAAAGTATACGATAAAAATGCACAATTCTTTGTTAAATGATAAAAGACATTTAGTACGTGAATCGCGGCTGAGTGAACCGCGGCTCACTTGACCGCAGTATCTGAAAACTGCGACGTTATCATTTTTTTCCACTTTAAACCTTTAAATTAAAACTTTAAACGTTTAAATTTGCAGGTAATTGAAAGAATAAAAAAAAATTCTTTTACCGTAACAATCTGAATTTTGATCATTTTTTTCAATTAAAAACCACGCGATGCTAACTAGAAGCTAACAGGCTAATGAGCGGAAACACTTCTTTATTTTTACTTTTAACGAAAAAAAACAAACTGATTTTAACCAAAATCCTTTTAAAACTTTATCTGAAAGTAAAACTAGAAGTTTTGAGAGCTAAAATATTTTCTAAACGGTTTAAATTCAACACTCGAGATGATACATAGCGTCTAAAAAACGTGACGTCATCCTTTTTTTTCCACTTTAAACCGTTAAATATAATCTTTTAAACATTTAAAATTGAAGGAAAATAAAAGAATAAAAATAAAGCTTTTTTCTTACCAGACTCAAACCAATTGCGATCATCGTTTGATTGAAAACGAGATGCTAACAAGAAGCTAACAAGCTAATTATGGCAGAAACCAACAGATATTGATTTAAAATCAATAAAAAAATCAACTGAAATAAAATCACTATAAAACTTTGTCTGAAAGAAAAACAAATTGTTAAAATACGTTCTAAAAGCTTCTGATTAAGAGAGGTTGTTGATAAGAGCAACAGGAGAAGTTCAGCGAGCATGCGCATGCGCAATTGAGGAAGCGCATGAAAGCTAGTTCATAATGATAATATTTATATTAAACAGGAAAACAAAGTTAAGTTGTTTTTTTATTTAAATGTAATTTTTTTTATAATCTTTTTTAATTTTTTTGTTAGTTTTATTTTTTAAAAATATATTTTTGTCCATTTTTAACCATCTTTTATTTTCTTTTTATTCATTTTTAGACAAAAGAAAGATTTTATTTTTAATTAATATTCATTCATTTAAATGAATGTTTAAATCATCTTTTTTATTACTATTTTTAAATTCATTTTTAGGTTTATTTTCATTCTACTTTTTTGTTTATTTGTTAGTGAAAGCAGCTTCACATCTAGGTATTTAATGATATTACTAAAATGACTTCCAACAGCAGTTTTTTTAGTCCTATTATTTTATTTTTACATTTTTAGAAAATAAAAAAGTCTGACATTTTTTTATGATTTTCTTTAATCTACGATGAATAAAAAAACATGTTAACGTTATGTAAACACCATCATCAGCAGCTGTTTTAGCTTAATTTGTTGCAAATGGTGCTGTCTGGGTTTCTATGCGTCCGGAAGATCTGGTGTCGTCCTGGTCCCGGGGCTCTAGTTGGCCAGGGCGTGGGGCAGCTCGCTTGACCAGCGAGAAGGGCGGGATCCCTGTGGCGGCTCCTGCTGGGTGTGGGGCTGGCAGTGGCTGCTGGCCCGAGACGACGGGCACCTGCATGCACCTGCATTTTCAAGGTGCTTGTAGACAAGATTCAATAAAAATAATTTAGCGTCTTCCAACTGCTTTTTTTAGGTTGGTATGCAAATTGTAGTTGGTCCAGCTGTTCCTCCGTCTTAGATAAAATAAGGTGTTTTAAACTGTTTTCAAAGCTTTTCATTACCAGTGGGGTAAGTGCTACTGGTCTGAATTCACTCAATTTCTTTGACTTGCTTGACTTGGGAAGAGGAATCACCAACATAGGGAAGACGTCCACAGTGGTCTAATGTTTGATCTTACATTGTTTATTTCAACACATTGTTTTTTGTTTTCTAAATAACTTTTTATCCAGGAATGGACAGTTCCTGTAATATCATATTTTTTTTAAGTTTCTTAGTAATTTTTGTGATCTATGGTATCAAATGCTCGTTTGTTTCAATGTGCTCACAGAGGAGGAAAACCGAGCTTGTATGATTGTCTGATGTCATTGTCTTTTTCTGATATGAAACGCTGATATGAATGTCTTTTTCTGCACTGTGGATGGAGCGACCATGCTGCTCTTCAAGGAGTTGACAAAAACCAAACCTAATTGAAACTGGCCACCAGGAGCGACAAAGGAGCATAAACAAACACAAGAATTTTTACAGACATGTCTAACAGCACAGTGTGGATATACAAAAGCAGCAGACATAATCTCCTGAGAAATTTTCCACAAATCCAGCTAATCCATGAACTCCGAGGCTCTAAACTGTTTTTACAGCCAGTTTTTCTTCTTTTTTTTTTTTTTACATAACATATTCACTTTTACAAAGCAATGTCAGATAAATAGAGTTCATGGATGATTGACAAGCTGGCGGTAAATTTCCTAAAATCCAATAAACCCCACAAAGTTTATGCTTTTTGAGACATACCCAGTGGTTTGCAAATTTTAAAGTCATCTATGTCGAGGATTAATGGCAGTCTTAATACTCCACCCAAGAGAAACTTGTTATTTTTGAAGAGACAAGCGTCTTGAAAACATCCGCATTCCCCACTGACTGAATGTTGATTTAAATGATTATCAACATTTCTCAGAAGGTCAGACTTTCTCAATAACTGCTGTAAAGATTTTAGAACAGGAATTTACTGAAAAGTCTGTCTTGTTTTTGACTCCAGTAAATACTCGACTGAGTCAAAAATGTCCAAATTTCCTTTGTAGTACTGTCTTCGTTTATGAGCAGTTGTTTGTGGCTCATCTCTTGCTATACCTTTTAACAAAGGGTTACAAGAAGAAATTTCTAAAAAATCTTTGAATTTCTTCATTTGATACAGGCACAGATTTTGTCAAGTAATGTAATTCAGTGAATAGTTCATCAATTGCTTTGCATGGGACATGGAAATAGTTTTCTAGTTTTAAAACAGAAATCCTATTTTTAGTTCTAAAAACTCTTATGAATCCCGTTCAGTTGTTTCAGTTTCTATTTCACTATCAGAGTTGACTTTGCATTCACTGCTCTGAGCAGAATCATAATTGCTCCTATCTGCTGAATTTTTAGTTTTCTTACTGTTTACAATACTTTCTTTATAATCTTGAAGTGAATATGGTGTGTGTTTTCTATATCTGTGGGACTTGGAAGCACTATGTACATTGATTTGGAAGGAGCACTCCTGAAATGGACAATCCACGGTATCATGTCTCTTAGATGCTTCTGTAGGTGGTTACTGAGATGACAAAAATACTCATGTGCTGATGCTATGTGTGTTTGTACACAATTGGCAGTTAAATGTAGCTGAAACATGACATTTTTCAATGTCTTGGGAACTGTTTAAATGACTGTGAAGTGCATTCCATGTTTTGAATACACATGGGCAATCAGAATATGTGCATGGATTTCTGCTGCAAAAATTTTGAGCTAGCCTGTAATGTTTAAGAAGCTGAGCTTTTGTTGGTTTAGCTGTTAGGCAGTATTTACAGGACCACATTTATATCTGTTGACACAAAGAAATAGTGCTATTAGTAAAAAATAAAAATATGTAATGAGAATTCAATCAAACAAGTTTTCTGCTCACAAACAAATGAACATTTATGTGAAATATAATGCATAATTAACTTGTTAATTTAGTTCAACTGCACATGTCCTTCAACAACAGATGTGTGCAACAAAAAATAACTTTTATTGCATTGACAGGGAAAATAATTACCATATTTCGAATAAATTAAGATAAATGACCCATTGTTACACATATTTTTCTTTCAGACCATCTGACCAACCGGCGGTTGCTCAACAACACAAAGTGTTTAGGTTTGGGCTGGGGTGAGCAAACTATTTGATTCACTGGCCACATGGAGTTCTAACATTTGAAAAAGGGTTGGGAACAGGAGCAGATGGATGGCATGCTTTGGTAACCTCACCTCATTGGAGAAAAAATATACATCTTGGGATGTGGAGAAAACATGTGCTTTAATTTCCGATGAAAATAAAGAAAAGCACTATAACAAAATATCTGACTTTGAAATGAGTCTTTAAACACTGAAAATCAAATGAATACCTATTTTATTTTAAGCTCTGAAAGCTCTTTGTTTCCTCAGGATGTCACCATCACTCTCCTTCTGACTTACCTTAAAAAAAAATGTCCATCTACTCCTAGGTTTTAAATGTAGGTTTGAAATCAAACGCACTTGTTTAGTTAGTTGGTTAAATTTTATTCTTTCAGTCAATCAATTATTTAACAGAAAGACAAAAGAAAGAATGTGCTGAACATAATAACAACAGTCACATTAAACATGTACACATACATATACAATAAAAATGAAAAAAGGTCTAAAGGTTTATCTGTTTGTATTGTAGACTCTGCAGCGAAGCGAGAGAGGATGGAATTGAGGAAGTCACTGAATGCAGAATGGAATGACGTGTCACAGGAGATAACGTGCTGGAAGCTGCGAACTTGGCAGCCTTATCTGCATGGCTGCTCCCTACAGAAACAGAGTCAGAGGCATTAGTGTGAACCGCACATTTGCAAACAGCAACCTATTTAGGGAGCAAAATAGAGTCAAGCAGGTAAGCGACCAAAACTTGATTCAGAATAGGATTCCAATTAGACTTAAGGAAACCACGATGTTTCCAAAGCTGACCATAATCGTGCACAACGCCGAAACAGTATCTGGAGTCAGTCCAGACTGTAACCGTCTTGCCTGCTGCAAGTGTGCACGCACGTGTCAACGCAACAAGCTCAACAGCTTGTGCACAGCGATGGCAGAGCGGAGGAGCAGACTCAACCGTGTCATAATCTGAACAAACAGATTCTTTAGTTTCTCTTCCACTCGCACCTACAGAGCAAAGCTTTGATACCAGACAAGTCAACAGATTTCACCACTGAAAATGTTGCACCAGAATCTACAATAAGCACAATTTCTCTACCAGCAACAGTGAGTTTCAAAAGTGGCAGCTTCAAAATACTCTCTTCAGAAGGAAACTGAAACGACAATTCTGTCGTCTCTCTCGTCTTTCTGCCTCATGCTCCCACAGTTTCAGACATTCCTCCATATCCGCTGTTCTTGCTAAATCATCTCTTTTTAAACATTTATTCTTCCACACTTTATCTCTTTCTTTTGTCAACTCTTCACGTAGTTTTGTCATTTGTTTTTTGCTAAGAGACCCTCCTTCGGTGAAGCCACACTTTTCACACCACCAGTGAATAAACGTATGTACATGCCCGTTCCCCATATTTCTCTTTCATGAACAACATTATATTTGAGGCAGGTTTTCCCGGCGTCTGCTCCATTTCTGTAGGGTTACCCATTACTGCTTCTACTTTCTTACGTTATTTTCTTCTCAATAACTCACCAATTAGTTCTTGCTAATCACTCACCAATTAGTTCTTGCTAATTTCTCAGTAACTCACCAATTACTTCTTGCAAATTGCTCACCAATTAGTTCTTGCTAATTTCTCAGTGGCTCACCAATTAGTTCTTGCTAATTTCTCTACTTATTTGTTCATAAATCTCTGAAAATCAGGTAAGAAGCAGAAGCCAGAACTGCCGAGGACACTCGATCGTATTATTGACGTTGCTTAATGTTAAACCCCACAATTTAAAAAAATGTATTCTTCCCAAGGATCCAATATGAGCACAAGCCAACAATTTGGATCAGAAAAAATACTTCTCACCAATTGTCTCCAAGACAAGTCCGAAGATGTCATCACCGCCGACTGGGAGGTAGACAGAAGTCCTTGTATCTCTCTTAAATACTATGCAAGGTTTCAAGGATGAACCTCTAATGGTTCAGGTGGCCAACCCCTTCAATTCTCGATCCCAGCGAACGAGCCCGACATCCTACTTCTGACACCAAACTGTTGTGGAAAACAATCAGTAAGAATAAACCAAACAGTCGAGTGTCCTTTAGCAGAGATTTATTATTGAAACACCATGAACACGGTGGAGGAATCTGTAGAGACCTGAATTGTCCAAGGAGCAAGTTTACATAATACATGCTGATAACAACCTCTTGCATGTAGCCTGACCTTCACAGATATACAGTATCTGGACTATGAAACACATTGGTGTCTGCTCAAAGAAAGATTATTAGGAGAATGTTAGCAGTCTTGTGCTTGACCCAAAAGTATGTAAACCCCTCTATATCAGATACTAAGGAACAGGCCATCCCGACAAACAGTTAAGACAATCTTGCGTCCTGTGGTCTGAAACCTATTTTCCCTCTACAGTGCCCTAAGTCACAGACACAAATGGTGGTGGGGGTCAGACTGTGGTTCCTAAAAGTCCAGACTTCCAAACTGAAGCCTGGACAGGAAGCTGAAAGGAAACTACTCAGCGTGTCACTTCCTCCAAGTTTTACAGGTTTAAATAAAATTGTACATTCTTAAAGCGGTGTGTGTTCTGACCTTGACCATCCCCGTGGCTGGCAGCGAAGACCGGTCCAGCTCAGCATTGAACAAGTGTTGATCTGGGCACACATCCTGGTTCCGAATAACGTTAGCACATTTCAGGTATTGCTGAAGCCTGATGTCTGATGTCTTATCTTCAGAAATCAGCAGCACTGAACAGATTTGCCAGGATTTCTCTTGCTCCTGTAGAACCCACACAGAACCCTGTGAAGTACCCGCTAAAGACGACAGACACACTTACAGTAGTCATCTAATAATAAAACTCTGATTGATGACGAATACAAACGACATAAGAGGCTTGAAAACAGCAAGAAGGCTGAGGATTTGAGTTAAAGTCCTAGAGTGGATACAAAGCTTGACACTGGTCTTTCTGTGTGTAGTTTGTATGTTCTCCCGGTGTATGTGAGGGTTTTCTTTGGTTTCCTCCAAAAACAAATATGTTAGGTTGATTGGGTACTATCAAATTGCTCCTATGTGTGTGTGTGTATATCCCTGCAACAGACTAGTGACCGTTTCTAGGTGTAACTTGCCTCTCGTCTGTAATCAACTGGGATTAGTTTTTTTTTTTTTTTTTTTTTACATACAGTACTTTATTAATCCCTCACCGGGAAAATTTGTGTGCTGCATTACACCGCAGCAGGCTGCTATGACGTCGCCAATCGTGGGAGAAACGGGGGGTTAGGTGGGGAAAGTGTACAAAACCGTGGTGAGACAGGCCATGTTGTTTGGTCTAGAATTAGTAGCACTGAGAAAAAGACAGGAAGCAGAGATGGAGGTAGCAGAGATGAAGATGCTGACGATCTCTCTGGGAGTGACCAGGATGGACAGGATTAGAAATGAGTATATCAGGGGAACAGCACATGTTAGAGGTTTTGGGGTTAAAGTCTGAGAGGCCAGACTGAGATGGTTTGGACATATGCAGAGGAGAGAGAGTACATGGGAAGAAGGATGCTGGATTTGCAACCACCAGGAAAGAGGCCTAGAGGAAGGAGGAAGTTAATGGACGCAGTGAAGGAAGATGTGAAAATGGTTGGTGTGACCAAAGAGGATACAGCAGGTAGGGTTAGATGGAAGAAACTGACTTGCTGTGGCGACCCCTAAAGGGAAATGCCGAAAGAAGATGGTGTCTTCTCCAAGGACCCTAGACGTGAACTCAGTGGGAATCAAACCTGCAAACTTCCAGTTTACTTCCGGTCCGAAGGCGAACGTTCTACCGACTGAGCTACCGCCTCCCCCAGAATTTTGCCAGGGCAGGAGTCGAATCTGCGATCTCTTTTGGAGACTGGATCTCTAAGGTCCAGTGCCTTATCCGCTCGGCCACCCTTACACACCCTTGTTAGTGAACTCCATCCAGGGAAAAGTTTATTCTTAAACAAGTTTCAAATGTTATCTAGAGAACAGGTTATCTAGTTTTATCTAGTTTTGAAAGTGTCTTCAGGATATTGTGTTCGATAATCGAGATGATTCGACTTCCATCCAGAAATCATTTTCAACCCTGATGGAAGTAGAGCCAGTTCTCATGTTACTTCTAGAAGTCAGAATGTCTCGATCGTCAAACACAACCTCCTGAAGACACTTTGAAATCCCAGCTGGACAAATGACGAACAAACTTGTTGCCAAGAACTTTGGGCAGTATACCCTGAAGTAGATTCGAGAACTGGACAACAGAAACCATCATGGCTTTAAAAGTAGCTGCAGGCGGAGAAGTCATATCCAACGCCTAGTTAGAGGTGGACGAGTGAATGATGAGCATCCCACCTGTGAGAAGAAATTCCTGAAGTTATTGGCCAGACAGAAGAGCCTGCTGCCGAACACCTTCAGGGACGGGGGAAAGCTGTAGTGAACCACACACGTGGCGTCTCTGATCTTCAAATCTTTCAGAATATGGTCCGTGGTCACTGCAAGTCAGAGCGGTTAGCGAGTTTTCACCTGTGCAGGTGTGAGGGAGGACTAATAGCTTACCAAGGACACAGTGCGTTACTGGACTGACGTCCCTCGCCCACAGCTGGAGCACGAGGTCAGGATTTCCCCCTTCTTGGGTCTTTATGCAGAAGACCTCCTTGTCTTTTACAGCCTGCAGGGAAACAAACATGGCTGCTGTCTGTAGCTAAACCCATTTAACCCTCTCAGTCCTACAGTCGGTGTAGTCTAAGCAGTTTAAAGTTCCTAAGTGGGAGGAGTTTCATGTCTGAAGCCCCTCCTATTTTAACCCTGTCTCACCTGATAGATGTTGTCCACCTCTTCGTCAGTGTTCGCTATGATCAGAGTCTTCTGGCTGACATCTGGGGGTGAACGCTATGGATGTCAAAAGGTCCGATAACTTGTTGCTCTCCGTGGTCACCAGGAGAATCTGCAGAGAGATAAAAAAAGGGCACTCTTGTTTTACAGAGCTCTTACCTTTCTACCTTTTTACAGAGCTATCCTACCTTTGTTGGTACTCATAAACTCTGGGCAGGGCATCAAACTGGAAACCCTCTGGTAACAGGACACTCACCCTGCCCATCCTTCACCAGTGGGTGGGACTAACCTGATCAACTTTACCATAGAGCGCAGCATCTTCAGGCATAGCGATGAAGATGGAGGAACAAGGCATGTGTTTGGTAATCAGCTCCTCCATGCAATGGCTCCAACGGCTCGCCACGGCAACCAGCTGTTTAGGTACGCAGGCGTCTGAAGATTTCTTCATCTTCGAGAAATGTGTGAAAATGAAGGCCATCTGCAGGAGAGGTCGTGTTACATGCTGGAGGACAGCTGTGTGTGGTATGGAGAGGGGGAGGGGTTTGTTACCTCGTTGGGTGCCTTGGTGAGCAGGGTGTCGGTCTGGTCCAGCAGCAAATAGTGTAAGCTTTTAAACTGGAAGCGGTGAGCGGAAAGGAGGCGGAAAAAACTGAAGGGGGTGGAAAGCAAAAGAACGCCTGCAGAAAACACCAAACAACCAGAGGTCTCATTTATTAAATGGGTTTACACAAACAGAGCGATCTCTAGAGGTGGCGTGGACTCGAGCTCTAAGCACAGCCAGAAGCTGCCACGTGTTAAAATGTGAGGGTCTCGTTCATCATGGGGGAAGGATGGAGCAGGACATCAACAGATGGATCAGTGCAGCGATTTATGTTTTCTACCCTCACCATGGTAACCGGGATCTATGTTCCTATCCTTTCCTAGGTAACCAGGATCTACATTCCAACCCTCACCATGGTAACCGGGATCTCTATTCCTACCCTCACCACGGTAACCAGGATCTACGTTCCTACCCTCACCAGGGTAACCAGGATCTACGTTCCGACCCTCACCGTGGTAACCAGGATCTACATTCCTACTTTCACCGTGGTAACCAGGATCTAAGTTCCTATCCTCACCATGGTAACCAGGATCTACATTCCTACCCTCACCGTGGTAACCAGGATATACATTCCTACCCTCACCGTGGTAACCAGGATCTACATTCCTCCCCTCACCATGGTAATCAGGATCTACGTTCCTACCCTCATCATGGTAACCAAAATCTACGTTCCTACACTCACCATAGTAACCAGGATCTACGTTCTTACCCTCACCTCACAACTACGTAAAATAAAAACTAATTATGGTAAAAATACTGTCAAATTCCGATCCATGTCTATTTGGAACAATTTACCAAATTACATTATTAATTCAAATAATAAACAACAATTTTAATTTTTATTAAAGAGGCATCTTCTCTCTGATTAAACCTGTAATTGTATTGTGTAAAATTGTTTATATTGTAATTCCATAGTGATGAGGTCTCTGTTTGCCATTATGTAATGTGGGAGCGTTCGAAATAAGCTCCTACTACCTGGAACCACTGGTCAGTGTCAGTGTTGATTGACATTGATCTGATCTAAATTTGAACGCACCTACAAAAACAAGGTCCAGTGTGTGTGTGTGTGTGTGTGTGTGTGTGTGTGTGTGTGTGTGTGTGTGTGTATGAATGTATGTGTTGTTGTTTTGCTGTTTTTATCTCATATGTGTACGGTCATTATTGTATTTCCGCCAAAGGCGGACATAATTACTTGTAATTATGACTCCAGGAAGAGTAGCTGTCTTCACACAGCTAATGGAGATCTAAATAAATACAAATACAAAATACCATGATAATCAGGATCTACGTTCCTTCCCTCACCATGGTAACCAGGATCTACGTCCCTACCCTCACCATAGTAACCAGTGTGGGTGGTGAACGAAAGAACGAGATTGCAGATACAGGTGGCCAAAATGATCTTCTTATGCAGGGTGGCTGGGCACTCAGAGCTAGAGGGAGGAGTCAGACTACTAACGTTGTGTCTCTGGATCGAGAGAAATCAGATGGGGTGGTTCTGGCATCTGGTTAGGATGCCTTCTTCCCTGGTGAGGTGTTACGTCCCACTAGGAGGAGACCCAGAGGCAGACCCCGGACCTGCCGGAAAGACTATGTCTCATAGCTGGACAGGGAACACCTCAGGATCCTCCTGGGTGAGCTGGAGGATGCAGCCGGGGTGACAGAAGCCTGGCCTTCCTGTCTGAGGCTGTTGTTCCGGATAAGTGGAAGACGACGGAACGGGCAAAAATGGCTGTTTGATGAAAAAGGTTGGAAAACAATAGAATATAATGACTCACAGTCTCTGGGTATTTTGAGGGATCGAGCTTCGTCTTTGCCAAGGCCCAGCCAAACAACGAACAGGCGAAGCATCTTATCTAACCTACACTCTTTCAGGAAGCTGTAGACGGCCTGGACCTTCTTCCAGCCTGGGCACAGTACAACAGCTAGAGGCTGGGGGGAGAAACAGCGTGACATGAGGCGGTGATGAGCGGGGCACGCGAGTGGATGAGATGACTTACCTCTGAATTGGTGGTGTGGCAGCACAACACAGGGTTGGCCAGAATGTTGGCGAGAATAGGGGGGAGGTACCTGGCTGGATCGTCAACATGGGGTGAAACAATAATGGTGTTGAAGCCACTCGCCATTTCTGGCCAACTGTAGCAATCAAACGGAGACAAAGCCATTTGTTGTCTCCTCTGCAAAATCTAAAAACAAGATGGTTGCCATGCCGATTATCACTCGAGGCATTCCAAGAACACTTGATGATTCATGAGGATGCTTCACTCGTTCCTAAGGATGCTTAGTGGTTAGTTACGAGTAAGGATGCGTTACTCGTTCCTAAGGATGCTTTGCTCGTTGCAAATGCATGAAAACTACATTCATTAAACACATCAAACAAAGAAAATATAAATAAATGAAAAAATAAATAAAACAATAAACTCAATAAAGATAAAATAAAATCAATACCATGCGCAGAAAACTAGAGACATGAGCATCTTCAAGACTGCTGCAGGAGCTCGTCCTTCTGGTTCCATGCACCAGGATTTCAATCGTCAAGGGATCTATAGGAGGATCCTGAAAACCAGAAACAGGAGTTTTAAGTCTGTGTCTCTGGCTGAGTATCTCTGGTCTCCTGCTTGGTTTTTGAACCAGTTTGAACCTCACCTGTTGTTCTTCATCATCATCGTGTGGGTTTAAACAACTTGGATTAAGGCCCTCCTGTGACCTGCAGAAAAAAAGAGTGCCTCCTCGTTTATAAAGTTTGGGTACATCAGAAACGGTTTGAGCTTTACCAAACATTGAACAGTTCGGGGAAGGATGACTCAATAAGTAGGGTGACCATCCTATTGAGGGTCGTCGGTTCGATCACCTTCCCAGAGCTAATGCCGAGGTGTCCCTGATCAAGAACCCCCAATGTCTCCTGATGGTGGTTCCCAGCTTGCATGCCAGCTTCCACCATCAGGTATGAATGTGTGTGTGGATGAGTGCCACTTTAAGAACTAACGCAGGTAGAAAAAGGCTCCACAGACCCGTCAAGGTATTCCTTCTGCTTTCACACAGTACCTACAAAACGTGGTCATTGGCCATTTTGAAAATCTCAATGGATTGCGCTGTTATAGGTACTCAGAGTGAACAGTCTAGCTTAGACTGCCCTGTAAAAAATGGCTGCCTGGAATGAACCATAATCGGCTTGAAAGCAAGACATTTTGATGAATGGCAAGTGATGGAAACACAATTACCAACGTGGGGGTACAGAAATGACATAATGCCCTTATTTTCTAAAATTGCACTTTTTTCCATAATTAGATACAACAAAACTGTATAACTGGACGGGTACGGGCCAGGGGTCACACTAGCTTACAAAGAGAGCCCTGAAAACATCCAAACAGTGTTCAAAACAATATGCTTGATGCCAAAAAAAAACAGAGTGTTTTCTTAACGCATTTCAAACAATAAAACGCCTGCAAAAATTACTTTGTTTCAAGCTGATTATGGTCGATTCCAGGCGGCCATTTTTAACAGAGTACTATTGTTCCATTCCATCGTCTTCTGCTTATCCAGGGTTGGGTCGTCGGGAGCAACAACCTCAGATGGAAAGCCTAGGCTTCTCTCAACCCGACTGCATCCTCCAGCTCACCCAGGAGGATACTGAGGTGTTCCCTGTCCAGCTAAGAGACATCGTCTCTTTAGCAGGTCTGGGGTCTGCCTCTGGGTCTCCACATGGTGGGACGGAACACCTTACCAGTGAGGGAAGCATCCTAACCAGATGTCCGAACCACTCCGTCTGGTTCCTCATGAAGTGGAGGAGCAATGTCTCTACTCCCAAGCTCCTCCCTCTATCTGCAGGGGGCCCCAGAAACCTAGCAGAGGAATATAATGGCAGCCGCTTGTATACACAATCCCGTTCTTTTGGTGACCACCCACCCTGGGTACCATGGTGAGGGTAGGAACGTAGATCCCGTTTACCATGATGAGAGTAAGAATGTACATTCTGGTTACCATGGAGAGAGTTGGAACGTAAGTCCTGGTTACCATAGTGAGGGTATGAACGTAGATACTGGTTACCATATTGAGGGTAGGAATGTAGATCCTGGTTACCATGGTGAGGATAGGACCATAGGTCCTGGTTACCACAGTGAGGGTAGGGACATAGATCCTTTTTACCACGTTGAGGGTTGGAACGTAGATCCTGGCTACCATGGTGAAGGTAGGAACGAAGATACCGCTCACCATGATGAGTGTTGGAACGTAGATCCTGGTTACCATGGTGGGGGTAGGAATGTAGATCCCGGTTACAATGATGAGGGTTGGAATGTAGATCCTGGTTACCACGGTGAGAGTAGAAATGTAGATCCTTTGCTTTTCGGCTCAGTTCTTTCTCCACCACAATGGATCAAAGCAGCATCCTGATTATTGCAAACGCTGGCCCGATCTGTCTGTCGATCTCCCGCTCCATCCTTCCCCCACTGTGAACAAGACCCTGGTATACTTTAAGTCCTCCACTTGGGGCATTGCCCAAGTGGATGAACTGTTGTACCACTTTAATGCACTACCATACAGCCCAGGACTTACCAGTTTGGCAGGTTCAGACAGGGGGGCTCTGCATTCTGAACTCCTGGTGTTTGCAGCTGCATTATCTCATCTCCCTGGAGGAATGGAGACTGAACAAGTCATTTAGAGCGTTGCTCAGGAAAAAAACGAAAGTAACAACAAACTTACTGGGTCTGAGGCTCCAGAAGAAACCCGGTCCTCCAAGTCTGTACAAGGAGCCCTGATGCCTACAGGGGCAACGGAAAGACCCTTTCCTCTAACGGAAGGAAACCTGCTTCCAGGGGCTGCGGAGCGACCACGATCTCCTGCGAATCCCCGGTCTTCTGCGCCTACGGAGTGACAGTGGAGTGACAGGGTTGGAACTTAGATCTTGGTTACCTTGGTGAGGGTAGGAACGTAGATCCTGGTTACCATGATGAGGGTTGGAACGTAGCTCATGGTTACCATGATGAGGGTTTCGATTGTAGATCCTGGGTACCATGGTGAAAGTAGGAACATAGATCCTGGTTATCAAGGTGGGGGTAGGAAGGTAAATTCCAGTTACCATGGTGAAGGTAGGAATGTAGATCCTTGTTACAATGGTTAGGGTAGGAACGTAGATCCTGGTTACCCTGGTAAGGGTAGGAACGTAGATCCTGGTTACCATGGTGAGAATAGGAACGTAGATCCCGGTTACTATAGTGAGGGTAAGAACGTAGATCGACCGGTAAGTTAGAGCTTTAGTCTTTGGCTCAGCTCTTTCCTCACCATGGATTGACTTGGCATCCTGATTCTCATCTGGACAGGGTATTTGTTGATCCAGGAGTATGAGCTAAATTTATGGGTGGGGCTAACTCAGGTTGGTTTATCTAGAACCACTTCACCGGATCCTTCTATCAGATTGAAAAAGATTTCTGGATGGAATTTGAAACTTTTCAATCATCAAACACACTGTCCAAAATACAGTTTCTACGAAGGACCCCTCCTGGACGAATGAGGGATTACATTATCTTGTTACCAATTAGATACAGGATTGATAAACATATCTATTCATTACCAGGCTGTTTTTTCTGGTCCGCCAGATTCAGGATGCTTGAAGCAGGGCTTTCAATCTCAAGAAAATTTAATTTCTTGACCAGATTTGTGTTGACACAGATCTGAGAAAAAAGAAAACATTGTCATTTGTGAGGCAGGGTATTTGTTTACATTTTCTTTCTCATGTCAGGTGGCGTGTTGTCCCTGGACTGATCACCCCGCCCCTATGTGTCTCACCTGTATCTCATTGTTCAGTATCCTGCTGCTACCTTTTAACAGGTGTCTTCTACTTACTTCCCTGCAAGTTTGTCTCATTGGCCACTCTACCAGGGTCACCAGTTGAATGACTTTGTCTCAAAATCTCTAACATATGCTGTTCCTCTGATCCTGTCAATCCTGGTCACTCCCAGAGAGATGCTCAGCATCTTCATCTCTGCTACCTCCATCTTTGTTTCCTGTCTTTTTCTCAGTGCATGGCCGGTCTTATCACAGTTTTGTACAATTTGCTTTCATTTTAGCTGACAGTCTGCCATCACAGCTGAAAATCCTACATCTCCCACCAGGCAACACTTCTGCAAAGTACTAACCCATCTTCTGCTTCCTGTAGAACTCATTTTCAGTGTTTTCTACAGGATGCAGCGGCCGAACGCGACCGCATTCGTTATTGGGCGAAGCATCCAAAAATGTTGATTGTAACTCAGGTTAAAAAACTAGATTATTCGAAGTGAAGTGAACATCTCTGACCGCCAGGGTCCCAGTCATTGGCTGACTGTCCCACTTGTAAAGCTCTTGATTTACAAGTCGAATTACGTTCCGACCCTCACCGTGGTAACCAGGATCTATGTTCCTACACTCACCATGGTAACCAGGATCTACGTTCCTACCCTCACCCGTGATAACCAGGATCTATGTTCCTACCCCATGTATCTACGTCACTGTAGGTAACCAGGATCTACGTTCCTACCCTCATCGTGTTAACCAGGATCTACGTTCCTACCCTCACCATGGTAACCAGAATCTACGTTCTTACCCTTACCACGGTAACCACGATCTATGTTCCTACCCTCGCCACAGTAACCAGGATCTACGTTCCCACCCTCGCCGTAGTAACCATGAGCTACGTTCCTACCCTCATCTATGCTCACCAGCTGTGGGTGGTCATCGAAAGAATGAGATCGCGAATACAAGCGGCTGAAATTATCTTCTTCCGCAGGGTGGCTGGGCGCTCACTCAGAGATAAGGTGAGGAGTTCCGCCATTCCGGGAGAAGACTGTGTCGTGCCACTTCTCCTCCGGGTGGAGGGAAGCCAGATGTAAGGGTTCGGGCATCTGGTCAGGATGCCTCGCTCGCTTGTGAAGAGTTCAGTTCCCCCAGGACGAGACCAAGATGCAGAATCTCGGACCTGCTGGAGAGACTATGTCTCACAGCTGGACAGGGAACACCTCAGGATCCTCCTGGGTGAGCTGGAGGATGCAGCCAGGTCGAGAGAAACCTGGGTTTTCCATCTGTGGCTGTTGCCGTCGACCCGGCCCCGGATAAACGGAAAACGATGGAATGGAACAACTTCTAGTTTCCTATTAGTTTGAAAGTGTGTGCGTCTGTTCAGAGTGAGAAAGGTATAAAACAAAATGTGTGCCCGTTAAAAGGGTTAAAGGCTATTTATAAACTCCAGCATTTGTGTTGGCACACTAAATCCTGGCAGCTGTGTGTGTGGATGGAAGGGTTTACCTTTTTTCCCCTGAAAGTCACGTAGGAGTTTAATGGGGATGGAGTCAGACTCAGTCTCAACTGGCTGCAACTCAACCCTTGCATCGTGCGATGCTAACAGACAGAAAGAAGAGAAAAGTTAAGGGGTGGTTTCCTCATCGTTGGTACGTGTCGATGGTTGGATTCTAACCTTGTAGTAAATGTTTAAGTAGAGCATTGCCAGGCTCCAAGACTCTCTGAGCGAGCTATACTGGGACAGAACACACACAGACACACACACACACAAACACTGAAAGTCTGTTCGATGAGGAAGGAGAATGCGTTTTACTTACGCATCCCCTTCAGAACCAGGTATTAACTGTTCTACTCCAGCAAAGTGGAACCTTTTCTTTTGGAACGGCATCTTCAGTAAGGGCAACATTGACAATAATTCCTTTTGGGAAAAACGGATGAAAAACAAGGTGTAAATATTTCATCCCTTCAAACACACAACTCATCTGATTACTAAAAACACCCACCAGTGTGTAAACGGTGGTGTGTGTAAATGTCCAAGGGTGTAACGGTAGAGGAAAAGTCACAGTTTTTGTTCGTTTGTATGTGATCCAGCTTTTAATTTGAAAGACATAGAGCGGCCAATTTAGAAGAAAACAGAGCTGCTGCACATAAACTTGGGATTAAGAGTGAGACGAAGAGTGAGACGTTGCTGTGGTGACCCTGTTACTGCAGTGTAAGAAAATTCCTCACCCGTCTAGCAAAGGTCCTTCACAGCATATTCTTCAGTGTCTTTTTTTTTTTTAAAATATACTTTATCGATCCCTCACCGGGAAATTTGTGCGCTGCATTACACCGCAGCAATTTGCCACCTACGATGGCGCCAATGGTGGGAGAAACGGGGGGTTAAGGTGTCTTCACCAAGGATCCTAGACGTGAACTCAGTGGGATGCAAACTCGCAAACTTCTGGTTAACTTCCGGTCCGCGGGCAAACGTTCTAACCCAAAGATGACAAACATACGGCCTGCGGGCCGCAACCAGTCCACAAGGAAGTTCGATCAGGCTCACAGGATAAATTGAAAGTTGGAAAATTGCATAAAAGACACAGATTTTTCTAAATTAAATGCAATTCATAAATTATCCGCTATAGGCGCACTGTTTTGCAACATCTGCTTCTTATTCTGACTTGTTTATATCTAGTCCTATACCTGCCCGCACCCTCATTAGCAAAAATGGCGTTATCAAAAAAGAGAAAAGTGGATAAACAGTGTAGAATTTTCCAAGTAAAATGGACCACGTCGTAATTATTTACGGGAAACACACAGTAAACCTCTGTGCTTTGTGTGTTTGCAACAAGTTTCCGTATTTAAGGAATATTCGGTGCCACTACAAGACTCACCGCAGCGCAAAATATGACAGCTGATGAGGACAACTGAGAACAGATGAGGTCAACGAATTACAGCTATGTGAAAATGAATCCTTACTGTGGTCATTTTGAAAAATGTTCAATGTAAAATTAGTCTTTCTTTGTAAGGCTCCTGCAATCATAAAGTTCATTACTATCATTTTTACACTAGTTACTTAAAGTTTGTGTAATTTAGTGAAATGTTCTCAATAAATTTCTAGTTAAATTTCAAGTTTCACAGTGTCCTTGTGCTCCTTTACCCCAAAACAAAGGGAAGACATGATATTCTGGTTATTTATAGCTACGTATGCTATATTTTTAATGGTCTGGCCCATGACGTCTACCTGGACGTCATAAATGGCCCGCGATGTGAAATGAGTTTGCCACCCTTGTTCAAACCACTCAGCCACCATCTTCCCTCGGTCTCTCTCTGTCTCTCCTACTCGTCTCCCCCCTGTCTTTGAAGATCGAGACGTTTCGACTTCTCTCAGGAAATAAATTTCACTCTGATAGAACTGGTTCTTTATACCCCAGGGGTGTCAAACTCCGGCTCTGAAGGTTTTCATTGTGTTCCTGGTTCAAGCTGATTGGACGTAAAGTGAAATCAACAGCCAATAAAATCTGTTACATTGACTCAATAAGCTGGATAAGGAACACATGGAAAACCTTCAGGACACAGGCCCTTCAGGAACAGAGCTGGACACTCCTGACATAAACTAACCCGAGTTTGTCGAACCCTTTGAGTAGTAGCTAACACCAACAAACCTTTGGTTATGTAACGTGTTAAAGAGTTTACTTTATTGTTGTTTGAGTGCATTTTGTTCTAAACAAAAACTGACAAACCAGTTAGATGCGTCACTAAAATACACAATAATAACCCGTTCCGTTGTCTTCCTCTTATTCTGGCCAGGTCGCGGGGGAACAGCCTCAGACGGGAAGCCCAGGCTTCTCTCACCCCAACTGCATCCTCCAGCTCACCCGAGAGGATCCTCAGGTGTTCCCTGTCCAGCTGTGAGACATATTATCTCCAGCAGGTCCGGGGTCTGCATCTTGGTCTCCTCCCGGAGTGACTTGCCCGAAACACCTCACCAGCGAGGAGATCGAGGGGCATCCTGGCCAGATTCCCGAACCACCCCATCTGGCTCCTCTCGACCTGGAGCAGGAGCGGCTCGACACCGAGCTCCTCCCGGATGGCAGAGCTCCTCACAAGATCTCGGAGTGAGAGCACAGCCACCCTGCAGAGGAAGCTCATTTCAGCCGCTTGTATCCGCGATCTCATTCTTTCGATAATCACCAACAGCTGGTGAGCATAGGTGAGGGTAGGAACGTAGATCATGGTCACCATCGTGAGGGTAGGAACATAAATCCTGGTTATCATGGTGAGGGTAGGAACATAGATCCTGGTTACCACCGTGAAGGTGGGAACGTTGATCCCTGTTACAACTGTGGGAGAAGGAACGTAGATCCTCGTTGCCATGGTGAGGGTAGGAACGTAGATCGACTTGTAAAATCGAGAACTTTATTTTTTGGCTCAGCTTTTAGTTCACTACAATGGAGCGATGCAGTGTCCTAGTTATTGCTGACGTCGTACCGATCTGCCTGTCGATCTCCCACTCCATCCTTCCCCCACTTACGCTGCAGAGTGTGAAGCGGCCGGGATGGGAATCACCGCCTCCAAATCTGAGACAGTCCTCGCTCGGTCTTCTTCTCCTTTCGGCATTTCCCTTCAGGGGTCGCCACAGCAAGTCAGTTTCTTCCATCTAACCCTATCTGCTGCATCCTCTTCAGTCACGCCAACTATCTTCATGTCTTCCTTCACTGTATCCATGAACCTCCTCTTTGGTCTTCCTCTAGCCCTCTTTCCTGGTGGTTCCAAATCCAGCATCCTTCTGCCAATGTACTCGGTCTCTCTCCTCTGTACATGTCCAAACCATCTCAGTCTGGCCTCCCGGACTTTATCTCCAAAACCTCTAACATGTGCTGTTCCTCTGATATACTCATTTCTGATCCTGTCCATCCTGGTCACTCCCAGAGAGATCCTCAGCATCTTCATCTCTGCTACCTCCATCTCTGCTTCCTGTCTTTTCCTCAGTGGCACTGTCTCTAGACCAAACAGCATGGCGGGTCTCACCACGGTTTTGTACACTTTTCCTTTCATTTTAGCTGAAACTCTTCTGTCACACATCACACCTGATACTTTTCTCCACCCGTTCCAGCCTGCTTGAACACGCTTCTTCACCTCTTTTCCACACTCTCCATTGCTCTGGACTGTTGATCCCAAGTACTTAAAATCTTTCACCTTGTTTATCTCTTCTCCCTGTAACCTCACTTTTCCATTTGGATCCCTCTCATTCACACACATGTACTCTGTGTTACTCTGACTAATCTTCATTCCTCTTCTTTCTAGTGCAAACCTCCACCTCTCCAGCTTTTCCTCCACCTCTTCCCTCCTCTCACTACAGATTACAATGTCATCTGCAAACATCATTGTCCATGGAGATTCCTGTCTGACCTCGTCTGTCAGCCTGTCCATCACCATAGCAAACAGCAAAGGACTCAGAGCAGATCCTTGGTGCAGTCCCACCCCCACACTTAACTCCTCTGTGTGGGGGACAGAAGACAAAGACAGAAGTCCTTGTATCTCTCTTAAATACTATGCAAGGTTTCAAGGATGAACCTCTAATGGTTCAGGTGGCCAACCCCTTCAGTTCTCGATCCCAGCGAACGAGCCCGACATCCTACTTCTGACACCAAACTGTTGTGGAAAACAATCAGTGAGAATAAACCAAACAGTCGAGTGTCCTTTAGCAGAGATTTATTATTGAAACACCATGAACACGGTGGAGGAATCTGCAGAGACCTGAATTGTCCAAGGAGCAAGTTTACATAATACATGCTGATAACAACCTCTTGCATGTAGCCTGACCTTCACAGATATACAGTATCTGGACTATGAAACACATTGGTGTCTGCTCAAAGAAAGATTAGTAGGAGAATGTTAGCAGTCTTGTGCTTGACCCAAAAATATGTAAACCCCTCTATATCAGATACTAAGGAATAGGCCATCCCGACAAACAGTTAAGACAATCTTGCGTCCTGTGATCTGAAACCTATTTTCCCTCTACAGTGCCCTAAGTCACAGACACAAATGGTGGTGGGGGTCAGACTGTGGTTCCTAAAAGTCCAGACTTCCAAACTGAAGCCTGGACAGGAAGCTGAAAGGAAACTACTCAGCGTGTCACTTCCTCGAAGTTTTACAGGTTTAAATAAAATTGTACATTCTTAAAGCGGTGTGTGTTCTGTCCTTGACCATCCCCGTGGCTGGCAGCGAAGACCGGTCCAGCTCAGCATTGAACAAGTGTTGATCTGGGCACACATCCTGGTTCCTGCAGGAAAACAGGGGGTAACCGGACCTGGTGACGAACATCAAGATGGGGGACGCCTTACCTAAAGTCTCCAGTTGGGGGCACAGTGGCGAAAGTCTTCTTGTGCCAGCAGAATAACGTTAGCACGTTTCAGGTATTGCTGAAGCCTGATGTCTGATGTCTTATCTTCAGAAATCAGCAGCACTGAACAGATTTGCCAGGATTTCTCTTGCTCCTGTAGAACCACACAGAACCCTGTGAAGTACCCGCTACAGACGACAGACACACTTACAGTAGTCATCTAATAATAAAACCCTAATTGATGACGAATATGAACGACATAAGAGGCTTGAAAACAGCAAGAAGGCTGAGGATTTGACTAAAAGTCCTAGAGTGGATACAAAGCTTGACACTGTCTTTCTGTGTGTAGTTTGTATGTTCTCCCGGTGTATGTGAGGGTTTTCTTTGGTTTCCTCCAAAAACAAATATGTTAGGTTGATTGGGTACTATCAAATTGCTCCTATGTGTGTGTGTGTATATCCCTGCAACAGACTAGTGACCGTTTCTAGGTGTAACTTGCCTCTCGTCTGTAATCAACTGGGATTAGTTTTTTTTTTTTTTTTTACATACAGTACTTTATTAATCCCTCACCGGGAAAAATTTGTGTGCTGCATTACAACCGCAGCAGGCTGCTAGGACGTCGCCAATCGTGGGAGAAACGGGGGGTTAGGTGGGGAAAGTGTACAAAACCGTGGTGAGACAGGCCATGTTGTTTGGTCTAGAATTAGTATTACTGAGAAAAAGACAGGAAGCAGAGATGGAGGTAGCAGAGATGAAGATGCTGACGATCTCTCTGGGAGTGACCAGGATGGACAGGATTAGAAATGAGTATATCAGGGGAACAGCACATGTTAGAGGTTTTGGGGTTAAAGTCTGAGAGGCCAGACTGAGATGGTTTGGACATATGCAGAGGAGAGAGAGTACATGGGAAGAAGGATGCTGGATTTGCAACCACCAGGAAAGAGGACTAGAGGAAGGAGGAAGTTCATGGACGCAGTGAAGGAAGATGTGAAAATGGTTGGTGTGACCAAAGAGGATACAGCAGGTAGGGTTAGATGGAAGAAACTGACTTGCTGTGGCGACCCCTAAAGGGAAATGCCGAAAGAAGATGGTGTCTTCTCCAAGGACCCTAGACGTGAACTCAGTGGGAATCAAACCTGCAAACTTCCGGTTTACTTCCGGTCCAAAGGCGAACGTTCTACCACTGAGCTACCGCCTCCCCCAGAATTTTGCCAGGGCAGGAGTCGAATCTGCGATCTCTTTTGGAGACTGGATCTCTAAGGTCCAGTGCCTTATCCGCTCGGCCACCCTTACACACCCTTGTTAGTGAACTCCATCCAGGGAAAAGTTTATTCTTAAACAAGTTTCAAATGTTATCTAGAGAACAGGTTATCTAGTTTTATCTAGTTTTGAAAGTGTCTTCAGGATATTGTGTTCGATAATCGAGATGATTCGACTTCCATCCAGAAATCATTTTCAACCCTGATGGAAGTAGAGCCAGTTCTCATGTTACTTCTAGAAGTCAGAATGTCTCGATCGTCAAACACAACCTCCTGAAGACACTTTGAAATCCAGCTGGACAAATGACGAACAAACTTGTTGCCAAGAACTTTGGGCAGTATACCCTGAAGTAGATTCGAGAACTGGACAACAGAAACCATCATGGCCTTAAAAGTAGCTGCAGGCGAGAAGTCATATCGAACGCGCCAGTTAGAGGTGGACGAGTGAATGATGAGTCATCCCATCCTGTGAGAAGGAAATTCCTAAGTTATTGGGGCCCAGACAGAAAGAGCCTGCTGCCGAATCAACCTTCAGGGACGGGGGAAAGCGTAGTGAACCACACACGTGGCGTCTCTGATCTTCAAATCTTTCAGAATATGGTCCGTTGGTCACTGCACAGATCAGAGCGGTTAGCGAGTTTTCACACTTGTGCAGGTTGTGAGGGAGGACTAATAGCTTACCAAAGGACAACAGTGCTTACTGGGACTGACGTCCCTTCGCCCTACAGCTTGGAGCACGAGGTCGGATTTCCCCCTTCTTGGGTCTTTATGCAGAAGACCGTCCTTGTCTTTTACAGCCCTGCAAGTGAAACAAACATGGCTGCTTGTCTGTAGCTTAAACCCATTTAACCCGCTCAGTCCTATCAGTCAGGTGTAAGTACTAAGCAGTTTAAAGTTCTTAAGTGGGAGGAGTTTCATGTCTGAAAGCGCCTCCTATTTTAACCCTGTCTCACCTGATAGATGTTGTCCACCTCTTCGTCAGTGTTCGCTATGATCAGAGTCTTCTGGTTGACATCGGGGGTGAACGTATGGATGTCAAAAGGTCCGATAACTTGTTGCTCTCCGTGGTCACCAGGAGAATCTGCAGAGAGATAAAAAAAGGGGCACTCTTGTTTTACAGAGCTCTTACCTTTCTACCTTTTTACAGAGCTATCCTACCTTTGTATGGTACTCATAAACTCTGGGCAGGGCATCAAACATGGAAACCCTCTGGTAACAGGACACTCACCCTGCCCATCCTTCACCAGTGGGTGGGACTAACCTGAACAACTTTACCATAGAGCGCAGCATCTTCAGGCATAGCGATGAAGATGGAGGAACAAGGCATGTGTTTGGTAATCAGCTCCTCCATGCAAATGGCTCCAACGGCTCGCCACGGCAACCAGCTGTTTAGGTACGCAGGCGTCTGAAGATTTCTTCATCTTCGAGAAAGTGTGAAAATGAAGGCCATCTGCAGGAGAGGTCGTGTTACATGCTGAGGACAGCTGTGTGTGGTATGGAGAGGGGGGAGGGTGTGTTACCTCATTGGTGCCTTGTGAGGCAGGGTGTCGGTCTGGTCCAGCAGCAAATAGAGTGTAAACTTTTAAACTGGAAGCGGTGAGCGGAAAGGAGGCGGAAAAAAACTGAAGGGGGTGGGAAAGCAAAAAGAACGCCTGCAGAAAACACCAAACAACCAGAGGGTCTCATTTATTAAATGGGTTTACACAAACAGAGCGATCTCTAGAGGTGGCCGTGGACTCGAGCTCTAAGCACAGCCAGAAGCTAGCCACGTGTTAAAATGTGAGGGGTCTCATTCAATCATGGGGGAAGGATGGAGCAGGACATCAACAGATGGATCAGTGCAGCGATTTATGTTTCTACCCTCACCATGGTTACCGGGATCTATGTTCCTATCCTTTCCTAGGTAACCAGGATCTACATTCCAACCCTCACCATGGTAACCGTGATCTCTATTCCTACCCTCACCACGGTAACCAGGATCTACGTTCCTACCCTCACCAGGGTAACCAGGATCTACGTTCCGACCCTCACCGTGGTAACCAGGATCTACATTCCTACTTTCACCGTGGTAACCAGGATCTAAGTTCCTATCCTCACCATGTGGTAACCAAAATCTACGTTCCTACACTCACCATAGTAACCAGGATCTACGTTCTTACCCTCACCTCACAACTACGTAAAATAAAAACTAATTATGGTAAAAATACTGTCAAATTCCGATCCATGTCTATTTGGAACAATTTACCAAATTACATTATTAATTCAAATAATAAACAACAATTTTAATTTTTATTAAAAAGGCATCTTCTCTCTGATTAAACCTGTAATTGTATTGTGTAAAATTGTTTATATTGTAATTCCATAGTGATGAGGTCTCTGTTTGCCATTATGTAATGTGGGAGCGTTCGAAATAAGCTCCTACTACCTGGAACCACTGGTCAGTGTCAGTGTTGATTGACATTGATCTGATCTAAATTTGAACGCACCTACAAAAACAAGGTCCAGTGTGGGTGTGTGTGTGTGTGTGTGTGTGTGTGTGTGTGTGTGTGTATGAATGTATGTGTTGTTGTTTTGCGTTTTTATCTCATATGTGTACGGTCATTATTGTATTTCCGCCAAAGGCGGACATAATTACTTGTAATTATGACTCCAGGAAGAGTAGCTGTCTTCACACAGCTAATGGAGATCTAAATAAATACAAATACAAAATACCATGATAATCAGGATCTACGTTCCTTCCCTCACCATGGTAACCAGGATCTACGTCCCTACCCTCACCATAGTAACCAGTGTGGGTGGTGAACGAAAGAACGTGATTGCAGATACAGGTGGCCAAAATGATCTTCTTATGCAGGGTGGCTGGGCACTCAGAGCTAGAGGGAGGAGTCAGACTACTAACGTTGTGTCTCTGGATCGAGAGAAATCAGATGGGGTGGTTCTGGCATCTGGTTAGGATGCCTTCTTCCCTGGTGAGGTGTTACGTCCCACTAGGAGGAGACCCAGAGGCAGACCCCGGACCTGCCGGAAAGACTATGTCTCATAGCTGGACAGGGAACACCTCAGGATCCTCCTGGGTGAGCTGGAGGATGCAGCCGGGGTGACAGAAGCCTGGCCTTCCTGTCTGAGGCTGTTGTTCCGGATAAGTGGAAGACGACGGAACGGGCAAAAATGGCTGTTTGATGAAAAAGGTTGGAAAACAATAGAATATAATGACTCACAGTCTCTGGGTATTTTGAGGGATCGAGCTTCGTCTTTGCCAAGGCCCAGCCAAACAACGAACAGGCGAAGCATCTTATCTAACCTACACTCTTTCAGGAAGCTGTAGACGGCCTGGACCTTCTTCCAGCCTGGGCACAGTACAACAGCCAGAGGCTGGGGGGAGAAACAGCGTGACATGAGGCGGTGATGAGCGGGGCACGCGAGTGGATGAGATGACTTACCTCTGAATTGGTGGTGTGGCAGCACAACACAGGGTTGGCCAGAATGTTGGCGAGAATAGGGGGGAGGTACCTGGCTGGATCGTCAACATGGGGTGAAACAATAATGGTGTTGAAGCCACTCGCCATTTCTGGCCAACTGTAGCAATCAAACGGAGACAAAGCCATTTGTTGTCTCCTCTGCAAAATCTAAAAACAAGATGGTTGCCATGCCGATTATCACTCGAGGCATTCCAAGAACACTTGATGATTCATGAGGATGCTTCACTCGTTCCTAAGGATGCTTAGTGGTTAGTTACGAGTAAGGATGCGTTACTCGTTCCTAAGGATGCTTTACTCGTTGCAAATGCATGAAAACCACATTCATTAAACACATCAAACAAAGAAAATATAAATAAATGAAAAAATAAATAAAACAATAAACTCAATAAAGATAAAATAAAATCAATACCATGCGCAGAAAACTAGAGACATGAGCATCTTCAAGACTGCTGCAGGAGCTCGTCCTTCTGGTTCCATGCACCAGGATTTCAATCGTCAAGGGATCTATGGGAGGATCCTGAAAACCAGAAACAGGAGTTTTAAGTCTGTGTCTCTGGCTGAGTATCTCTGGTCTCCTGCTTGGTTTTTGAACCAGTTTGAACCTCACCTGTTGTTCTTCATCATCATCGTGTGGGTTTTAAACAACTTGGATTAAGGCCCTCCTGTGACCTGCAGAAAAAAAGAGTGCCTCCTCGTTTATAAAGTTTGGGTACATCAGAAACGGTTTGAGCTTTACCAAACATTGAACAGTTCGGGGAAGGATGACTCAATAAGTAGGGTGACCATCCTATTGAGGGTCGTCGGTTCGATCACCTTCCCAGAGCTAATGCCGAGGTGTCCCTGATCAAGAACCCCCAATGTCTCCTGATGGTGGTTCCCAGCTTGCATGCCAGCTTCCACCATCAGGTATGAATGTGTGTGTGGATGAGTGCCACTTTAAGAACTAACGCAGGTAGAAAAAGGCTCCACAGACCCGTCAAGGTATTCCTTCTGCTTTCACACAGTACCTACAAAACGTGGTCATTGGCCATTTTGAAAATCTCAATGGATTGCGCTGTTATAGGTACTCAGAGTGAGACAGTCTAGCTTAGACTGCCCTGTAAAAAATGGCTGCCTGGAATGAACCATAATCGGCTTGAAAGCAAGACATTTTGATGAATGGCAAGTGATGGAAAACACAATTACCAACGTGGGGGTACAGAAATGACATAATGCCCTTATTTTCTAAAATTTGCACTTTTTCCATAATTAGATACAACAAAACTGTATAACTGGACGGGTACGGGCCAGGGGTCACACTAGCTTACAAAGAGAGCCCTGAAAACATCCAAACAGTGTTCAAAACTATGTGTTGATGCCAAAAAAAACAGAGTGTTTTCTTAACGCATTTCAAACAATAAAACGCCTGCAAAAAATTACTTTGTTTCAAAGCTGATTATGGTCGATTCCAGGCGGCCATTTTTAACAGAGTACTATTGTTCCATTCCATCGTCTTCTGCTTATCCAGGGTTGGGTCGTCGGGAGCAACAACCTCAGATGGAAAGCCTAGGCTTCTCTCAACCCGACTGCATCCTCCAGCTCACCCAGGAGGATACTGAGGTGTTCCCTGTCCAGCTAAGAGACATCGTCTCTTTAGCAGGTCTGGGGTCTGCCTCTGGGTCTCCACATGGTGGGACGGAACACCTTACCAGTGAGGGAAGCATCCTAACCAGATGTCCGAACCACTCCGTCTGGTTCCTCATGAAGTGGAGGAGCAATGTCTCTACTCCCAAGCTCCTCCCTCTATCTGCAGGGGGCCCCCAGAAACCTAGCAGAGGAATATTAATTGCAGCCGCTTGTATACACAATCCCGTTCTTTTGGTGACCACCCACCCTGGGTACCATGGTGAGGGTAGGAACGTAGATCCCGTTTACCATGATGAGAGTAAGAATGTACATTCTGGTTACCATGGAGAGTTGGAACGTAAGTCCTGGTTACCATAGTGAGGGTATGAACGTAGATACTGGTTACCATATTGAGGGTAGGAATGTAGATTCTGGTTACCATGGTGAGGATAGGACCATAGGTCCTGGTTACCACAGTGAGGGTAGGGACATAGATCCTTTTTACCACGTTGAGGGTTGGAACGTAGATCCTGGCTACCATGGTGAAGGTAGGAAGGTAGATACCGCTCACCATGATGAGTGTTGGAACGTAGATCCTGGTTACCATGGTGGGGGTAGGAATGTAGATCCTGGTTACAATGATGAGGGTTGGAATGTAGATCCTGGTTACCACGGTGAGAGTAGAAATGTAGATCCTTTGCTTTTCGGCTCAGTTCTTTCTCCAGCACAATGGATCAAAGCAGCATCCTGATTATTGCAAACGCTGGCCCGATCTGTCTGTCGATCTCCCGCTCCATCCTTCCCCCACTGTGAACAAGACCCTGGTATACTTTAAGTCCTCCACTTGGGGCATTGCCCAAGTGGATGAACTGTTGTACCACTTTAATGCACTACCATACAGCCCAGGACTTACCAGTGTGGCAGGTTCAGACAGGGGGGGGCTCTGCATTCTGAACTCCTGGTGTTTGGCAGCTGCATTATCTCAATCTCCCTGGAGGAATGGAGACTGAACAAGTCATTTAGAGCGTTGCTCAGGAAAAAAAACGAAAGTAACAACAAACTTACTGGGGTCTGAGGCTCCAGAAGAAACCCGGTCCTCCAAGTCTGTACAAGGAGCCCTGATGCCTACAGGGGCAACGGAAAGACCCTTTCCTCTAACGGAAGGAAAACCTGCTTCCAGGGGCTGCGGAGCGACCACGATCTCCTGCGAATCCCCGGTCTTCTGCGCCTACGGAGTGACAGTGGAGTGACAGGGTTGGAACTTAGATCTTGGTTACCATGGTGAGGGTAGGAACGTAGATCCTGGTTACCATGATGAGGGTTGGAACGTAGCTCATGGTTACCATGATGAGGGTTTCGATTGTAGATCCTGGGTACCATGGTGAGGTTAGGAACGTAGATCCTGGTTACCATGATGAGGGTTGGAACGTAGCTCATGGTTACCATGATGAGGGTTTCGATTGTAGATCCTGGTACCATGGTGAAAGTAGGAACATAGATCCTGGTATAACAGGTGGGGGTAGGAAGGTAAAATTCCAGTTACCATGGTGAAGGTAGGAATGTAGATCCTTGTTACAATGGTTAGGGGTAGGAACGTAGATCCTGGTTACCCTGGTAAGGGTAGGAACGTAGATCCTGGTTACCATTGGTGAGAATAGGAACGTAGATCCTGGTTACTACAGTGAGGGTAAAGAACGTAGATCGACCGGTAAGTTAGAGCTTTTGTCTTTGGCTCAGCTCTTTCCTCACCATGGATTGACTTGGCATCCTGATTTCATCTGGACAGGGTATTTGTTGATCCAGGAGTAGGCAAGGCAAGGCAAGGCAAGTTTATTTGTATAGCACAATTCATACAAAATGTAATTCAAAGTGCTTCACAAGAAAGAAAAGAAAAAGAATGCATTAAAATCACAAAACATAGAATCAAAAAGTTTAAAAATTAAATAAATAAAATCATTAAAACAGATTAAAAAAAGAGCAATTAATAAAAAGCACAGTTAAACAGAACTGTTTTCAGCCTAGATTTAAACATTGTCACAATAGAGGCCTGTCTCACGGCTTCAGGAAGTTTGTTCCAGACTTTTGCAGCATAAAATTGAAATGCAGCTTCTCCATGTTTAGTCCTGACTCTAGGCTCCAGCAGGAGACCGGTCCCGGAGGTCCTCAGAGTTCTAGATGGTTCATAAGGTACTAACATATCACAGATGTACTTTGGTGCTAGACCATGGAGAGACTTAAACACAAGCAGAGCCGCTTTAAAGTCTATTCTCTGAGCCACAGGAAGCCAGTGCAGAGACTTTAGCACAGGACTAATGTGATCATATTTTCTAGTTCTTGTGAGGACTCGAGCCGCAGCATTTTGAATAAACTGCAGCTGTTTTAAAGCCTTTTTGTTCAGACCAGTGAGTAGACCGTTGCAATAATCTAACCTACTGGAAACAAATGCATGGATAAGAACCTCTAAGTCTGTTTTAGAAACCAAACCTCTGATTTTGGCGATGTTTTTCAGGTGGTAAAAGGCTGCTGATGTAATTGATTTGATGTGACTGTTGAAGTTAAAGTCTGAGTCCATTATTACTCCCAGATTTCTAACTTGATTTGTCGGTTCCAGAGAGAGAGATTGAAGGTAACTGATGACACTTTCTCTTTGTTTCTGTGGGCCAAAGACAATGATTTCAGTTTTGTCTGAGTTTAGCTGGAGAAAGTTGTTTTGCATCCAGACTCTGATTTGTTGAATACAGTGACAGAGTGAATCCACAGGTCCATGTTCACCTGCTGTCAGTGACACATAGATCTGAGTATCATCTGCGTAATTGTGATAGGACACGTTATTACTGGCTATCAATTGCCCTAACGGCAGCATGTAGAGGTTAAACAGCAGGGGTCCAAGAATTGACCCCTGGGGAACTCCACAGGTCAAAGGCATGTGATATGACACACAATTTCCAATTTCTACAAAATACTTGCGTCCTTCTAAATAAGATTTAAACCAACTAAGCGCAGTACCAGAAACACCAACCGAGTTCTCTAACCTCTGTAGAAGGATCCCATGATCTACAGTGTCAAACGCAGCACTCAGGTCCAACAGGATTAAAACAGAGACTTTACCAGCGTCAGTGTTCATACGAATGTCATTTGTTACCTTGATCAGAGCTGTCTCTGTACTGTGATGAGGTCTAAAACCTGACTGGAAGACATCAAATGAGTTGTTCACTAAAATAAATTTTGTCAGTTGTTGGTAAACAACTTTCTCAAGAATTTTTCCTGTAAACGGTAAGTTTGAAATAGGCCGATAGTTTTTAAGTAGTGTAGCATCAAGACTACTCTTCTTTAAGAGTGGCTTGATGACCGCAGTTTTAAAGGCACTTGGGAAGGTTCCGGTTTGAAGTGACACATTGACTATTTGAGTGATTGGTGCCAATATGCTGGTTAACACAGATTTTAGAAATCTGGTCGGTAATATATCAAGAGAGCAAGTAGATGAACTCAGACTAGTGATAATTTCTTCAACAGTTGTTTCTGTTACTGAGGTGAAGTCATTTAGCTTTAACAATCTGGATGGTGGTAAGATTGTCATTTGAACCGTGGCTTTGATGGAATTTTTGATGTTCTGAACCTTATCATTAAAAAATACAGCGAACTCATTACATTTTGAAGTCGAAACCAATTCAGCGACGATTTGAGTTGGGGGATTTGTTAATCTATTTATTGTTGCAAAAAGTACACGTGAGTTATTATTACAGTTCCCAATTATTTTAGAGAAATACATCTCTCGAGTTTTAAGTAAGATCTGATTGAAGACATGTAAGTTTTCTCTATAAATCTCGTAGTGAATTTTGGAGCTTAAGCTTGCGCCATTTACGCTCAGCTTTCCTGCACTCCCGTTTTTGTGCTTTGACTGACTCATCGTTTCTCCAAGGTGCTTTCTGCTTATTTTTAACTGTTTTCACCTTCATTGGGGCAATGGCATCCAGAACATTCATAGCACTAGACTGAACAGAGGTAACCAAATCGTTAACATCAAAACTCGAGAAATCTTCAAAATGAACCATTTCCATGAACTGTAAACGCGTGTTGTCATTTATGTGTCTGCTGTGAATAACTGCCGGTCCAGTCAGTGGCCTGGGAGCGACAGTGAGGTCACAGAAGACACAGAAATGATCAGATAAGGCAACGTCAGACACAATCACATTAGAAACATTAACTCCTTTAGTAATGAGGAGGTCCAGTGTGTGACCTCTGCTGTGGGTGGGATCTTTCACATGTTGAATCAAACCAAAGGTTTCTAAAACACTGTTGAGTTCTTTAGCATTTTTGTCATTGATGTTATCAACATGAACATTAAAATCACCTGTTATGACTAAACCATCAAAATCTGTGCATATGATTGAAAGAATTTCAGTAAAATCATCAATAAAATCTTGGCAGTGATGGGGAGGCTTGTACAGAACTAGGAATAGTATGGCAGAGGATTCTTTTAGCTCAAGCTTAAATGACAAATACTCAAAAGATGGAAATGTCCCAAACGAAAGCCTCCTGGTGCTTAGGTTATCTCTAAAGATCGCACAAACTCCTCCCCCTTTTTTCTTTTCTCTTATTTCAGATTCAAAATTAAAATTAGGTGGAGCTGCTTCTACTAGAACTGCATTACCTGTATTTTTATCAAGCCAAGTTTCTGTTAAAAACATAAAATCAAGATTAAAAGAAGAGATAAAATTATTAATTAAAAATGATTTGTTACATAAGGACCTGACATTGAGCACAGCAAGTTTCACTTTAGCTTCAGTAGGACTAGCTGTTATATTCTTATAGGGAATTTCAATTAAACTTCTGTGTTTGGACAGTCTTCTTGTTCTATTGCGATGAATTCGATTGGAGATGACTGTATTTATAGCACCCGCAGACTGTTCTCTGTCACAGGGCCCCAGCCTGAGCTGAACTTTATCATGACTGTGTGTCCTGAGACAGCAGAGGCCCAGTGCATCCTAGCTCTGAGGAATGGTAGCTTCAGGAGCAGGTGGGGGGGGGGGGGTGAGTGGGGAGGAGTTTTGGGGATGATGTAGGTGGATTTGGAGCTGGGGAGAGTTTGGTTGAGATAGGTTTGGGGCGAGGAGGGGGAGGTGCAGGTGTTTTTTTAGGAAAAGGCACAGGAGTACATGGCGTCATCTTGATACCTTCATTAATCAGGTTTTCCAAGTGACGAGGAAGAGCCAGTGGTGAGGGTGGAGATGAAAAGGAGGAAGAGTCTTTTGTAGGGGTGGATGTAGCAGGGAGGGGCTGTCCAGTGGCAAAGGGGGAAACATCCAAATGTGAGCCCTCTCTTGGAACTGCAATAGGGCTGACAACCTGAGGTGGAGACTCTCGTATTGAAGGTGTTGATCTCTGGGTAGGTTTTGGTGATGGTGATGCTGGCACGGGTTGTTGTTGTTGCTGTAGAGCTGATGCAGTTGCTGGAACACCGGCTAGGTCTCCAGGTTTTCCAGGAGCACATTTTCCACTTTGATTCCTTCTCTGTTTAGGCACCTGCCTCAGCCTTTCATTGATCCTCAGAGCATGGAGGATGTTCTTCTTCAACATTCTCACTCCATCTCTACTCAAGTACGGGCTCTTTCCCTTGAACAGGTCCTCTCGTTTCCAGAACAGATCAAAGTTCTCAATATAATTCAGTTCTCTCAATGTGCACTCTTTGGAGAGCCATGTGTCCAGCTGGAGTAAGCGGCTAAACTTGTTTTTCCTTCCATCAATGTTAGGAAGAGGTCCACTGATATAAACTTTAGCCGGTACTCTTTGCAACTCATTAAAAAGTTCACAAAAATCTTTCTTCAAGAGTTCTGATTGTTCTCTTTTTGTGTCAACCGCTCCCACGTGTACAATTAACTGCTTTACTCCTTTAAGCACTGTATTTTTGACTAATTTTGTAATGTCCGTGACTACCGCCGAAGGGCAGCAGAGCACTTGGAATCTCTTATCTCGTATTTGGGCTACGCACCCATCGCCAAGAAGAAACACTGAGTCTTTGGCCTTGACTTGTGGTACAGATTCTCTGACTTGCTGCCTGGTATCAACATTCGATATGGCACATTCTGTTCTCTTATCTCCCACATTTTCAAACTCTAACTGTGAAAGCGCAGAAAATCTGTTTTTAAGTGGAATTGTAGCTGCGCTGTTTCTACTTCTAATATCTTTCTGTTTCTTCGTAGCACCATGTTGGTCCTTAAAGAGTTTCGGAAAACTAACTGTATCATTCAAACTAAAGTCGCAGTCATTCTTGTGAACAATGGGTTCCTTACCCAAAGGTAGCGTCTTGTCAAGACTTTTTTCTGACTCCAAAATATTTATCCGTGCTTGTAGGGCTTTAATTTGTTGTTCATAGTCCCAGCATTGTTGTTTATAATTCCAACACTGATAGCAGCAGTTTCTCCCATTCTTTTCTGCCATCGCCGTCTCGTTAGATGCAAAAATGGTCAAAATGTATCAAATCTCAGGTAATCCAAATTTTAGGGTGATAAAAAAGAAAAATAGAAAAACAAAGATGATTTTAAATGATTTTTAAAGTGATTTAAAAGCAAAAGAATTGAAAAAAGCGACAGAGCAAGCAGCAAAGCGTCCTCCCTATGAGCTAAATTTATGGGTGGGGCTAACTCAGGTTGGTTTATCTAGAACCACTTCTCAGGATCCTTCTATCAGATTGAAAAAGATTTCTGGATGGAATTTGAAACTTTTCAATCATCAAACACACTGTCCAAAATACAGTTTCTGCGAAGGACCCCTCCTGGACGAATGAGGGATTACATTATCTTGTTTTACCGATACAGGATTGATAAGCATATCTATTCATTACCAGGCTGTTTTTTCTGGTCCGCCAGATTCAGGATGCTTGTAGCAGGGCTTTCAAGAAAATTTAATTTCTTGACCAGATTTGTGTTGACACAGATCTGAGAAAAAAGAAAACATTGTCATTTGTGAGGCAGGGTATTTGTTTACATTTTCTTTCTCATGTCAGGTGGCTTGTTGTCCCTGGACTGATCACCCCGCCCCTATGTGTCTCACCTTTATCTCATTGTTCAGTATCCTGCTGCTACCTTTTAACAGGTGTCTTCTACTTACTTCCCTGCAAGTTTGTCTCATTGGCCACTCTACCAGGGTCACCAGTTGAATGACTTTGTCTCAAAATCTCTAACATATGCTGTTCCTCTGATCCTGTCAATCCTGGTCACTCCCAGAGAGATGCTCAGCATCTTCATCTCTGCTACCTCCATCTTTGTTTCCTGTCTTTTTCTCAGTGCATTTGCGGTCTTATCACAGTTTTGTACAATTTGCTTTCATTTTAGCTGACAGTCTGCCATCACAGCTGAAAATCCTACATCTCCCACCTGGCAACACTTCTGCAAAGTACTCACCCATCTTCTGCTTCCTGTAGAACTCATTTTCAGTGTTTTCTACAGGATGCAGCGGCCGAACGCGACCGCATTCGTTATTGGGCGAAGCATCCAAAAATGTTGATTGTAACTCAGGTTAAAAAACGAGATTATTCGGAGTGAAGTGAACATCTCTGACCGCCAGGGTCCCAGTCATTGGCTGACTGTCCCACTTGTAAAGCTCTTGATTTACAAGTCGAATTACGTTCCGACCCTCACCGTGGTAACCAGGATCTACGTTCCTACCCTCACCGTGATAACCAGGATCCATGTTCCTACCCTCATCGTGCTAACCAGGATCTATGTTCCCAGCCTCACTGTGGTAACCAGGATCTACGTTCCTACTGTTACCATGGTAACTAGGATCTACGTTCCTACCCTCATCGTGGTAACCAGGATCTACGTTCCTACCCTCACCATGGTAACCAGAATCTACGTTCTTACCCGTACCACGGTAACCAGGATCTACGTTCCCACCCTCGCCGTAGTAACCCTGAGCTACGTTCCTACCCTCATCTATGCTCACCAGCTGTGGGTGGTCATCGAAAGAATGAGATCGCGAATACAAGCGGCTGAAATTATCTTCCTCCGCAGGGTGGCTGGGCGCTCACTCAGAGATAGGGTGAGGAGTTCTGCCATTCCGGGAGAAGACTGTGTCGTGCCGCTTCTCCTCCGGTTGGAGGGAAGCCAGATGTAAGGGTTCGGGCATCTGGTCAGGATGCCTCGCTCGCTTGTGAAGAGTTCAGTTCCCCCAGGACAAGACCAAGATGCAGATCTTGGACCTGCTAGAGAGAATATGTCTCACAGCTGGACAGGGAACACCTCAGGATCCCCCTGGGTGAGCTGGAGGATGCACCCAGGTCAAGAGAAACGTGGGTTTTCCATCTGTGGCTGTTGCCGTCGACCCGGCCCCGGATAAACGGAAAACGATGGAATGGAACAACTTCTAGTTTCCTACTAGAGTATGCTGTTTCGGAGAAACAGCGCGTTGAATGCCTGCTCGCGGGGGGCGAGGACGCCGAGGACGCTGAGGACGCCGAAGCCCTTTTTTTTTTTTTTTTCATCCTCTGATGCTGAAAATGACCTGAAAGCTGGCTAAAAAAAAACCTGAATGTACATATGTGCTGGAAAAGGATTTCAAACACATACAATTTTTATAAAGTTTTGTCTTTTATTGTGAAAATCTCGTTAAAGTTGTGTAATTATGCTTTAAAGTTAAGAAAACAAAACAGCGTTAAAGTTTTTAAAAAAAAATAATTTAATGTAAAAGTGTGTAAAAGATGATAATTTTTCATTATTTTGGGTCTTTTATTGTGAAAATCTCATTAAAAATGGCTAAATATGCTTTTAAGATGAATTTTAAAAAAAAGACGAAGAATTATTGAAAAAAGAAAAAATTTAATGTAAAAATGTGTAAAAGATAGTAATTTTTTATTATTTTAGGTCTTTTATTGTGAAAACCTCGTTAAAGTTGTCTAATTATGCTTTAAAGTTAAGAAAACAAAACAACCCTAAAGTTATTTAAAAAAATAATTTTAATGTAAAAGTGTGTAAAAGATAATAATTTTATATTATTTTAGGTCTTTTATTGTGAAAATCTCATTAAAGTTGTCTAATTATGCTTTAAAGTTAAGAAAACAAAACAACCCTAAAGTTATTTAAAAAAAAATAATTTTAATATAAAAGTGTGTAAAAGATAATAATTTTATATTATTTTAGGTCTTTTATTGTGAAAATCTCATTAAAGTTGTCTAATTATGCTTTAAAGTTAAGAAAACAAAACAACTGAAAAGTTCTAATGAGCTGTCTTCCCATCAGAGCTCCTTATTGCGCCTCAAAACACAGCTGATGCAGGTCACAAGACCACAGAAACAGAATCTGCATACAGCCAGCACAGCCTACTTCCAAATAAGGAGATGTCTGTGACATCACACAGACTCCCTCATTACCTTATAAGGAGATGAGGCTGTGAGTGCTCATTAATTGGGCGGCAAAACACACCTGCTCAGGTGGGACAGAGAATTTCTGAATATGCAAACAAATGCTAATTGCGCGAAAATGGAAACAGATAGAAAAAAAATTCTTTCAGATTTAGAAGCAGGACGATGAAATCTACTTGGGGATATAATTTTTTTTGTAGCTCAAACAGAAATGAAATGGCAGCCATTTTAGTGTCACAAAAATGTCAGTTTTTGGGGGAGGTCTCCTTCTGAGGACCATAGAGGAAATTCTGTTGGTCTGACAGATTCAAGAGTCACCTTGGATGAAAGAGGACAAGAATTCCTCCGTTTTGAGCTAAAATTTATGTTTGTGGGATAAAAACTCAAAGAGTTATAAAAATTTGTTTGGAAGGGTAAAATTTTAAAATCCGGTCAGAGGGTCAAAAATTAGACCTGACTTCTCGACCTTCGGGAGCCCGTAGCGGCTAAACCGTCGCTCTGACGAAAAAAATGCTCCATTCCAAAGTTGTTCGCAACGAAATTTCCTTCGTTTTGATATAAAGTTTTTGCAGATCGGTTCAGAAATGTAGGCTCTGACGCTCTTTGAACACAAATTTTGTGAATTCTGTTCGCACTCTTTTTACAGTGCGAGCGAGGCAAAAAAAAAAACCTGATTTTTTCCATTTTTTCACTTTTTTTATTAAGTGATTGCTCTGAAACCGTAGAAGGTATGAAAGTGTCCTTTAGATGTTATAGAGGTCAAACCCTTGTGACCCGTTTAAACTTTAAATGGTGTTTCTAGCTAAAAGTATGCCAGAGCTGGAAAGCTTTGAAGAGCATGTGGTTTTTGGCCAAAATTACATTATTTCCAATGGGGCCAATTTTTGTCATGTTTTTTTGCGATAAATCGGAAACCGATTAAAATTTAAAAAGTTGAATAGATCCGTAAATCTCATTTCCGAGCCGGTCGTTTTGAGCCCTGAACGGCTGCGCTCGGGCAAACGGATCTTGAGATTTTACGTGTCAAAAAAGGGGCGGAAGACTACGGAAGATTCTATATAGCAAAACAGGATCACTATAGTTGAATGCCTTTTAGGCATTCAACTGATTAGTTTGAAAGCGTGTGTGTCCGTTCAGAGTGAGAAAGGTATAAAACAAAATGTGTGCCCGTTAAAAGGGTTAAAGGCTATTCATAAACTCCAGCATTTGTGTTGGCACACTAAATCCTGGCAGCTGTGTGTGTGGATGGAAGGGTTTACCTTTTTTCCCCTGAAAGTCACGTAGAGTTTAATGGGGATGGAGTCAGACTCAGTCTCAACTGGCTGCAACTCAACCCTTGCATCGTGCGATGCTAACAGACAGAAAGAAGAGAAAAGTTAAGGGGTGGTTTCCTCATCGTTGGTACGTGTCGATGGTTGGATTCTAACCTTTTAGTAAATGTTTTAAGTTGAGCATTGCCAGGCTCCGAGACTCTTTGAGCGAGCTATACGGGACAGAACACACACAGACACACACACACACACACACTGAGAGTCTGTTCGATAAGGAAGGATAATGTGTTTACTTACGCATCCCCTTCAGAACCAGGTATTAACTGTTCTACTCCAGCAAAGTGGAATCTTTTCTTTTGGAACGGCATCTTCCGGAAGGGCAACATTAAACAATAAATCCTTTTGGGAAAAACGGATGAAAAACAAGGTGTAAATATTTCATCCCTTCAAACACACAACTCATCTGATTACTAAAACACCCACCAGTGTGTAAACGGTGGTGTGTGTAAATGTATAAGGGTGTAACAGTAGAGGAAAAGTCACAGTTCTTGTTCGTTTGTATGTGATCCAGCTTTTAATTTGAAAGACATAGAGCGGCCAATTTAGAAGAAAACAGAGCTGCTGCACATAAACTTGGGATTAAGAGTGAGACGAAGAGTGAGACGTTGCTGTGGTGACCCTGTTACTGCAGTGTAAGAAAATTCCTCACCCGTCTAGCAAAGGCCCTTCACAGCATATTCTTCAGTGTCTTTTTTTTTTTTAAAATATACTTTATCGATCCCTCACCGGGATTTGTGCGCTTCATTACACCGCAGCAATTTGCCACCTACGATGGCGCCAATGGTGGGAGAAACGGGGGGTTAAGGTGTCTTCACCAAGGATCCTAGACGTGAACTCAGTGGGATGCAAACTCGCAAACTTCTGGTTAACTTCCGGTCCCCGGGCAAACGTTCTAACCCAAAGATGACAAACATACGGCCTGCGGGCCGCAACCAGTCCACAAGGAAGTTCGATCAGGCTCACAGGATAAATTGAAAGTTGGAAAATTGCATAAAAGACACGAGATTTTTCTAAATTAATGCAATTCATAAATTATCCGCTATAGGCGCACTGTTTTGCAACATCTGCTTCATTATTCTGACTTGTTTATATCTAGTTCCTATACCTGCCCGCACCCTCATTAGCAAAAATGACGTTATCAAAAAAGAGAAAAGTAGGATAAACAGTGTAGAATTTTCCAAGTAAAATGGACCACGTCGTAATTATTTACGGGAAACACACAGTAAACCTCTGTGCTTGGTGTGTTTGCAACAAGTTTCCGTATTTAAGAAATATTCGGTGCCACTACAAGACTCACCGCAGCGCAAAATATGACAGCTGATGAGGACAACTGAGAACAGATGAGGTCAACGAATTACAGCTCTGTGAAAATGAATCCTTACTGTGGTCATTTTGAAAAATGTTCAATGTAAAATTAGTCTTTCTTTGTAAGGCTCATGCAATCATAAAGTTCATTACTATCATTTTTCACACTAGTTACTTAACGTTTGTGTAATTTAGTGAAATGTTCTCAATAAATTTCACAGAGTCCTTGTGCTCCTTTACCCCAAAACAAAGGGAAGACATGATATTGTGGTTATTTATAGCTGAGTATGCTATATTTTTAATGGTCTGGCCCATGACGTCTACCTGGACGTCATAAATTGCCCGCGATGTGAAATGAGTTTGACACCCTTGTTCAAACCACTCAGCCACCGTCTTCCCCTCGGTCTCTCTCTGTCTCTCCTACTCGTCTCCCCCCTGTCTTTGAAGATCGAGACGTTTAGACTTCTCTCAGGAAATAAATTTCACTCTGATAGAACTGGTTCTTTATACCCCAGGGGTGTCAAACTCCGGCTCTGAAGGTTTTCATTGTGTTCCTGGTTCAAGCTGATGGACGTAAAGTGAAATCAACAGCCAATAAAATCTGTTACATTGACTCAATAAGCTGGATAAGGAACACATGGAAAACCTTCAGGACACAGGCCCTTCAGGAACAGAGCTGGACACTCCTGACATAAACTAACCCGAGTTTGTCCAACCCTTGAGTAGTAGCTAACACCAACAAACCTTTGGTTATGTAACGTGTTAAACAGTTTACTTTATTGTTGTTTGAGTCCATTTTGTTCTAAACAAAAACTGACAAACCAGTTAGATGTGTCACTAAAATACACAATAATAACCCGTTCCGTTGTCTTCCTCTTATTCTGGGCCAGGTCGCGGGGGGAACAGCCTCAGACGGGAAGTCCGGGCTTCTCTCACCCCAACTGCTTCCTCCAGCTCACCCGAGAGGATCCTCAGGTGTTCCCTGTCCAGCTGTGAGACATATTATCTCCAGCAGGTCCGGGGTCTGCATCTTGGTCTCCTCCCGGAGTGACTTGCCCGAAACACCTCACCAGCGAGGAGATCGAGGGGCATCCTGGCCAGATGCCCGAACCACCCCATCTGGCTCCTCTCGACCTGGAGCAGGAGCGGCTCGACACCGAGCTCCTCCCGGATGGCAGAGCTCCTCACCTGATCTCGGAGTGAGAGCCCAGCCACCCTGCAGAGGAAGCTCATTTCAGCCGCTTGTATCTGCGATTTCGATAATCACCAACAGCTGGTGAGCATAGGTGAGGGTAGGAACGTAGATCATGGTCACCATCGTGAGGGTAGGAACATAAATCCTGGTTATCATGGTGAGGGTAGGAACATAGATCCTGGTCACCATGGTGAAGGTGGGAATGTTGACCCCTGTTACAACAGTGGGAGAAGGAACGTAGATCCTCGTTGCCATGGTGAGGGTAGGAACGTAGATTCTCGTCACCGTGGTGAGGGTAGGAACGTAGATCGACTTGTAAAATCGAGATCTTTATTTTTTGGCTCAGCTTTTCGTTCACTACAATGGAGCGATGCAGTGCCCTAGTTATTGCTGACGTCGTACCGATCTGCCTGTCGATCTCACATTCCATCCTTCCCCCACTTATGCTGCCGAGTGTGAAGCGGCCGGGATGGGAATCACCGCCTCCAAATCTGAGACAGTCCTCGCTCGGTAAAGGTTGGAATTCCCCCTTTGGGTCAGGGACAGAGTCCTGCCCCAAGTGGTGGAGTTTCAGTATCTTGGGGTCTTGTTAACGAGTCGGGGAATGATGGAGCGCGAGATCGACGATAATAACCCTTTGGGATTAAACCGGTCCCAATTAAATCTGCGTTAAAAGTCTACCTCTTTGGACCAAGAAGTGAGAATACTATGATTTACTCAAGGTAAGTTGCATCTTATGCCTCCATTCCTGTTTAGAGAAGGCTTCTTTGACACCATCTTTTCCCCCTATTTAGAATCTTAAACTCACTGTTGTGTTGCTTTACGACGTAGATGTGCGGCAGAGTATAGACCACTTGAATTAGCCAAGACCCACTCTTCTTAGTAAACAAATGAAATAACCGCAAAAAATCCCCCCAAAATACAGTTGTTTACAGGTTTGTTGGTGTTAGCTCCTCCTCCTTAAGGGTTGGACCAATCAGGTTAGTTTATTTAGAAACAGTTCTCATGTTCCTTTTATCAGATTAGAATTATTTCTGGATGGAAGTCGAAACGTCTCTATCAAACACACTGAAGAAGGCACTGAAGTCTTTTCGATGATGGACCCCTGCTGGATGAATGAGCGATTACACAGACTTGTTGCCAATAACTAACGTAATGTAGTTGTTTTGTTAAGTGGGATCAAGTTTTGAACAAAGTTCATTTTGCTCATTAAAATCGATACATTTAGATGTTAAACTGTGCGTAGTGTTGGTACTGATGTTGGTCTTACCTGTTGGTGGGGATCTCAATGCAGAGCATGTAATCCACCAAGAGGCAGTCAGCTAATTCTCCGTTGACTGACACCACCCCGACACGGCACCACTTCTTCTTTAACTCAGAGAAGACGACATAGAGCTGAAAGAACACACACACACACACCTGAAGCCAAATTGCTGAAGGAGAACCAGGAAGTCCTGCAGGCAGCGTTGCCATGGTTTCCGCCACATGGCGGCAAATATTGTGGTATATAACGGGAGCCGGAGTCTATCTCGGCTGGTTTAAGGCGAGAGCAGGATACACCTGGAGCGAGTCGCCAGTCTGTCGCAGGGCCACCCATCCACCCACCCACACCTGGGACCATTCTTTTTTTTATAGCAGCCGATCAACTAACCAGCATGTTTTTGGAGAGCGAGTGGAAATCGAAGAAAACACAAACATACACGAGAAAAACATGCAAACTCCACACAGAAAGAACAGTGATTTAAGCCTCGTCCCACCTGGGACTTGAACCCCCAACTTTCTTGCTGTGAGGACACTGTGCCGACCACAATATATGCCGTCTTTTTGGATTCAGATTAAAAACCCTCGAACGACACTTTACTCCAAATGTCGACAATCAAGCGGCTTTTTCTTGTGTTTTTGGAAATTTTTGGAGTCTATGACGTGAAATCTTGTTGTTAAGTCTGTTCTTAATGAACAGCGCCTGCTACTGCGGGCCCACCCCCTTCAAAAGCTCTTCGTGCCAACGGAAAGTGTCTTTGTATTTGAGAGAGAGCGTGTGTTTCAGAGAGAGAGGATATTTTCAGTGTGTGTGAGTGTGTGTTGAAACTGGACTGGTAGATGTGTGTGTGTGTGTGTTGACACTGGTCTGGTAGATCTGTGTGTGTGTTGTCTCTATCATCGTCTATGGAAACATGTTTCCAAACCCTGTCTGCAGACAGACTTACTTGACCCGTCTCAACGGTTGGTGGCCTCAGATGTTCTTTGAAACCTGCCGTCACCACGGTTGAATAGAACTTTTCCAAGCGTGTGAAATGCTCGAAATTTGGCGAGTCTGAGTCCGGATTTCCCTCTGTGGAACGGAGTACCTGGCCCCACAGAATGGTTGGGGTTTCCGTCTGCAGGGATAATGTCACAACACAGTTACCATGACAACTGGTTTATAAGATGACACAATGTGTTTGTGTTGATTATGTTTTATCTTAATTTACATAGAAACACCTGAAAATATGTTTAAAATGAATAAATATGTAAATTAATTTTCAATTCATTAACACGGTGGCGCTAAACAGACTTTTCATCGTTTCAATTTTATAAAAAATCATTTGTAGTAAAAAATATTTTATTTCATTCATAAAAACTTTTTAATTTTAAACATGTTTTTTATTTTGTCAACTAGCATCTGAAAACTGCGGTCAAATGAGCCGCGGTTCACTCAGCCGCGATTCACCAGTGCGCGCCTCGTTTAAATCAATGGAGTCAACTTTGAGGAGCGATAAAAACACTTTAATACATTATGCCAGTTCCACACTAGTATTTATCTCTTCTACTAAATGTCTTTTATCATTATACAAAGAATTGTGCATTTTTATCGTATACTTTACGATTTATTAGCATTTGAAAGTGACAAATGGTTTACTTCCCTGCGATTCGGCCGCGATCCACGCAGAATCATACTGCGACTTTTTACATGTTTACGGTAATTTCAAAGTAGATAGCCATAACAGTCAACTTTGAGGAGCGATAAAATCACTTTTATTCATTTTGTCAGATCCACACTAGTGGATAGTGTGGACAGGCGGATCGGTGCGGCATCAGCAATAACTAGGACGCTGCATCGGTCCGTCCTGGTAAAGAGAGAGCTGAGCAATGCTCTCGATTTACAAGTCGATCTACGTTCCAACCCTCACCATGGTAACCAGCTGTGGGTGGTGACCGAAAGAATGAGATCGAGGATACAAGCGGCCGAAATGAGCTTCCTCTGCAGGGTGGCTACATTTAGTACGTGAATCGCGGCTGAGTGAACCGCGGCTCACTTGACCGCAGTATCTGAAAACTGCGACGTTATCATTTTTTTCCACTTTAAACCTTTAAATTAAAACTTTAAACGTTTAAATTTGCAGGTAATTGAAAGAATAAAAAAAAATTCTTTTACCTTTACAATCTGAATTTTGATCATTTTTTCAATTAAAAACCACGCGATGCTAACTCGAAGCTAACAGGCTAATGAGCGGAAACACTTCTTTATTTTTACTTTTAACGAAAAAAAACAAACTGATTTTAACCAAAATCCTTTTAAAACTTTATCTGAAAGTAAAACTAGAAGTTTTGAGAGCTAAAATATTTTCTAAACGGTTTAAATTCAACACTCGAGATGATACATAGCGTCTAAAAAACGTGACGTCATCCTTTTTTTCCACTTTAAACCGTTAAATATAATCTTTTAAACATTTAAATTAGAAGGAAAATAAAAGAATAAAAATAAAGCTTTTTTCTTACCAGACTCAAACCAATTGCGATCATCGTTTGATTGAAAACGAGATGCTAACAAGAAGCTAACAAGCTAATTATGGCAGAAACCAACAGATATTGATTTAAAATCAATAAAAAAATCAACTGAAATAAAATCACTATAAAACTTTGTCTGAAAGAAAAACAAATTGTTAAAATACGTTCTAAAAGCTTCTGATTAAGATCTTCGTTCAGATAGTGTCGTTGATAAGAGCAAAAGGAGAAGTTCAGCGAGCATGCGCATGCGCAATTGAGGAAGCGCATTAAAGCTAGTTTATAATGATAATATCTATATTAAACAGGAAAACAAAGTTAAGTTGTTTTTTATTTAAATGTAATTTTTTTATAATCTTTTTTATTTTTTTTGTTAGTTTTATTTTTTAAAAATATATTTTTGTCCATTTTTAACCATCTTTTATTTTCTTTTTATTCTTTTTTAGACAAAAGAAACATTTTATTTTTAATTAATATTCATTCATTTAAATGAATGTTTAAATCATCTTTTTTATTACTATTTTTAAATTCATTTTAGGTTTATTTTCATTCTACTTTTTTGTTTATTTGCTTGTGAAAGCAGCTTCACATCTAGGTATTTAATGATATTACTAAAATGACTTCCAACAGCAGTTTTTTTTAGTCCTATTATTTTATTTTTACATTTTTAGAAAATAAAAAAGTCTGACATTTTTTTTATGATTTTCTTTAATCTACGATGAATAAAAAAACATGTTAACGTTATGTAAACACCATCATCAGCAGCTGTTTTAGCTTAATTTGTTGCAAATGGTGCTGTCTGGGTTTCTATGCGTCCGGAAGATCTGGTGTCGTCCTGGTCCTGGGGCTCTAGTTGGCCAGGGCGTGGGGCAGCTCGCTTGACCAGCGAGAGGGGCGGGATCCCTGTGGCGGCTCCTGCTGGGTGTGGGGCTGGCAGTGGCTGCTGGCCCGAGACGACGGGCACCTGCATGCACCTGCATTTTCAAGGTGCTTGTAGACAAGATTCAATAAAAATAATTTAGCGTCTTCCAACTGCTTTTTTAGGTTGGTATGCAAATTGTAGTTGGTCCAGCTGTTCCTTCGTCTTAGATAAAATAAGGTGTTTTAAACTGTTTTCAAAGCTTTTCATTACCAGTGGGGTAAGTGCTACTGGTCTGAATTCACTCAATTTCTTTGACTTGCTTGACTTGGGAAGAGGAATCACCAACATAGGGAAGACGTCCACAGTGGTCTAATGTTTGATCTTACATTGTTTATTTCAACACATTGTTTTTTGTTTTCTAAATAACTTTTTATCCAGGAATGGACAGTTCCTGTAATATCATATTTTTTTTAAGTTTCTTAGTAATTTTTGTGATCTATGGTATCAAATGCTCGTTTGTTTCAATGTGCTCACAGAGGAGGAAAACCGAGCTTGTATGATTGTCTGATGTCATTGTCTTTTTCTGATATGAAACACTGATATGAATGTCTTTTTCTGCACTGTGGATGGAGCGACCATGCTGCTCTTCAAGGAGTTGACAAAAACCAAACCTAATTGAAACTGGCCACCAGGAGCGACAAAGGAGCATAAACAAGCACAAGAACTTTTACAGACATGTCTAACAGCACAGTGTGGATATACAAAAGCAGCAGACATAATCTCCTGAGAAATTTTCCACAAATCCAGCTAATCCATGAACTCCGAGGCTCTAAACTGTTTTTACAGCCAGTTTTTCTTCTTTTTTTTTTTTTTTAACATAACATATTCACTTTTACAAAGCAATGTCAGATAAATAGAGTTCATGGATGATTGACAAGCTGGCGGTAAATTTCCTAAAATCCAATAAACCCCACAAAGTTTATGCTTTTTGAGACATACCCAGTGGTTTGCAAATTTTAAAGTCATCTATGTCGAGGATTAATGGCAGTCTTAATTCTCCATCCAAGAGAAACTTGTTATTTTTGAAGAGACAAGCGTCTTGAAAACATCCGCATTCCCCACTGACTGAATGTTGATTTAAATGATTATCAACATTTCTCAGAAGGTCAGATTTTCTCAATAACTGCTGTAAAGATTTTAGAACAGGAATATACTGAAAAGTCTGTCTTGTTTTTGACTCCAGTAAATACTCGACTGAGTCAAAAATGTCCAAATTTGCTTTGCAGTACTGTCTTCGTTTATGAGCAGTTGTTTGTGGCCCATCTCTTGCTATACCTTTTAACAAAGGGTTACAAGAAGAAATTTCTAAAAAATCTTTGAATTTCTTCATTTGATACAGGCACAGATTTTATCAAGTAATGTAATTCAGTGAATAGTTCATCAATTGCTTTGCGTGGGACATGGAAATAGTTTTCTAGTTTTAAAACAGAAATCCTATTTTTAGTTCTAAAAACTCTGATGAATCCCGTTCAGTCGTTTCAGTTTCTATTTCACTATCAGAGTTGACTTTGCATTCACTGCTCTGAGCAGAATCATAATTGCTCCTATCTGCTGAATTTTTAGTTTTCTTACTGTTTACAATAATTTCTTTATAATCTTGAAGTGAATATGGTGTGTGTTTTCTATATCTGTGGGACTTGGAAGCACTATGTACATTGATTTGGAAGGAGCACTCCTGAAATGGACAATCCACGGTATCATGTCTCTTAGATGCTTCTGTAGGTGGTTATTGAGATGACAAAAATACTCATGTGCTGATGCTATGTGTGTTTGTACACAATTGGCAGTTAAATGTAGCTGAAACATAACATTTTTCAATGTCTTGGGAACTGTTTAAATGACTGTGAAGTGCATTCCATGTTTTGAATACACATGGGCAATCAGAATATGTGCATGGATATCTGCTGCAAAAATTTTGAGCTAGCCTGTAATGTTTAAGAAGCTGAGCTTTTGTTGGTTTAGCTGTTAGGCAGTATTTACAGGACCACATTTATATCTGTTGACACAAAGAAATAGTGCTATTAGTAAAAAAAAAAAATATGTAATGAGAATTCAATCAAACAAGTTTTCTGCTCACAAACAAATGAACATTTATGTGAAATATAATGCATAATTAACTTGTTAATTTAGTTCAACTGCACATGTCCTTCAACAACAGATGTGTGCAACAAAAAATAACTTTTATTGCATTGACAGGGAAAATAATTACCATATTTCGAATAAATTAAGATAAATGACCCATTGTTACACATATTTTTCTTTCAGACCATCTGACCAACCGGCGGTTGCTCAACAACACAAAGTGTTTAGGTTTGGGCTGGGGTGAGCAAACTATTTGATTCACTGGCCACATGGAGTTCTAACATTTGAAAAAGGGTTGGGAACAGGAGCAGATGGATGGCATGCTTTGGTAACCTCACCTCATTGGAGAAAAAATATACATCTTGGGATGTGGAGAAAACATGTGCTTTAATTTCCGATGAAAATAAAGAAAAGCACTATAACAAAATATCTGACTTTGAAATGAGTCTTTAAACACTGAAAATCAAATGAATACCTATTTTATTTTAAGCTCTGAAAGCTCTTTGTTTCCTCAGGATGTCACCATCACTCTCCTTCTGACTTACCTTAAAAAAAATGTCCATCTACTCCTAGGTTTTAAATGTAGGTTTGAAATCAAACGCACTTGTTTAGTTAGTTGGTTAAATTTTATTCTTTCAGTCAATCAATTATTTAACAGAAAGACAAAAGAAAGAATGTGCTGAACATAATAACAACAGTCACATTAAACATGTACACATACATATACAATAAAAATGAAAAAAGGTCTAAAGGTTTATCTGTTTGTATTGTAGACTCTGCAGCGAAGCGAGAGAGGATGGAATTGAGGAAGTCACTGAATGCAGAATGGAATGACGTGTCACAGGAGATAACGTGCTGGAAGCTGCGAACTTGGCAGCCTTATCTGCATGGCTGCTCCCTACAGAAACAGAGTCAGAGGCATTAGTGTGAACCGCACATTTGCAAACAGCAACCTATTTAGGGAGCAAAATAGAGTCAAGCAGGTAAGCGACCAAAACTTGATTCAGAATAGGATTCCAATTAGACTTAAGGAAACCACGATGTTTCCAAAGCTGACCATAATCGTGCACAACGCCGAAACAGTATCTGGAGTCAGTCCAGACTGTAACCGTCTTGCCTGCTGCAAGTGTGCACGCACGTGTCAACGCAACAAGCTCAACAGCTTGTGCACAGCGATGGCAGAGCGGAGGAGCAGACTCAACCGTGTCATAATCTGAACAAACAGATTCTTTAGTTTCTCTTCCACTCGCACCTACAGAGCAAAGCTTTGATACCAGACAAGTCAACAGATTTCACCACTGAAAATGTTGCACCAGAATCTACAATAAGCACAATTTCTCTACCAGCAACAGTGAGTTTCAAAAGTGGCAGCTTCAAAATACTCTCTTCAGAAGGAAACTGAAACGACAATTCTGTCGTCTCTCTCGTCTTTCTGCCTCATGCTCCCACAGTTTCAGACATTCCTCCATATCCGCTGTTCTTGCTAAATCATCTCTTTTTAAACATTTATTCTTCCACACTTTATCTCTTTCTTTTGTCAACTCTTCACGTAGTTTTGTCATTTGTTTTTTGCTAAGAGACCCTCCTTCGGTGAAGCCACACTTTTCACACCACCAGTGAATAAACGTATGTACATGCCCGTTCCCCATATTTCTCTTTCATGAACAACATTATATTTGAGGCAGGTTTTCCCGGCGTCTGCTCCATTTCTGTAGGGTTACCCATTACTGCTTCTACTTTCTTACGTTATTTTCTTCTCAATAACTCACCAATTAGTTCTTGCTAATCACTCACCAATTAGTTCTTGCTAATTTCTCAGTAACTCACCAATTACTTCTTGCAAATTGCTCACCAATTAGTTCTTGCTAATTTCTCAGTGGCTCACCAATTAGTTCTTGCTAATTTCTCTACTTATTTGTTCATAAATCTCTGAAAATCAGGTAAGAAGCAGAAGCCAGAACTGCCGAGGACACTCGATCGTATTATTGACGTTGCTTAATGTTAAACCCCACAATTTAAAAAAATGTATTCTTCCCAAGGATCCAATATGAGCACAAGCCAACAATTTGGATCAGAAAAAATACTTCTCACCAATTGTCTCCAAGACAAGTCCGAAGATGTCATCACCGCCGACTGGGAGGTAGACAGAAGTCCTTGTATCTCTCTTAAATACTATGCAAGGTTTCAAGGATGAACCTCTAATGGTTCAGGTGGCCAACCCCTTCAATTCTCGATCCCAGCGAACGAGCCCGACATCCTACTTCTGACACCAAACTGTTGTGGAAAACAATCAGTAAGAATAAACCAAACAGTCGAGTGTCCTTTAGCAGAGATTTATTATTGAAACACCATGAACACGGTGGAGGAATCTGTAGAGACCTGAATTGTCCAAGGAGCAAGTTTACATAATACATGCTGATAACAACCTCTTGCATGTAGCCTGACCTTCACAGATATACAGTATCTGGACTATGAAACACATTGGTGTCTGCTCAAAGAAAGATTATTAGGAGAATGTTAGCAGTCTTGTGCTTGACCCAAAAGTATGTAAACCCCTCTATATCAGATACTAAGGAACAGGCCATCCCGACAAACAGTTAAGACAATCTTGCGTCCTGTGATCTGAAACCTATTTTCCCTCTACAGTGCCCTAAGTCACAGACACAAATGGTGGTGGGGGTCAGACTGTGGTTCCTAAAAGTCCAGACTTCCAAACTGAAGCCTGGACAGGAAGCTGAAAGGAAACTACTCAGCGTGTCACTTCCTCCAAGTTTTACAGGTTTAAATAAAATTGTACATTCTTAAAGCGGTGTGTGTTCTGACCTTGACCATCCCCGTGGCTGGCAGCGAAGACCGGTCCAGCTCAGCATTGAACAAGTGTTGATCTGGGCACACATCCTGGTTCCTGAATAACGTTAGCACATTTCAGGTATTGCTGAAGCCTGATGTCTGATGTCTTATCTTCAGAAATCAGCAGCACTGAACAGATTTGCCAGGATTTCTCTTGCTCCTGTAGAACCCACACAGAACCCTGTGAAGTACCCGCTAAAGACGACAGACACACTTACAGTAGTCATCTAATAATAAAACTCTGATTGATGACGAATACGAACGACATAAGAGGCTTGAAAACAGCAAGAAGGCTGAGGATTTGAGTTAAAGTCCTAGAGTGGATACAAAGCTTGACACTGGTCTTTCTGTGTGTAGTTTGTATGTTCTCCCGGTGTATGTGAGGGTTTTCTTTGGTTTCCTCCAAAAACAAATATGTTAGGTTGATTGGGTACTATCAAATTGCTCCTATGTGTGTGTGTGTATATCCCTGCAACAGACTAGTGACCGTTTCTAGGTGTAACTTGCCTCTCGTCTGTAATCAACTGGGATTAGTTTTTTTTTTTTTTTTTTTTTACATACAGTACTTTATTAATCCCTCACCGGGAAAATTTGTGTGCTGCATTACACCGCAGCAGGCTGCTATGACGTCGCCAATCGTGGGAGAAACGGGGGGTTAGGTGGGGAAAGTGTACAAAACCGTGGTGAGACAGGCCATGTTGTTTGGTCTAGAATTAGTAGCACTGAGAAAAAGACAGGAAGCAGAGATGGAGGTAGCAGAGATGAAGATGCTGACGATCTCTCTGGGAGTGACCAGGATGGACAGGATTAGAAATGAGTATATCAGGGGAACAGCACATGTTAGAGGTTTTGGGGTTAAAGTCTGAGAGGCCAGACTGAGATGGTTTGGACATATGCAGAGGAGAGAGAGTACATGGGAAGAAGGATGCTGGATTTGCAACCACCAGGAAAGAGGACTAGAGGAAGGAGGAAGTTAATGGACGCAGTGAAGGAAGATGTGAAAATGGTTGGTGTGACCAAAGAGGATACAGCAGGTAGGGTTAGATGGAAGAAACTGACTTGCTGTGGCGACCCCTAAAGGGAAATGCCGAAAGAAGATGGTGTCTTCTCCAAGGACCCTAGACGTGAACTCAGTGGGAATCAAACCTGCAAACTTCCAGTTTACTTCCGGTCCGAAGGCGAACGTTCTACCGCTGAGCTACCGCCTCCCCCAGAATTTTGCCAGGGCAGGAGTCGAATCTGCGATCTCTTTTGGAGACTGGATCTCTAAGGTCCAGTGCCTTATCCGCTCGGCCACCCTTACACACCCTTGTTAGTGAACTCCATCCAGGGAAAAGTTTATTCTTAAACAAGTTTCAAATGTTATCTAGAGAACAGGTTATCTAGTTTTATCTAGTTTTGAAAGTGTCTTCAGGATATTGTGTTCGATAATCGAGATGATTCGACTTCCATCCAGAAATCATTTTCAACCCTGATGGAAGTAGAGCCAGTTCTCATGTTACTTCTAGAAGTCAGAATGTCTCGATCGTCAAACACAACCTCCTGAAGACACTTTGAAATCCCAGCTGGACAAATGACGAACAAACTTGTTGCCAAGAACTTTGGGCAGTATACCCTGAAGTAGATTCGAGAACTGGACAACAGAAACCATCATGGCTTTAAAAGTAGCTGCAGGCGGAGAAGTCATATCCAACGCCTAGTTAGAGGTGGACGAGTGAATGATGAGCATCCCACCTGTGAGAAGAAATTCCTGAAGTTATTGGCCAGACAGAAGAGCCTGCTGCCGAACACCTTCAGGGACGGGGGAAAGCTGTAGTGAACCACACACGTGGCGTCTCTGATCTTCAAATCTTTCAGAATATGGTCCGTGGTCACTGCAAGTCAGAGCGGTTAGCGAGCTTTCACCTGTGCAGGTGTGAGGGAGGACTAATAGCTTACCAAGGACGCAGTGCGTTACTGGACTGACGTCCCTCGCCCACAGCTGGAGCACGAGGTCAGGATTTCCCCCTTCTTGGGTCTTTATGCAGAAGACCTCCTTGTCTTTTACAGCCTGCAGGGAAACAAACATGGCTGCTGTCTGTAGCTAAACCCATTTAACCCTCTCAGTCCTACAGTCGGTGTAGTCTAAGCAGTTTAAAGTTCCTAAGTGGGAGGAGTTTCATGTCTGAAGCCCCTCCTATTTTAACCCTGTCTCACCTGATAGATGTTGTCCACCTCTTCGTCAGTGTTCGCTATGATCAGAGTCTTCTGGCTGACATTGGGGGTGAACGCTATGGATGTCAAAAGGTCCGATAACTTGTTGCTCTCCGTGGTCACCAGGAGAATCTGCAGAGAGATAAAAAAAGGGCACTCTTGTTTTACAGAGCTCTTACCTTTCTACCTTTTTACAGAGCTATCCTACCTTTGTTGGTACTCATAAACTCTGGGCAGGGCATCAAACTGGAAACCCTCTGGTAACAGGACACTCACCCTGCCCATCCTTCACCAGTGGGTGGGACTAACCTGATCAACTTTACCATAGAGCGCAGCATCTTCAGGCATAGCGATGAAGATGGAGGAACAAGGCATGTGTTTGGTAATCAGCTCCTCCATGCACTGGCTCCAACGGCTCGCCACGGCAACCAGCTGTTTAGGTACGCAGGCGTCTGAAGATTTCTTCATCTTCGAGAAATGTGTGAAAATGAAGGCCATCTGCAGGAGAGGTCGTGTTACATGCTGGAGGACAGCTGTGTGTGGTATGGAGAGGGGGAGGGGTTTGTTACCTCGTTGGGTGCCTTGGTGAGCAGGGTGTCGGTCTGGTCCAGCAGCAAATAGTGTAAGCTTTTAAACTGGAAGCGGTGAGCGGAAAGGAGGCGGAAAAAACTGAAGGGGGTGGAAAGCAAAAGAACGCCTGCAGAAAACACCAAACAACCAGAGGTCTCATTTATTAAATGGGTTTACACAAACAGAGCGATCTCTAGAGGTGGCGTGGACTCGAGCTCTAAGCACAGCCAGAAGCTGCCACGTGTTAAAATGTGAGGGTCTCGTTCATCATGGGGGAAGGATGGAGCAGGACATCAACAGATGGATCAGTGCAGCGATTTATGTTTCTACCCTCACCATGGTAACCGGGATCTATGTTCCTATCCTTTCCTAGGTAACCAGGATCTACATTCCAACCCTCACCACGGTAACCGGGATCTCTATTCCTACCCTCACCACGGTAACCAGGATCTACGTTCCTACCCTCACCAGGGTAACCAGGATCTACGTTCCGACCCTCACCGTGGTAACCAGGATCTACATTCCTACTTTCACCGTGGTAACCAGGATCTAAGTTCCTATCCTCACCATGGTAACCAGGATCTACATTCCTACCCTCACCGTGGTAACCAGGATATACATTCCTACCCTCACCGTGGTAACCAGGATCTACATTCCTCCCCTCACCATGGTAACCAGGATCTACGTTCCTACCCTCATCATGGTAACCAAAATCTACGTTCCTACACTCACCATAGTAACCAGGATCTACGTTCTTACCCTCACCTCACAACTACGTAAAATAAAAACTAATTATGGTAAAAATACTGTCAAATTCCGATCCATGTCTATTTGGAACAATTTACCAAATTACATTATTAATTCAAATAATAAACAACAATTTAAATTTTTTTTAAAGAGGCATCTTCTCTCTGATTAAACCTGTAATTGTATTGTGTAAAATTGTTTATATTGTAATTCCATAGTGATGAGGTCTCTGTTTGCCATTATGTAATGTGGGAGCGTTCGAAATAAGCTCCTACTACCTGGAACCACTGGTCAGTGTCAGTGTTGATTGACATTGATCTGATCTAAATTTGAACGCACCTACAAAAACAAGGTCCAGTGTGTGTGTGTGTGTGTGTGTGTGTGTGTGTGTGTGTGTGTGTGTGTGTGTGTGTGTATGAATGTATGTGTTGTTGTTTTGTGTTTTTATCTCATATGTGTACGGTCATTATTGTATTTCCGCCAAAGGCGGACATAATTACTTGTAATTATGACTCCAGGAAGAGTAGCTGTCTTCACACAGCTAATGGAGATCTAAATAAATACAAATACAAAATACCATGATAATCAGGATCTACGTTCCTTCCCTCACCATGGTAACCAGGATCTACGTCCCTACCCTCACCATAGTAACCAGTGTGGGTGGTGAACGAAAGAACGAGATTGCAGACACAGGTGGCCAAAATGATCTTCTTATGCAGGGTGGCTGGGCACTCAGAGCTAGAGGGAGGAGTCAGACTACTAACGTTGTGTCTCTGGATCGAGAGAAATCAGATGGGGTGGTTCTGGCATCTGGTTAGGATGCCTTCTTCCCTGGTGAGGTGTTACGTCCCACTAGGAGGAGACCCAGAGGCAGACCCCGGACCTGCCGGAAAGACTATGTCTCATAGCTGGACAGGGAACACCTCAGGATCCTCCTGGGTGAGCTGGAGGATGCAGCCGGGGTGACAGAAGCCTGGCCTTCCTGTCTGAGGCTGTTGTTCCGGATAAGTGGAAGACGACGGAACGGGCAAAAATGGCTGTTTGATGAAAAAGGTTGGAAAACAATAGAATATAATGACTCACAGTCTCTGGGTATTTTGAGGGATCGAGCTTCGTCTTTGCCAAGGCCCAGCCAAACAACGAACAGGCGAAGCATCTTATCTAACCTACACTCTTTCAGGAAGCTGTAGACGGCCTGGACCTTCTTCCAGCCTGGGCACAGTACAACAGCCAGAGGCTGGGGGGAGAAACAGCGTGACATGAGGCGGTGATGAGCGGGGCACGCGAGTGGATGAGATGACTTACCTCTGAATTGGTGGTGTGGCAGCACAACACAGGGTTGGCCAGAATGTTGGCGAGAATAGGGGGGAGGTACCTGGCTGGATCGTCAACATGGGGTGAAACAATAATGGTGTTGAAGCCACTCGCCATTTCTGGCCAACTGTAGCAATCAAACGGAGACAAAGCCATTTGTTGTCTCCTCTGCAAAATCTAAAAACAAGATGGTTGCCATGCCGATTATCACTCGAGGCATTCCAAGAACACTTGATGATTCATGAGGATGCTTCACTCGTTCCTAAGGATGCTTAGTGGTTAGTTACGAGTAAGGATGCGTTACTCGTTCCTAAGGATGCTTTAGTCATTCCTAGGATGCTTTACTTGTTCCTAAGGATGCTTTACTCGTTGCAAATGCATGAAAACCACATTCTTTAAACACATCAAACAAAGAAAATATAAATAAATGAAAAAATAAATAAAACAATAAACTCAATAAAGATAAAATAAAATCAATACCATGCGCAAAAAACTAGAGAAATGAGCATCTTCAAGACTGCTGCAGGAGCTCGTCCTTCTGGTTCCATGCACCAGGATTTCAATCGTCAAGGGATCTATGGGAGGATCCTGAAAACCAGAAACAGGAGTTTTAAGTCTGTGTCTCTGGCTGAGTATCTCTGGTCTCCTGCTTGGTTTTTGAACCAGTTTGAACCTCACCTGTTGTTCTTCATCATCATCGTGTGGGTTTAAACAACTTGGATTAAGGCCCTCCTGTGACCTGCAGAAAAAAAGAGTGCCTCCTCGTTTATAAAGTTTGGGTACATCAGAAACGGTTTGAGCTTTACCAAACATTGAACAGTTCGGGGAAGGATGACTCAATAAGTAGGGTGACCATCCTATTGAGGGTCGTCGGTTCGATCACCTTCCCAGAGCTAATGCCGAGGTGTCCCTGATCAAGAACCCCCAATGTCTCCTGATGGTGGTTCCCAGCTTGCATGCCAGCTTCCACCATCAGGTATGAATGTGTGTGTGGATGAGTGCCACTTTAAGAACTAACGCAGGTAGAAAAAGGCTCCACAGACCCGTCAAGGTATTCCTTCTGCTTTCACACAGTACCTACAAAACGTGGTCATTGGCCATTTTGAAAATCTCAATGGATTGCGCTGTTATAGGTACTCAGAGTGAACAGTCTAGCTTAGACTGCCCTGTAAAAATGTCTGCCTGGAATGAACCATAATCGGCTTGAAAGCAAGACATTTTGATGAATGGCAAGTGATGGAAACACAATTACCAACGTGGGGGTACAGAAATGACATAATGCCCTTATTTTCTAAAATTGCACTTTTTTCCATAATTAGATACAACAAAACTGTATAACTGGACGGGTACGGGCCAGGGGTCACACTAGCTTACAAAGAGAGCCCTGAAAACATCCAAACAGTGTTCAAAACAATATCTTGATGCCAAAAAAAACAGAGTGTTTTCTTAACGCATTTCATACAATAAAACGCCTGCAAAAATTGCTTTGTTTCAAGCTGATTATGGTCGATTCCAGGCGGCCATTTTTAACAGAGTATTATTGTTCCATTCCATCGTCTTCTGCTTATCCAGGGTTGGGTCGTCGGGAGCAACAACCTCAGATGGAAAGCCGAGGCTTCTCTCAACCCGACTGCATCCTCCAGCTCACCCAGGAGGATACTGAGGTGTTCCCTGTCCAGCTAAGAGACATCGTCTCTTTAGCAGGTCTGGGGTCTGCCTCTGGGTCTCCACATGGTGGGACGGAACACCTTACCAGTGAGGGAAGCATCCTAACCAGATGTCCGAACCACTCCGTCTGGTTCCTCATGAAGAGGAGGAGCAATGTCTCGACTCCCAAGCTCCTCCCTCTATCTGCAAGGGGCTACAGAAACCTAGCAGAGGAATATAATTGCAGCCGCTTGTATACACAATCCCGTTCTTTTGGTGACCACCCACCCTGGGTACCATGGTGAGGGTAGGAACGTAGATCCCGTTTACCATGATGAGAGTAAGAATGTACATTCTGGTTACCATGGAGAGAGTTGGAACGTAAGTCCTGGTTACCATAGTGAGGGTATGAACGTAGATACTGGTTACCATATTGAGGGTAGGAATGTAGATCCTGGTTACCATGGTGAGGATAGGACCATAGGTCCTGGTTACCACAGTGAGGGTAGGGACATAGATCCTTTTTACCACGTTGAGGGTTGGAACGTAGATCCTGGCTACCATGGTGAAGGTAGGAACGTAGATACCGCTCACCATGATGAGTGTTGGAACGTAGATCCTGGTTACCATGGTGAGGGTAGGAATGTAGATCCTGGTTACAATGATGAGGGTTGGAATGTAGATCCTGGTTACCACGGTGAGAGTAGAAATGTAGATCCTTTGCTTTTCGGCTCAGTTCTTTCTCCACCACAATGGATCAAAGCAGCATCCTGATTATTGCAAACGCTGCCCCGATCTGTCTGTCGATCTCCCGCTCCATCCTTCCCCCACAGTGAACAAGACCCTGGTATACTTTAAGTCCTCCACTTGGGGCATTGCCCAAGTGGATGAACTGTTGTACCACTAATGCACTACCATACAGCCCAGGACTTACCAGTTTGGCAGGTTCAGACAGGGGGGCTCTGCATTCTGAACTCCTGGTGTTGGCAGCTGCATTATCTCATCTCCCTGGAGGAATGGAGACTGAACAAGTCATTTAGAGCGTTGCTCAGGAAAAAAACGAAAGTAACAACAAACTTACTGGGTCTGAGGCTCCAGAAGAAACCCGGTCCTCCAAGTCTGTACAAGGAGCCCTGATGCCTACAGGGGCAACGGAAAGACCCTTTCCTCTAACGGAAGGAAACCTGCTTCCAGGGGCTGCGGAGCGACCACGATCTCCTGCGAATCCCCGGTCTTCTGCGCCTACGGAGTGACAGTGGAGTGACAGGGTTGGAACTTAGATCCTGGTTACCATGGTGAGGGTAGGAACGTAGATCCTGGTTACCATGATGAGGGTTGGAACGTAGCTCATGGTTACCATGATGAGGGTTTCGATTGTAGATCCTGGGTACCATGGTGAAAGTAGGAACATAGATCCTGGTTATCAAGGTGGGGGTAGGAAGGTAAATTACAGTTACCATGGTGAAGGTAGGAATGTAGATCCTTGTTACAATGGTTAGGGTAGGAACGTAGATCCTGGTTACCCTGGTAAGGGTAGGAACGTAGATCCTGGTTACCATGGTGAGAATAGGAACGTAGATCATGGTTACTATAGTGAGGGTAAGAACGTAGATCGACCGGTAAGTTAGAGCTTTAGTCTTTGGCTCAGCTCTTTCCTCACCATGGATTGACTTGGCCTCCTGATTCTCATCTGGACAGGGTATTTGTTGATCCAGGAGTATGAGCTAAATTTATGGGTGGGGCTAACTCAGGTTGGTTTATCTAGAACCACTTCTCAGGATCCTTCTATCAGATTGAAAAAGATTTCTGGATGGAATTTGAAACTTTTCAATCATCAAACACACTGTCCAAAATACAGTTTCTACGAAGGACCCCTCCTGGACGAATGAGGGATTACATTATCTTGTTACCAATTAGATACAGGATTGATAAGCATATCTATTCATTACCAGGCTGTTTTTTCTGGTCCGCCAGATTCAGGATGCTTGTAGCAGGGCTTTCAATCTCAAGAAAATTTAATTTCTTGACCAGATTTCTGTTGAAACAGATCTGAGAAAAAAGAAAACATTGTCATTTGTGAGGCAGGGTATTTGTTTACATTTTCTTTCTCATGTCAGGTGGCGTGTTGTCCCTGGACTGATCACCCCGCCCCTATGTGTCTCACCTTTATCTCATTGTTCAGTATCCTGCTGCTACCTTTTAACAGGTGTCTTCTACTTACTTCCCTGCAAGTTTGTCTCATTGGCCACTCTACCAGGGTCACCAGTTGAATGACTTTGTCTCAAAATCTCTAACATATGCTGTTCCTCTGATCCTGTCAATCCTGGTCACTCCCAGAGAGATGCTCAGCATCTTCATCTCTGCTACCTCCATCTTTGTTTCCTGTCTTTTTCTCAGTGCATGGCCGGTCTTATCACAGTTTTGTACAATTTGCTTTCATTTTAGCTGACAGTCTGCCATCACAGCTGAAAATCCTACATCTCCCACCTGTCAACACTTCTGCAAAGTACTCACCCATCTTCTGCTTCCTGTAGAACTCATTTTCAGTGTTTTCTACAGGATGCAGCGGGAGAACGCGACCGCATTCGTTATTGGGCGAAGCATCCAAAAATGTTGATTGTAACTCAGGTTAAAAAACGAGATTATTCGGAGTGAAGTGAACATCTCTGACCGCCAGGGTCCCAGTCTTTGGCTGACTGTCCCACTTGTAAAGCTCTTGATTTACAAGTCGAATTACGTTCCGACCCTCACCGTGGTAACCAGGATCTACGTTCCTACCCTCACCGTGATAACCAGGATCCATGTTCCTACCCTCATCGTGCTAACCAGGATCTATGTTCCCAGCCTCACTGTGGTAACCAGGATCTACGTTCCTACTGTTACCATGGTAACTAGGATCTACGTTCCTACCCTCATCGTGGTAACCAGGATCTACGTTCCTACCCTCACCATGGTAACCAGAATCTACGTTCTTACCCGTACCACGGTAACCAGGATCTACGTTCCCACCCTCGCCGTAGTAACCCTGAGCTACGTTCCCACCCTCGCCGTAGTAACCATGAGCTACGTTCCTACCCTCATCTATGCTCACCAGCTGTGGGTGGTCATCGAAAGAATGAGATCGCGAATACAAGCGGCTGAAATTATCTTCCTCCGCAGGGTGGCTGGGCGCTCACTCAGAGATAGGGTGAGGAGTTCTGCCATTCCGGGAGAAGACTGTGTCGTGCCGCTTCTCCTCCGGTTGGAGGGAAGCCAGATGTAAGGGTTCGGGCATCTGGTCAGGATGCCTCGCTCGCTTGTGAAGAGTTCAGTTCCCCCAGGACAAGACCAAGATGCAGATCTTGGACCTGCTAGAGAGAATATGTCTCACAGCTGGACAGGGAACACCTCAGGATCCCCCTGGGTGAGCTGGAGGATGCACCCAGGTCAAGAGAAACGTGGGTTTTCCATCTGTGGCTGTTGCCATCGACCCGGCCCCGGATAAACGGAAAACGATGGAATGGAACAACTTCTAGTTTCCTATTAGTTTGAAAGCGTGTGTGTCCTTTCAGAGTGAGAAAGGTATAAAACAAAATGTGTGCCCGTTAAAAGGGTTAAAGGCTATTCATAAACTCCAGCATTTGTGTTGGCACACTAAATCCTGGCAGCTGTGTGTGTGGATGGAAGGGTTTACCTTTTTTCCCCTGAAAGTCACATAGAGTTTAATGGGGATGGAGTCAGACTCAGTCTCAACTGGCTGCAACTCAATTCTTGCATCGTGCGATGCTAACAGACAGAAAGAAGAGAAAAGTTAAGGGGTGGTTTCCTCATCGTTGGTACGTGTCGATGGTTGGATTCTAACCTTTTAGTAAATTTTTTAAGTTGAGCATTGCCAGGCTCCGAGACTCTTTGAGCGAGCTATACGGGACAGAACACACACAGACACACACACACACACACTGAGAGTCTGTTCGATGAGGAAGGATAATGTGTTTACTTACGCATCCCCTTCAGAACCAGGTATTAACTGTTCTACTCCAGCAAAGTGGAACCTTTTCTTTTGGAACGGCATCTTCCGGAAGGGCAACATTAAACAATAAATCCTTTTGGGAAAAACGGATGAAAAACAAGGTGCAAATATTTCATCCCTTCAAACACACAACTCATCTGATTACTAAAACACCCACCAGTGTGTAAACGGTGGTGTGTGTAAATGTCCAAGGGTGTAACGGTAGAGGAAAAGTCACAGTTTTTGTTTGTTTGTATGTGATCCAGCTTTTAATTTGAAAGACATAGAGCGGCCAATTTAGAAGAAAACAGAGCTGCTGCACATAAACTTGGGATTAAGAGTGAGACGAAGAGTGAGACGTTGCTGTGGTGACCCTGTCACTGCAGTGTAAGAAAATTCCTCACCCGTCCAGCAAAGGTCCTTCACTGCATATTCTTCAGTGTCTTTTTTTTTTTTAAAATATACTTTATCGATCCCTCACCGGGAAATTTGTGCGCTGCATTACACCGCAGCAATTTGCCACCTACGATGGCGCCAATGGTGGGAGAAACGGGGGGTTAAGGTGTCTTCACCAAGGATTCTAGACGTGAACTCAGTGGGATGCAAACTCGCAAACTTCTGGTTAACTTCCGGTCCGCGGGCAAACGTTCTAAACCAAAGATAACAAACATACGGCCTGCGGGCCGCATCCAGTCCACAAGGAATGTTCGATCAGGCTTACAGGATAAATTGAAAGTTGGAAAATTTCATGAAAGACACGGAATTTTTTAAATTTAATGCAATTCATAAATTATCCGCTATAGGCGCACTGTTTTGCAACATCTGCTTCTTATTCTGACTTGTTTATATCTAGTCCTATACCTGCCCGCACCCTCATTAGCAAAAATGGCGTTATCAAAAAAGAGAAAAGTGGATAAACAGTGTAGAATTTTCCAAGTAAAATGGACCGCGTCATATTTATTTACGGGAAACACACAGTAAACCTCTGTGCTTTGTGTGTTTGCAACAAGTTTCCGTATTTAAGGAATATTCGGTGCCACTACAAGACTCACCGCAGCGCAAAATATGACAGCTGATGAGGACAACTGAGAACAGATGAGGTCAACGAATTACAGCTCTGTGAAAATGAATCCTTACTGTGGTCATTTTGAAAAATGTTCAATGTAAAATTAGTCTTTCTTTGTAAGGCTCATGCAATCATAAAGTTCATTACTATCATTTTTTACACTAGTTACTTAACGTTTGTGTAATTTAGTGAAATGTTCTCAATAAATTTCTAGTTAAATTTCAAGTTTCACAGAGTCCTTGTGCTCCTTTACCCCAAAACAAAGGGAAGACATGATATTCTGGTTATTTATAGCTGAGTATGCTATATTTTTAATGGTCTGGCCCATGACGTCTACCTGGACGTCATAAATGGCCCGCGATGTGAAATGAGTTTGACACCCTTGTTCTAACCACTCAGCCACCATCTTCCCCTCGGTCTTTCTCTGTCTCTCCTACTCGTCTCCCCCCTGTCTTTGAAGATCGAGACGTTTCGACTTCTCTCAGGAAATAAATTTCACTCTGATAGAACTGGTTCTTTATACCCCAGGGGTGTCAAACTCCGGCTCTGAAGGTTTTCATTGTGTTCCTGGTTCAAGCTGATGGACGTAAAGTGAAATCAACAGCCAATAAAATCTGTTACATTGACTCAATAAGCTGGATAAGGAACACATGGAAAACCTTCAGGACACAGGCCCTTCAGGAACAGAGCTGGACACTCCTGACATAAACTAACCCGAGTTTGTCGAACCCTTTGAGTAGTAGCTAACACCAACAAACCTTTGGTTATGTAACGTGTTAAACAGTTTACTTTATTGTTGTTTGAGTGCATTTTGTTCTAAACAAAAACTGACAAACCAGTTAGATGCGTCACTAAAATAAACAATAATAACCCGTTCCGTTGTCTTCCTCTTATTCTGGGCCAGGTCGCGGGGGGAACAGCCTCAGACGGGAAGCCCAGGCTTCTCTCACCCCAACTGCATCCTCCAGCTCACCCGAGAGGATCCTCAGGTGTTCCCTGTCCAGCTGTGAGACATATTATCTCCAGCAGGTCCGGGGTCTGCATCTTGGTCTCCTCCCGGAGTGACTTGCCCGAAACACCTTACCAGCGAGGAGCTCGAGGGGCATCCTGGCCAGATGCCCGAACCACCCCATCTGGCTCCTCTCGACCTGGAGCAGGAGCGGCTCGACACCGAGCTCCTCCCGGATGGCAGAGCTCCTCACCCGATCTCGGAGTGAGAGCCCAGCCACCCTGCAGAGGAAGCTCATTTCAGCCGCTTGTATCCGCGATCTCATTCTTTCGATAATCACCAACAGCTGGTGAGCATAGGTGAGGGTAGGAACGTAGATCATGGTCACCATCGTGAGGGTAGGAACATAAATCCTGGTTATCATGGTGAGGGTAGGAACATAGATCCTGGTTACCACGGTGAAGGTGGGAACATTGATCCCTGTTACAACTGTGGGAGAAGGAACGTAGATCCTCGTTGCCATGGTGAGGGTAGGAATGTAGATCGACTTGTAAAATCGAGAACTTTATTTTTTGGCTCAGCTTTTTGTTCACTACAATGGAGCGATGCAGTATCCTAGTTATTGCTGACGTCGTACCGATCTGCCTGTCGATCTCCCACTCCATCCTTCCCCCACTTACGCTGCCGAGTGTGAGGCGGCCGGGATGGGAATCACCGCCTCCAAATCTGAGACAGTCCTCGCTCGGTCTTCTTCTCCTTTCGGCATTTCCCTTCAGGGGTCGCCACAGCAAGTCAGTTTCTTCCATCTAACCCTATCTGCTGCATCCTCTTCAGTCACGCCAACTATCTTCATGTCTTCCTTCACTGTATCCATGAACCTCCTCTTTGGTCTTCCTCTAGCCCTCTTTCCTGGTGGTTCCAAATCCAGCATCCTTCTGCCGATGTACTCGGTCTCTCTCCTCTGTACATGTCCAAACCATCTCAGTCTGGCCTCCCGGACTTTATCTCCAAAACCTCTAACATGTGCTGTTCCTCTGATATACTCATTTCTGATCCTGTCCATCCTGGTCACTCCCAGAGAGATCCTCAGCATCTTCATCTCTGCTACCTCCATCTCTGCTTCCTGTCTTTTCCTCAGTGGCACTGTCTCTAGACCAAACAGCATGGCGGGTCTCACCACGGTTTTGTACACTTTTCCTTTCATTTTAGCTGAAACTCTTCTGTCACACATCACACCTGATACTTTTCTCCACCCGTTCCAGCCTGCTTGAACACGCTTCTTCACCTCTTTTCCACACTCTCCATTGCTCTGGACTGTTGATCCCAAGTACTTAAAATCTTCCACCTTGTTTATCTCTTCTCCCTGTAACGTCACTTTTCTATTTGGATCCCTCTCATTCACACACATGTACTCTGTCTTACTCTGACTAATCTTCATTCCTCTTCTTTCTAGTGCAAACCTCCACCTCTTCCCTCCTCTCACTACAGATCACAATGTCATCTGCAAACATCATTGTCCATGGAGATTCCTGTCTGACCTCGTCTGTCAGCCTGTCCATCACCATAGCAAACAGCAAAGGACTCAGAGCAGATCCTTGGTGCAGTCCCACCCCCACACTGAACTCCTCTGTGTGGGGGACAGAAGACAAAGACAGAAGTCCTTGTATCTCTCTTAAATACTATGCAAGGTTTCAAGGATGAACCTCTAATGGTTCAGGTGGCCAACCCCTTCAGTTCTCGATCCCAGCGAACGAGCCCGACATCCTACTTCTGACACCAAACTGTTGTGGAAAACAATCAGTCAGAATAAACCAAACAGTCGAGTGTCCTTTAGCAGAGATTTATTATTGAAACACCATGAACACGGTGGAGGAATCTGCAGAGACCTGAATTGTCCAAGGAGCAAGTTTACATAATACATGCTGATAACAACCTCTTGCATGTAGCCTGACCTTCACAGATATACAGTATCTGGACTATGAAACACATTGGTGTCTGCTCAAAGAAAGATTATTAGGAGAATGTTAGCAGTCTTGTGCTTGACCCAAAAATATGTAAACCCCTCTATATCAGATACTAAGGAATAGGCCATCCCAACAAACAGTTAAGACAATCTTGCGTCCTGTGATCTGAAACCTATTTTCCCTCTACAGTGCCCTAAGTCACAGACACAAATGGTGGTGGGGGTCAGACTGTGGTTCCTAAAAGTCCAGACTTCCAAACTGAAGCCTGGACAGGAAGCTGAAAGGAAACTACTCAGCGTGTCACTTCCTCCAAGTTTTACAGGTTTAAATAAAATTGTACATTCTTAAAGCGGTGTGTGTTCTGTCCTTGACCATCCCCGTGGCTGGCAGCGAAGACCGGTCCAGCTCAGCATTGAACAAGTGTTAATCTGGGCACACATCCTGGTTCCTGCAGGAAAAAAGGGGGTAACCGGACCTGGTGACGAACATCAAGCTGGGGGACGCCTTACCTGCAGGAACCAATCGTCACCAGTTGGGGGGCAAAGTGGCGAAGTCTTCTTGTGCCAGCAGAATAACGTTAGCACGTTTCAGGTATTGCTGAAGCCTGATGTCTGATGTCTTATCTTCAGAAATCAGCAGCACTGAACAGATTTGCCAGGATTTCTCTTGCTCCTGTAGAACCCACACAGAACCCTGTGAAGTACCCGCTACAGACGACAGACACACTTACAGTAGTCATCTAATAATAAAACCCTGATTGATGACGAATACGAACGACATAAGAGGCTTGAAAACAGCAAGAAGGCTGAGGATTTGAGTTAAAGTCCTAGAGTGGATACAAAGCTTGACACTGGTCTTTCTGTGTGTAGTTTGTATGTTCTCCCGGTGTATGTGAGGGTTTTCTTTGGTTTCCTTCAAAAACAAATATGTTAGGTTGATTGGGTACTATCAAATTGCTCCTATGTGTGTGTGTGTATATCCCTGCAACAGACTAGTGACCGTTTCTAGGTGTAACTTGCCTCTCGTCTGTAATCAACTGGGATTAGTTTTTTTTTTTTTTACATACAGTACTTCATTAATCCCTCACCGGGAAAATTTGTGTGCTGCATTACACCGCAGCAGGCTGCTAGGACGTCGCCAATCGTGGGAGAAACGGGGGGTTAGGTGGGGAAAGTGTACAAAACCGTGGTGAGACAGGCCATGTTGTTTGGTCTAGAATTAGTAGCACTGAGAAAAAGACAGGAAGCAGAGATGGAGGTAGCAGAGATGAAGATGCTGACGATCTCTCTGGGAGTGACCAGGATGGACAGGATTAGAAATGAGTATATCAGGGGAACAGCACATGTTAGAGGTTTTGGGGTTAAAGTCTGAGAGGCCAGACTGAGATGGTTTGGACATATGCAGAGGAGAGAGAGTACATGGGAAGAAGGATGCTGGATTTGCAACCACCAGGAAAGAGGACGGAGGAAGTTCATGGACGCAGTGAAGGAAGATGTGAAAATGGTTAGTGTGACCAAAGAGGATACAGCAGGTAGGGTTAGATGGAAGAAACTGACTTGCTGTGGCGACCCCTAAAGGGAAATGCCGAAAGAAGATGGTGTCTTCTCCAAGGACCCTAGACGTGAACTCAGTGGGAATCAAACCTGCAAACTTCCGGTTTACTTCCGGTCCGAAGGCGAACGTTCTACCGCTGAGCTACCGCCTCCCCCAGAATTTTGCCAGGGCAGGAGTCGAATCTGCGATCTCTTTTGGAGACTGGATCTCTAAGGTCCAGTGCCTTATCCGCTCGGCCACCCTTACACACCCTTGTTAGTGAACTCCATCCAGGGAAAAGTTTATTCTTAAACAAGTTTCAAATGTTATCTAGAGAACAGGTTATCTAGTTTTATCTAGTTTTGAAAGTGTCTTCAGGATATTGTGTTCGATAATCGAGATGATTCGACTTCCATCCAGAAATCATTTTCAACCCTGATGGAAGTAGAGCCAGTTCTCATGTTACTTCTAGAAGTCAGAATGTCTCGATCGTCAAACACAACCTCCTGAAGACACTTTGAAATCCCAGCTGGACAAATGACGAACAAACTTGTTGCCAAGAACTTTGGGCAGTATACCCTGAAGTAGATTCGAGAACTGGACAACAGAAACCATCATGGCTTTAAAAGTAGCTGCAGGCGGAGAAGTCATATCGAACGCCCAGTTAGAGGTGGACGAGTGAATGATGAGCATCCCACCTGTGAGAAGAAATTCCTGAAGTTATTGGCCAGACAGAAGAGCCTGCTGCCGAACACCTTCAGGGACGGGGGAAAGCTGTAGTGAACCACACACGTGGCGTCTCTGATCTTCAAATCTTTCAGAATATGGTCCGTGGTCACTGCAAGTCAGAGCGGTTAGCGAGTTTTCACCTGTGCAGGTGTGAGGGAGGACTAATAGCTTACCAAGGACGCAGTGCGTTACTGGACTGACGTCCCTCGCCCACAGCTGGAGCACGAGGTCAGGATTTCCCCCTTCTTGGGTCTTTATGCAGAAGACCTCCTTGTCTTTTACAGCCTGCAGGGAAACAAACATGGCTGCTGTCTGTAGCTAAACCCATTTAACCCTCTCAGTCCTACAGTCGGTGTAGTCTAAGCAGTTTAAAGTTCCTAAGTGGGAGGAGTTTCATGTCTGAAGCCCCTCCTATTTTAACCCTGTCTCACCTGATAGATGTTGTCCACCTCTTCGTCAGTGTTTGCTATGATCAGAGTCTTCTGGCTGACATCGGGGGTGAACGGTATGGATGTCAAAAGGTCCGATAACTTGTTGCTCTCCGTGGTCACCAGGAGAATCTGCAGAGAGATAAAAAAAGGGCACTCTTGTTTTACAGAGCTCTTACCTTTCTACCTTTTTACAGAGCTATCCTACCTTTGTTGGTACTCATAAACTCTGGGCAGGGCATCAAACTGGAAACCCTCTGGTAACAGGACACTCACCCTGCCCATCCTTCACCAGTGGGTGGGACTAACCTGAACAACTTTACCATAGAGCGCAGCATCTTCAGGCATAGCGATGAAGATGGAGGAACAAGGCATGTGTTTGGTAATCAGCTCCCCCATGCAATGGCTCCAACGGCTCGCCACGGCAACCAGCTGTTTAGGTACGCAGGCGTCTGAAGATTTCTTCATCTTCGAGAAATGTGTGAAAATGAAGGCCATCTGCAGGAGAGGTCGTGTTACATGCTGGAGGACAGCTGTGTGTGGTATGGAGAGGGGGAGGGGTGTGTTACCTCGTTGGGTGCCTTGGTGAGCAGGGTGTCGGTCTGGTCCAGCAGCAAATAGTGTAAACTTTTAAACTGGAAGCGGTGAGCGGAAAGGAGGCGGAAAAAACTGAAGGGGGTGGAAAGCAAAAGAACGCCTGCAGAAAACACCAAACAACCAGAGGTCTCATTTATTAAATGGGTTTACACAAACAGAGCGATCTCTTGAGGTGGCGTGTACTCGAGCTCTAAGCACAGCCAGAAGCTGCCACGTGTTAAAATGTGAGGGTCTCGTTCATCATGGGGGAAGGATGGAGCAGGACATCAACAGATGGATCAGTGCAGCGATTTATGTTTCTACCCTCACCATGGTTACCGGGATCTATGTTCCTATCCTTTCCTAGGTAACCAGGATCTACATTCCAACCCTCACCATGGTAACCGTGATCTCTATTCCTACCCTCACCACGGTAACCAGGATCTACGTTCCTACCCTCACCAGGGTAACCAGGATCTACGTTCCGACCCTCACCGTGGTAACCAGGATCTACATTCCTACTTTCACCGTGGTAACCAGGATCTAAGTTCCTATCCTCACCATGGTAACCAGGATCTACATTCCTACCCTCACCGTGGTAACCAGGATATACATTCCTACCCTCACCGTGGTAACCAGGATCTACATTCCTCCCCTCACCATGGTAACCAGGATCTACATTCCTACCCTCACCGTGGTAACCATGATATACATTCCTACCCTCACCGTGGTAACCAGGATCTACATTCCTCCCCTCACCATGGTAACCAGGATCTACGTTCCTACCCTCATCATGGTAACCAAAATCTACGTTCCTACACTCACCATAGTAACCAGGATCTACGTTCTTACCCTCACCTCACAACTACGTAAAATAAAAACTAATTATGGTAAAAATACTGTCAAATTCCGATCCATGTCTATTTGGAACAATTTACCAAATTACATTATTAATTCAAATAATAAACAACAATTTTAATTTTTATTAAAGAGGCATCTTCTCTCTGATTAAACCTGTAATTGTATTGTCTAAAATTGTTTATATTGTAATTCCATAGTGATGAGGTCTCTGTTTGCCATTATGTAATGTGGGAGCGTTCGAAATAAGCTCCTACTACCTGGAACCACTGGTCAGTGTCAGTGTTGATTGACATTGATCTGATCTAAATTTGAACGCACCTACAAAAACAAGGTCCAGTGTGTGTGTGTGTGTGTGTGTGTGTGTGTGTGTGTGTGTGTGTGTATGAATGTATGTGTTGTTGTTTTGCGTTTTTATCTCATATGTGTACGGTCATTATTGTATTTCCGCCAAAGGCGGACATAATTACTTGTAATTATGACTCCAGGAAGAGTAGCTGTCTTCACACAGCTAATGGAGATCTAAATAAATACAAATACAAAATACCATGATAATCAGGATCTACGTTCCTTCCCTCACCATGGTAACCAGGATCTACGTCCCTACCCTCACCATAGTAACCAGTGTGGGTGGTGAACGAAAGAACGAGATTGCAGATACAGGTGGCCAAAATGATCTTCTTATGCAGGGTGGCTGGGCACTCAGAGCTAGAGGGAGGAGTCAGACTACTAACGTTGTGTCTCTGGATCGAAAGAAATCAGATGGGGTGGTTCTGGCATCTGGTTAGGATGCCTTCTTCCCTGGTGAGGTGTTACGTCCCACTAGGAGGAGACCCAGAGGCAGACCCCGGACCTGCCGGAAAGACTATGTCTCATAGCTGGACAGGGAACACCTCAGGATCCTCCTGGGTGAGCTGGAGGATGCAGCCGGGGTGACAGAAGCCTGGCCTTCCTGTCTGAGGCTGTTGTTTCGGATAAGTGGAAGACGACGGAACGGGCAAAAATGGCTGTTTGATGAAAAAGGTTGGAAAACAATAGAATATAATGACTCACAGTCTCTGGGTATTTTGAGGGATCGAGCTTCGTCTTTGCCAAGGCCCAGCCAAACAACGAACAGGCGAAGCATCTTATCTAACCTACACTCTTTCAGGAAGCTGTAGACGGCCTGGACCTTCTTCCAGCCTGGGCACAGTACAACAGCCAGAGGCTGGGGGGAGAAACAGCGTGACATGAGGCGGTGATGAGCGGGGCACGCGAGTGGATGAGATGACTTACCTCTGAATTGGTGGTGTGGCAGCACAACACAGGGTTGGCCAGAATGTTGGCGAGAATAGGGGGGAGGTACCTGGCTGGATCGTCAACATGGGGTGAAACAATAATGGTGTTGAAGCCACTCGCCATTTCTGGCCAACTGTAGCAATCAAACGGAGACAAAGCCATTTGTTGTCTCCTCTGCAAAATCTAAAAACAAGATGGTTGCCATGCCGATTATCACTCGAGGCATTCCAAGAACACTTGATGATTCATGAGGATGCTTCACTCGTTCCTAAGGATGCTTAGTGGTTAGTTACGAGTAAGGATGCGTTACTCGTTCCTAAGGATGCTTTACTCGTTGCAAATGCATGAAAACCACATTCATTAAACACATCAAACAAAGAAAATATAAATAAATGAAAAAATAAATAAAACAATAAACTCAATAAAGATAAAATAAAATCAATACCATGCGCAGAAAACTAGAGAAATGAGCATCTTCAAGACTGCTGCAGGAGCTCGTCCTTCTGGTTCCATGCACCAGGATTTCAATCGTCAAGGGATCTATGGGAGGATCCTGAAAACCAGAAACAGGAGTTTTAAGTCTGTGTCTCTGGCTGAGTATCTCTGGTCTCCTGCTTGGTTTTTGAACCAGTTTGAACCTCACCTGTTGTTCTTCATCATCATCGTGTGGGTTTAAACAACTTGGATTAAGGCCCTCCTGTGACCTGCAGAAAAAAAGAGTGCCTCCTCGTTTATAAAGTTTGGGTACATCAGAAACGGTTTGAGCTTTACCAAACATTGAACAGTTCGGGGAAGGATGACTCAATAAGTAGGGTGACCATCCTATTGAGGGTCGTCGGTTCGATCACCTTCCCAGAGCTAATGCCGAGGTGTCCCTGATCAAGAACCCCCAATGTCTCCTGATGGTGGTTCCCAGCTTGCATGCCAGCTTCCACCATCAGGTATGAATGTGTGTGTGGATGAGTGCCACTTTAAGAACTAACGCCGGTAGAAAAAGGCTCCACAGACCCGTCAAGGTATTCCTTCTGCTTTCACACAGTACCTACAAAACGTGGTCATTGGCCATTTTGAAAATCTCAATGGATTGCGCTTTTATAGGTACTCAGAGTGGACAGTCTAGCTTAGACTGCCCTGTAAAAAATGGCTGCCTGGAATGAACCATAATCGGCTTGAAAGCAAGACATTTTGATGAATGGCAAGTGATGGAAACACAATTACCAACGTGGGGGTACAGAAATGACATAATGCCCTTATTTTCTAAAATTGCACTTTTTTCCATAATTAGATACAACAAAACTGTATAACTGGACGGGTACGGGCCAGGGGTCACACTAGCTTACAAAGAGAGCCCTGAAAACATCCAAAGAGTGTTCAAAACAATATCTTGATGCCAAAAAAAACAGAGTGTTTTCTTAACGCATTTCAAACAATAAAACGCCTGCAAAAATTGCTTTGTTTCAAGCTGATTATGGTCGATTCCAGGCGGCCATTTTTAACAGAGTATTATTGTTCCATTCCATCGTCTTCTGCTTATCCAGGGTTGGGTCGTCGGGAGCAACAACCTCAGATGGAAAGCCTAGGCTTCTCTCAACCCGACTGCATCCTCCAGCTCACCCAGGAGGATACTGAGGTGTTCCCTGTCCAGCTAAGAGACATCGTCTCTTTAGCAGGTCTGGGGTCTGCCTCTGGGTCTCCACATGGTGGGACGGAACACCTTACCAGTGAGGGAAGCATCCTAACCAGATGTCCGAACCACTCCGTCTGGTTCCTCATGAAGTGGAGGAGCAATGTCTCTACTCCCAAGCTCCTCCCTCTATCTGCAAGGGGCCCCAGAAACCTAGCAGAGGAATATAATTGCAGCCGCTTGTATACACAATCCCGTTCTTTTGGTGACCACCCACCCTGGGTACCATGGTGAGGGTAGGAACGTAGATCCCGTTTACCATGATGAGAGTAAGAATGTACATTCTGGTTACCATGGAGAGAGTTGGAACGTAAGTCCTGGTTACCATAGTGAGGGTATGAACGTAGATACTGGTTACCATATTGAGGGTAGGAATGTAGATCCTGGTTACCATGGTGAGGATAGGACCATAGGTCCTGGTTACCACAGTGAGGGTAGGGACATAGATCCTGTTTACCACGTTGAGGGTTGGAACGTAGATCCTGGCTACCATGGTGAAGGTAGGAACGTAGATACCGCTCACCATGATGAGTGTTGGAACGTAGATCCTGGTTACCATGGTGAGGGTAGGAATGTAGATCCTGGTTACAATGATGAGGGTTGGAATGTAGATCCTGGTTACCACGGTGAGAGTAGAAATGTAGATCCTTTGCTTTTCGGCTCAGTTCTTTCTCCACCACAATGGATCAAAGCAGCATCCTGATTATTGCAAACGCTGCCCCGATCTGTCTGTCGATCTCCCGCTCCATCCTTCCCCCACTGTGAACAAGACCCTGGTATACTTTAAGTCCTCCACTTGGGGCATTGCTCAAGTGGATGAACTGTTGTACCACTTTAATGCACTACCATACAGCCCAGGACTTACCAGTTTGGCAGGTTCAGACAGGGGGGCTCTGCATTCTGAACTCCTGGTGTTGGCAGCTGCATTATCTCATCTCCCTGGAGGAATGGAGACTGAACAAGTCATTTAGAGCGTTGCTCAGGAAAAAAACGAAAGTAACAACAAACTTACTGGGTCTGAGGCTCCAGAAGAAACCCGGTCCTCCAAGTCTGTACAAGGAGCCCTGATGCCTACAGGGGCAACGGAAAGACTCTTGCCTCTAACGGAAGGAAACCTGCTTCCAGGGGCTGCGGAGCGACCACGATCTCCTGCGGATCGCCGGTCTTCTGCACTTGTGGATGGGTCAAGATCTCTTGCGCCTGCGGAGCAACCACCATCTCCTTCCGCTCCCTGGTCTCCTGCGCCTACGGAGTGACAGTGGAGTGACAGGGTTGGAACTTAGCTCATGGTTACCATGGTGAAAGTAGGAACATAGATCCTGGTTATCAAGGTGGTGGTAGGAAGGTAAATCCCAGTTAACATGGTGAAGGTAGGAATGTAGATCCTTGTTACAATGGTTAGGATAGGAACGTAGATCCTGGTTACCCTGGTAAGGGTAGGAACGTAGATCCTGGTTACCATGGTGAGAATAGGAACGTAGATCCTGGTTACCATGGTGAGGATAGGAACGTAGATCCTGGTTACTATAGTGAGGGCAAGAACGTAGATCGACCGGTAAGTTAGAGCTTTAGTCTTTGGCTCAGCTCTTTCCTCACCATGGATTGACTTGGCATCCTGATTCTCATCTGGACAGGGTATTTGTTGATCCAGGAGTAGGCAAGGCAAGGCAAGGCAAGTTTATTTGTATAGCACAATTCATACAAAATGTAATTCAAAGTGCTTCACAAGAAAGAAAAGAAAAAGAATGCATTAAAATCACAAAACATAGAATCAAAAAGTTTAAAAATTAAATAAATAAAATCATTAAAACAGATTAAAAAAAGAGCAATTAATAAAAAGCACAGTTAAACAGAACTGTTTTCAGCCTAGATTTAAACATTGTCACAATAGAGGCCTGTCTCACGGCTTCAGGAAGTTTGTTCCAGACTTTTGCAGCATAAAATTGAAATGCAGCTTCTCCATGTTTAGTCCTGACTCTAGGCTCCAGCAGGAGACCGGTCCCGGAGGTCCTCAGAGTTCTAGATGGTTCATAAGGTACTAACATATCACAGATGTACTTTGGTGCTAGACCATGGAGAGACTTAAACACAAGCAGAGCCGCTTTAAAGTCTATTCTCTGAGCCACAGGAAGCCAGTGCAGAGACTTTAGCACAGGACTAATGTGATCATATTTTCTAGTTCTTGTGAGGACTCGAGCCGCAGCATTTTGAATAAACTGCAGCTGTTTTAAAGCCTTTTTGTTCAGACCAGTGAGTAGACCGTTGCAATAATCTAACCTACTGGAAACAAATGCATGGATAAGAACCTCTAAGTCTGTTTTAGAAACCAAACCTCTGATTTTGGCGATGTTTTTCAGGTGGTAAAAGGCTGCTGATGTAATTGATTTGATGTGACTGTTGAAGTTAAAGTCTGAGTCCATTATTACTCCCAGATTTCTAACTTGATTTGTCGGTTCCAGAGAGAGAGATTGAAGGTAACTGATGACACTTTCTCTTTGTTTCTGTGGGCCAAAGACAATGATTTCAGTTTTGTCTGAGTTTAGCTGGAGAAAGTTGTTTTGCATCCAGACTCTGATTTGTTGAATACAGTGACAGAGTGAATCCACAGGTCCATGTTCACCTGCTGTCAGTGACACATAGATCTGAGTATCATCTGCGTAATTGTGATAGGTCACGTTATTACTGGCTATCAATTGCCCTAACGGCAGCATGTAGAGGTTAAACAGCAGGGGTCCAAGAATTGACCCCTGGGGAACTCCACAGGTCAAAGGCATGTGATATGACACACAATTTCCAATTTCTACAAAATACTTGCGTCCTTCTAAATAAGATTTAAACCAACTAAGCGCAGTACCAGAAACACCAACCGAGTTCTCTAACCTCTGTAGAAGGATCCCATGATCTACAGTGTCAAACGCAGCACTCAGGTCCAACAGGATTAAAACAGAGACTTTACCAGCGTCAGTGTTCATACGAATGTCATTTGTTACCTTGATCAGAGCTGTCTCTGTACTGTGATGAGGTCTAAAACCTGACTGGAAGACATCAAATGAGTTGTTCACTAAAATAAATTTTGTCAGTTGTTGGTAAACAACTTTCTCAAGAATTTTTCCTGTAAACGGTAAGTTTGAAATAGGCCGATAGTTTTTAAGTAGTGTAGCATCAAGACTACTCTTCTTTAAGAGTGGCTTGATGACCGCAGTTTTAAAGGCACTTGGGAAGGTTCCGGTTTGAAGTGACACATTGACTATTTGAGTGATTGGTGCCAATATGCTGGTTAACACAGATTTTAGAAATCTGGTCGGTAATATATCAAGAGAGCAAGTAGATGAACTCAGACTAGTGATAATTTCTTCAACAGTTGTTTCTGTTACTGAGGTGAAGTCATTTAGCTTTAACAATCTGGATGGTGGTAAGATTGTCATTTGAACCGTGGCTTTGATGGAATTTTTGATGTTCTGAACCTTATCATTAAAAAATACAGCGAACTCATTACATTTTGAAGTCGAAACCAATTCAGCGACGATTTGAGTTGGGGGATTTGTTAATCTATTTATTGTTGCAAAAAGTACACGTGAGTTATTATTACAGTTCCCAATTATTTTAGAGAAATACATCTCTCGAGTTTTAAGTAAGATCTGATTGAAGACATGTAAGTTTTCTCTATAAATCTCGTAGTGAATTTTGGAGCTTAAGCTTGCGCCATTTACGCTCAGCTTTCCTGCACTCCCGTTTTTGTGCTTTGACTGACTCATCGTTTCTCCAAGGTGCTTTCTGCTTATTTTTAACTGTTTTCACCTTCATTGGGGCAATGGCATCCAGAACATTCATAGCACTAGACTGAACAGAGGTAACCAAATCGTTAACATCAAAACTCGAGAAATCTTCAAAATGAACCATTTCCATGAACTGTAAACGCGTGTTGTCATTTATGTGTCTGCTGTGAATAACTGCCGGTCCAGTCAGTGGCCTGGGAGCGACAGTGAGGTCACAGAAGACACAGAAATGATCAGATAAGGCAACGTCAGACACAATCACATTAGAAACATTAACTCCTTTAGTAATGAGGAGGTCCAGTGTGTGACCTCTGCTGTGGGTGGGATCTTTCACATGTTGAATCAAACCAAAGGTTTCTAAAACACTGTTGAGTTCTTTAGCATTTTTGTCATTGATGTTATCAACATGAACATTAAAATCACCTGTTATGACTAAACCATCAAAATCTGTGCATATGATTGAAAGAATTTCAGTAAAATCATCAATAAAATCTTGGCAGTGATGGGGAGGCTTGTACAGAACTAGGAATAGTATGGCAGAGGATTCTTTTAGCTCAAGCTTAAATGACAAATACTCAAAAGATGGAAATGTCCCAAACGAAAGCCTCCTGGTGCTTAGGTTATCTCTAAAGATCGCACAAACTCCTCCCCCTTTTTTCTTTTCTCTTATTTCAGATTCAAAATTAAAATTAGGTGGAGCTGCTTCTACTAGAACTGCATTACCTGTATTTTTATCAAGCCAAGTTTCTGTTAAAAACATAAAATCAAGATTAAAAGAAGAGATAAAATTATTAATTAAAAATGATTTGTTACATAAGGACCTGACATTGAGCACAGCAAGTTTCACTTTAGCTTCAGTAGGACTAGCTGTTATATTCTTATAGGGAATTTCAATTAAACTTCTGTGTTTGGACAGTCTTCTTGTTCTATTGCGATGAATTCGATTGGAGATGACTGTATTTATAGCACCCGCAGACTGTTCTCTGTCACAGGGCCCCAGCCTGAGCTGAACTTTATCATGACTGTGTGTCCTGAGACAGCAGAGGCCCAGTGCATCCTAGCTCTGAGGAATGGTAGCTTCAGGAGCAGGTGGGGGGGGGGGGGGGGGGGGGTGAGTGGGGAGGAGTTTTGGGGATGATGTAGGTGGATTTGGAGCTGGGTAGAGTTTGGTTGAGATAGGTTTGGGGCGAGGAGGGGGAGGTGCAGGTGTTTTTTTAGGAAAAGGCACAGGAGTACATGGCGTCATCTTGATACCTTCATTAATCAGGTTTTCCAAGTGACGAGGAAGAGCCAGTGGTGAGGGTGGAGATGAAAAGGAGGAAGAGTCTTTTGTAGGGGTGGATGTAGCAGGGAGGGGCTGTCCAGTGGCAAAGGGGGAAACATCCAAATGTGAGCCCTCTCTTGGAACTGCAATAGGGCTGACAACCTGAGGTGGAGACTCTCGTATTGAAGGTGTTGATCTCTGGGTAGGTTTTGGTGATGGTGATGCTGGCACGGGTTGTTGTTGTTGCTGTAGAGCTGATGCAGTTGCTGGAACACCGGCTAGGTCTCCAGGTTTTCCAGGAGCACATTTTCCACTTTGATTCCTTCTCTGTTTAGGCACCTGCCTCAGCCTTTCATTGATCCTCAGAGCATGGAGGATGTTCTTCTTCAACATTCTCACTCCATCTCTACTCAAGTACGGGCTCTTTCCCTTGAACAGGTCCTCTCGTTTCCAGAACAGATCAAAGTTCTCAATATAATTCAGTTCTCTCAATGTGCACTCTTTGGAGAGCCATGTGTCCAGCTGGAGTAAGCGGCTAAACTTGTTTTTCCTTCCATCAATGTTAGGAAGAGGTCCACTGATATAAACTTTAGCCGGTACTCTTTGCAACTCATTAAAAAGTTCACAAAAATCTTTCTTCAAGAGTTCTGATTGTTCTCTTTTTGTGTCAACCGCTCCCACGTGTACAATTAACTGCTTTACTCCTTTAAGCACTGTATTTTTGACTAATTTTGTAATGTCCGTGACTACCGCCGAAGGGCAGCAGAGCACTTGGAATCTCTTATCTCGTATTTGGGCTACGCACCCATCGCCAAGAAGAAACACTGAGTCTTTGGCCTTGACTTGTGGTACAGATTCTCTGACTTGCTGCCTGGTATCAACATTCGATATGGCACATTCTGTTCTCTTATCTCCCACATTTTCAAACTCTAACTGTGAAAGCGCAGAAAATCTGTTTTTAAGTGGAATTGTAGCTGCGCTGTTTCTACTTCTAATATCTTTCTGTTTCTTCGTAGCACCATGTTGGTCCTTAAAGAGTTTCGGAAAACTAACTGTATCATTCAAACTAAAGTCGCAGTCATTCTTGTGAACAATGGGTTCCTTACCCAAAGGTAGCGTCTTGTCAAGACTTTTTTCTGACTCCAAAATATTTATCCGTGCTTGTAGGGCTTTAATTTGTTGTTCATAGTCCCAGCATTGTTGTTTATAATTCCAACACTGATAGCAGCAGTTTCTCCCATTCTTTTCTGCCATCGCCGTCTCGTTAGATGCAAAAATGGTCAAAATGTATCAAATCTCAGGTAATCCAAAATTTTAGGGTGATAAAAAAGAAAAATAGAAAAACAAAGATGATTTTAAATGATTTTTAAAGTGATTTAAAAGCAAAAGAATTGAAAAAAGCGACAGAGCAAGCAGCAAAGCGTCCTCCCTATGAGCTAAATTTATGGGTGGGGCTAACTCAGGTTGGTTTATCTAGAACCACTTCTCAGGATCCTTCTATCAGATTGAAAAAGATTTCTGGATGGAATTTGAAACTTTTCAATCATCAAACACACTGTCCAAAATACAGTTTCTGCGAAGGACCCCTCCTGGACGAATGAGGGATTACATTATCTTGTTACCATTTAGATACAGGATTGATAAGCATATCTATTCATTACCAGGCTGTTTTTTCTGGTCCGCCAGATTCAGGATGCTTGTAGCAGGGCTTTCAAGAAAATTTAATTTCTTGACCAGATTTGTGTTGACACAGATCTGAGAAAAAAGAAAACATTGTCATTTGTGAGGCAGGGTATTTGTTTACATTTTCTTTCTCATGTCAGGTGGCTTGTTGTCCCTGGACTGATCACCCCGCCCCTATGTGTCTCACCTTTATCTCATTGTTCAGTATCCTGCTGCTACCTTTTAACAGGTGTCTTCTACTTACTTCCCTGCAAGTTTGTCTCATTGGCCACTCTACCAGGGTCACCAGTTGAATGACTTTGTCTCAAAATCTCTAACATATGCTGTTCCTCTGATCCTGTCAATCCTGGTCACTCCCAGAGAGATGCTCAGCATCTTCATCTCTGCTACCTCCATCTTTGTTTCCTGTCTTTTTCTCAGTGCATTTGCGGTCTTATCACAGTTTTGTACAATTTGCTTTCATTTTAGCTGACAGTCTGCCATCACAGCTGAAAATCCTACATCTCCCACCTGGCAACACTTCTGCAAAGTACTCACCCATCTTCTGCTTCCTGTAGAACTCATTTTCAGTGTTTTCTACAGGATGCAGCGGCCGAACGCGACCGCATTCGTTATTGGGCGAAGCATCCAAAAATGTTGATTGTAACTCAGGTTAAAAAACGAGATTATTCGAAGTGAAGTGAACATCTCTGACCGCCAGGGTCCCAGTCATTGGCTGACTGTCCCACTTGTAAAGCTCTTGATTTACAAGTCGAATTACGTTCCGACCCTCACCGTGGTAACCAGGATCTACGTTCCTACCCTCACCGTGATAACCAGGATCCATGTTCCAACCCTCATCGTGCTAACCAGGATCTATGTTCCCAGCCTCACTGTGGTATCCAGGATCTACGTTCCTACTGTTACCATGGTAACTAGGATCTACGTTCCTACCCTCATCGTGGTAACCAGGATCTACGTTCCTACCCTCACCATGGTAACCAGAATCTACGTTCTTACCCGTACCACGGTAACCAGGATCTACGTTCCCACCCTCGCCGTAGTAACCCTGAGCTACGTTCCTACCCTCATCTATGCTCACCAGCTGTGGGTGGTCATCGAAAGAATGAGATCGCGAATACAAGCGGCTGAAATTATCTTCCTCCGCAGGGTGGCTGGGCGCTCACTCAGAGATAGGGTGAGGAGTTCTGCCATTCCGGGAGAAGACTGTGTCGTGCCGCTTCTCCTCCGGTTGGAGGGAAGCCAGATGTAAGGGTTCGGGCATCTGGTCAGGATGCCTCGCTCGCTTGTGAAGAGTTCAGTTCCCCCAGGACAAGACCAAGATGCAGATCTTGGACCTGCTAGAGAGAATATGTCTCACAGCTGGACAGGGAACACCTCAGGATCCCCCTGGGTGAGCTGGAGGATGCACCCAGGTCAAGAGAAACGTGGGTTTTCCATCTGTGGCTGTTGCCGTCGACCCGGCCCCGGATAAACGGAAAACGATGGAATGGAACAACTTCTAGTTTCCTACTAGAGTATGCTGTTTCGGAGAAACAGCGCGTTGAATGCCTGCTCGCGGGGGGCGAGGACGCCGAGGACGCTGAGGACGCCGAAGCCCTTTTTTTTTTTTTTTTCATCCTCTGATGCTGAAAATGACCTGAAAGCTGGCTAAAAAAAAACCTGAATGTACATATGTGCTGGAAAAGGATTTCAAACACATACAATTTTTATAAAGTTTTGTCTTTTATTGTGAAAATCTCGTTAAAGTTGTGTAATTATGCTTTAAAGTTAAGAAAACAAAACAGCGTTAAAGTTTTTTAAAAAAAATAATTTTAATGTAAAAGTGTGTAAAAGATGATAATTTTTCATTATTTTGGGTCTTTTATTGTGAAAATCTCATTAAAAATGGCTAAATATGCTTTTAAGATGAATTTTAAAAAAAAGACGAAGAATTATTGAAAAAAGAAAAAATTTAATGTAAAAATGTGTAAAAGATAGTAATTTTTTATTATTTTAGGTCTTTTATTGTGAAAACCTCGTTAAAGTTGTCTAATTATGCTTTAAAGTTAAGAAAACAAAACAACCCTAAAGTTATTTAAAAAAATAATTTTAATGTAAAAGTGTGTAAAAGATAATAATTTTATATTATTTTAGGTCTTTTATTGTGAAAATCTCATTAAAGTTGTCTAATTATGCTTTAAAGTTAAGAAAAGAAAACAACTGAAAAGTTCTAATGAGCTGTCTTCCCATCAGAGCTCCTTAATTGCGCCTCAAAACACAGCTGATGCAGGTCACAAGACCACAGAAACAGAATCTGCATACAGCCAGCACAGCCTACTTCCAAATAAGGAGATGTCTGTGACATCACACAGACTCCCTCATTACCTTATAAGGAGATGAGGCTGTGAGTGCTCATTAATTGGGCGGCAAAACACACCTGCTCAGGTGGGACAGAGAATTTCTGAATATGCAAACAAATGCTAATTGCGCGAAAATGGAAACAGATAGAAAAAAAATTCTTTCAGATTTAGAAGCAGGACGATGAAATCTACTTGGGGATATAATTTTATTTTTGTAGCTCAAACAGAAATGAAATGGCAGCCATTTTAGTGTCACAAAAATGTCAGTTTTTGGGGGGAGGTCTCCTTCTGAGGACCATAGAGGAAATTCTGTTGGTCTGACAGATTCAAGAGTCACCTTGGATGAAAGAGGACAAGAATTCCTCCGTTTTGAGCTAAAATTTATGTTTGTGGGATAAAAACTCAAAGAGTTATAAAAATTTGTTTGGAAGGGTAAAATTTTAAAATCCGGTCAGAGGGTCAAAAATTAGACCTGACTTCTCGACCTTCGGGAGCCCGTAGCGGCTAAACCGTCGCTCTGACGAAAAAAATGCTCCATTCCAAAGTTGTTCGCAACGAAATTTCCTTCGTTTTGATATAAAGTTTTTGCAGATCGGTTCAGAAATGTAGGCTCTGACGCTCTTTGAACACAAATTTTGTGAATTCTGTTCGCACTCTGTTTTTACAGTGCGAGCGAGGCAAAAAAAAAAAACCTGATTTTTTCCATTTTTTCACTTTTTTTATTAAGTGATTGCTCTGAAACCGTAGAAGGTATGAAAGTGTCCTTTAGATGTTATAGAGGTCAAACCCTTGTGACCCGTTTAAACTTTAAATGGTGTTTCTAGCTAAAAGTATGCCAGAGCTGGAAAGCTTTGAAGAGCATGTGGTTTTTGGCCAAAATTACATTATTTCCAATGGGGCCAATTTTTGTCGTGTTTTTTTGCGATAAATCGGAAACCGATTAAAATTTCAAAAAGTTGAATAGATCCGTAAATCTCATTTCCGAGCCGGTCGTTTTGAGCCCTGAACGGCTGCGCTCGGGCAAACGGATCTTGAGATTTTACGTGTCAAAAAAGGGGCGGAAGACTACGGAAGATTCTATATAGCAAAACAGGATCACTATAGTTGAATGCCTTTTAGGCATTCAACTGATTAGTTTGAAAGCGTGTGTGTCCGTTCAGAGTGAGAAAGGTATAAAACAAAATGTGTGCCCGTTAAAAGGGTTAAAGGCTATTCATAAACTCCAGCATTTGTGTTGGCACACTAAATCCTGGCAGCTGTGTGTGTGGATGGAAGGGTTTACCTTTTTTCCCCTGAAAGTCACATAGAGTTTAATGGGGATGGAGTCAGACTCAGTCTCAACTGGCTGCAACTCAATTGTTGCATCGTGCGATGCTAACAGACAGAAAGAAGAGAAAAGTTAAGGGGTGGTTTCCTCATCGTTGGTACGTGTCGATGGTTGGATTCTAACCTGTTAGTAAATTTTTTAAGTTGAGCATTGCCAGGCTCCAAGACTCTTTGAGCGAGCTATACGGGACAGAACACACACAGACACACACACACACACACACTGAGAGTCTGTTCGATGAGGAAGGATAATGTGTTTACTTACGCATCCCCCTCAGAACCAGGTATTAACTGTTCTACTCCAGCAAAGTGGAACCTTTTCTTTTGGAACGGCATCTTCCGGAAGGGCAACATTAAACAATAAATCCTTTTGGGAAAAACGGATGAAAAACAAGGTGTAAATATTTCATCCCTTCAAACACACAACTCATCTGATTACTAAAACACCCACCAGTGTGTAAACGGTGGTGTGTGTAAATGTCCAAGGGTGCAACGGTAGAGGAAAAGTCACAGTTTTTGTTCGTTTGTATGTGATCCAGCTTTTAATTTGAAAGACATAGAGCGGCCAATTTAGAAGAAAACAGAGCTGCTGCACATAAACTTGGGATTAAGAGTGAGACGAAGAGTGAGACGTTGCTGTGGTGACCCTGTCACTGCAGTGTAAGAAAATTCCTCACCCGTCTAGCAAAGGTCCTTCACAGCATATTCTTCAGTGTCTTTTTTTTTTTAAAAATATACTTTATCGATCCCTCACCGGGAAATTTGTGCGCTTCATTACACCGCAGCAATTTGCCACCTACGATGGCGCCAATGGTGAGAGAAACGGGGGGTTAAGGTGTCTTCACCAAGGATCCTAGACGTGAACTCAGTGGGATGCAAACTCGCAAACTTCTGGTTAACTTCCGGTCCCCGGGCAAACGTTCTAACCCAAAGATGACAAACATACGGACTGCGGGCCGCATCCAGTCCACAAGGAAGTTCGATCAGGCTCACAGGATAAATTGAAAGTTGGAAAATTGCATGAAAGACACGGAATTTTTTAAATTTAATGCAATTCATAAATTATCCGCTATAGGCGCACTGTTTTGCAACATCTGCTTCTTATTCTGACTTGTTTATATCTAGTCCTACACCTGCCCGCACCCTCATTAGCAAAAATGGCGTTATCAAAAAAGAGAAAAGTAGATAAACAGTGTAGAATTTTCCAAGTAAAATGGACCACGTCATATTTATTTACGGGAAACACACAGTAAACCTCTGTGCTTGGTGTGTTTGCAACAAGTTTCCGTATTTAAGAAATATTCGGTGCCACTACAAGACTCACCGCAGCGCAAAATATGACAGCTTATGAGGACAACTGAGAACAGATGAGGTCAACGAATTACAGCTCTGTGAAAATGAATCCTTACTGTGGTCATTTTGAAAAATGTTCAATGTAAAATTAGTCTTTCTTTGTAAGGCTCCTGCAATCATAAAGTTCATTACTATCATTTTTTACACTAGTTACTTAACGTTTGTGTAATTTAGTGAAATGTTCTCAATAAATTTCTAGTTAAATTTCAAGTTTCACAGAGTCCTTGTGCTCCTTTACCCCAAAACAAAGGGAAGACATGATATTCTGGTTATTTATAGCTGAGTATGCTATATTTTTAATGGTCTGGCCCATGACGTCTACCTGGACGTCATAAATTGCCCGCGATGTGAAATGAGTTTGACACCCTTGTTCTAACCACTCAGCCACCATCTTCCCCTCGGTCTCTCTCTGTCTCTCCTACTCGTCTCCCCCCTGTCTTTGAAGATCGAGACATTTCGACTTCTCTCAGGAAATAAATTTCACTCTGATAGAACTGGTACTTTATACCCCGGGGGTGTCAAACTCCGGCTCTGAAGGTTTTCATTGTGTTCCTGGTTCAAGCTGATGGACGTAAAGTGAAATCAACAGCCAATAAAATCTGTTACATTGACTCAATAAGCTGGATAAGGAACACATGGAAAACCTTCAGAACACAGGCCCTTCAGGAACAGAGCTGGACACTCCTGACATAAACTAACCCGAGTTTGTCCAACCCTTTGAGTAGTAGCTAACACCAACAAACCTTTGGTTATGTAACGTGTTAAACAGTTTACTTTATTGTTGTTTGAGTGCATTTTGTTCTAAACAAAAACTGACAAACCAGTTAGATGTGTCACTAAAATACACAATAATAACCCGTTCCGTTGTCTTCCTCTTATTCTGGGCCAGGTCGCGGGGGGAACAGCCTCAGACGGGAAGTCCGGGCTTCTCTCACCCCAACTGCTTCCTCCAGCTCACCCGAGAGGATCCTCAGGTGTTCCCTGTCCAGCTGTGAGACATATTATCTCCAGCAGGTCCGGGGTCTGCATCTTGGTCTTCTCCCGGAGTGACTTGCCCGAAACACCTCACCAGCGAGGAGATCGAGGGGCATCCTGGCCAGATGCCCGAACCACCCCATCTGGCTCCTCTCGACCTGGTGCAGGAGCGGCTCGACACCGAGCTCCTCCCGGATGGCAGAGCTCCTCACCTGATCTCGGTGTGAGAGCCCAGCCACCCTGCAGAGGAAGCTCATTTCAGCCGCTTGTATCTGCGATTTCGATAATCACCAACAGCTGGTGAGCATAGGTGAGGGTAGGAACGTAGATCATGGTCACCATCGTGAGGGTAGGAACATAAATCCTGGTTATCATGGTGAGGGTAGGAACATAGATCCTGGTTACCACGGTGAAGGTGGGAATGTTGACCCCTGTTACAACAGTGGGAGAAGGAACGTAGATCCTCGTTGCCATGGTGAGGGTAGGAACGTAGATTCTCGTCACCGTGGTGAGGGTAGGAACGTAGATCCAGGTTACCATGGTGAGGGTAGGAACGTAGATCGACTTGTAAAATCGAGATCTTTATTTTTTGGCTCAGCTTTTCGTTCACTACAATGGAGCGATGCAGTGTCCTAGTTATTGCTGACGTCGTACCGATCTGCCTGTCGATCTCCCATTCCATCCTTCCCCCACTTATGCTGCCGAGTGTGAAGCGGCCGGGATGGGAATCACCGCCTCCAAATCTGAGACAGTCCTCGCTCGGTAAAGGTTGGAATTCCCCCTTTGAGTCCTGCCCCAAGTGGTGGAGTTTCAGTATCTTGGGGTCTTGTTAACGAGTCGGGGAATGATGGAGCGCGAGATCGACGATAATAACCCTTTGGGATTAAACCGGTCCCAATTAAATCTGCGTTAAAAGTTTACCTCTTTGGACCAAGAAGTGAGAATACTATGATTTACTCAAGGTAAGTTGCATCTTATGCCTCCATTCCTGTTTAGAGAAGGCTTCTTTGACACCATCTTTTCCCCCTATTTAGAATCTTAAACTCACTGTTGTGTTGCTTTACGACGTAGATGTGCGGCAGAGTATAGACCACTTGAATTAGCCAAGACCCACTCTTCTTAGTAAACAAATGAAATAACCGCAAAAAATCCCCCCAAAATACAGTTGTTTACAGGTTTGTTGGTGTTAGCTCCTCCTCCTTAAGGGTTGGACCAATCAGGTTAGTTTATTTAGAAACAGTTCTCATGTTCCTTTTATCAGATTAGAATTATTTCTGGATGGAAGTCGAAACGTCTCTATCAAACACACTGAAGAAGGCACTGAAGTCTTTTCGATGATGGACCCCTGCTGGATGAATGAGCGATTACACAGACTTGTTGCCAATAACTAACGTAATGTAGTTGTTTTGTTAAGTGGGATAAAGTTTTGAACAAAGTTCATTTTGCTCATTAGAATCGATACATTTAGATGTTAAACTGTGCGTAGTGTTGGTACTGATGTTGGTCTTACCTGTTGGTGGGGATCTCAATGCAGAGCATGTAATCCACCAGGAGGCAGTCAGCTAATTCTCCGTTGACTGACACCACCCCGACACGGCACCACTTCTTCTTTAACTCAGAGAAGACGACATAGAGCTGAAAGAACACACACACACACACACACCTGAAGCCAAATTGCTGAAGGAGAACCAGGAAGTCCTGCAGGCAGCGTTGCCATGGTTTCCGCCACATGGCGGCAAATATTGTGGTATATAACGGGAGCCGGAGTCTATCTCGGCTGGTTTAAGGCGAGAGCAGGATACACCTGGAGCGAGTCGCCAGTCTGTCGCAGGGCCACCCATCCACCCACCCACACCTGGGGCCATTCTTTTTTTTATAGCAGCCGATCAACTAACCAGCATGTTTTTGGAGAGCGAGTGGAAATCGAAGAAAACACAAACATACACGAGAAAAACATGCAAACTCCACACAGAAAGAACAGTGATTTAAGCCTCGTCCCACCTGGGACTTGAACCCCCAACTTTCTTGCTGTGAGGACACTGTGCCGACCACAATATATGCCGTCTTTTTGGATTCAGATTAAAAACCCTCGAACGACACTTTACTCCAAATGTCGACAATCAAGCGGCTTTTTCTTGTGTTTTTGGAAATTTTTGGAGTCTATGACGTGAAATCTTGTTGTTAAGTCTGTTCTTAATGAACAGCGCCTGCTACTGCGGGCCCACCCCCTTCAAAAGCTCTTCGTGCCAACGGAAAGTGTCTTTGTATTTGAGAGAGAGCGTGTGTTTCAGAGAGAGAGGATATTTTCAGTGTGTGTGAGTGTGTGTTGAAACTGGACTGGTAGATGTGTGTGTGTGTGTGTGTGTGTGTGTTGACACTGGTCTGGTAGATCTGTGTGTGTGTGTTGTCTCTATCATCGTCTATGGAAACATGTTTCCAAACCCTGTCTGCAGACAGACTTACTTGACCCGTCTCAACGGTTGGTGGCCTCAGATGTTCTTTGAAGCCTGCCGTAACTACGGCAGTATAAAACTTTTCCAAGCGTGTGAAATGCTCGAAATTTGGCGAGTCTGAGTCCGGATTTCCCTCTGTGGAACGGAGTACCTGGCCCCACAGAATGGTTGGGGTTTCCGTCTGCAGGGATAATGTCACAACACAGTTACCATGACAACTGGTTTATAAGATGACACAATGTGTTTGTGTTGATTATGTTTTATCTTAATTTACATAGAAACACCTGAAAATATGTTTAAAATGAATAAATATGTAAATTAATTTTCAATTCATTAACACGGTGGCGCTAAACAGACTTTTCATCGTTTCAATTTTATAAAAAATCATTTGTAGTAAAAAATATTTTATTTCATTCATAAAAACTTTTTAATTTTAAACATGTTTTTTATTTTGTCAACTAGCATCTGAAAACTGCGGTCAAGTGAGCCGCGGTTCACTCAGCCGCGATTCACCAGTGCGCGCCTCGTTTAAATCAATGGAGTCAACTTTGAGGAGCGATAAAAACACTTTAATACATTATGCCAGTTCCACACTAGTATTTATCTCTTCTACTAAATGTCTTTTATCATTATACAAAGAATTGTGCATTTTTATCGTATACTTTAGGATTTATTAGCATTTGAAAGTGACAAATGGTTTACTTCCCTGCGATTCGGCCGCGATCCACGCAAAATCATACTGCGACTTTTTACATGTTTACGGTAATTTCAAAGTAAATAGCCATAACAGTCAACTTTGAGGAGCGATAAAATCACTTTTATTCATTTTGTCAGATCCACACTAGTGGATAGTGTGGACAGGCGGATCGGTGCGGCATCAGCAATAACTAGGACGCTGCATCGGTCCGTCCTGGTAAAGAGAGAGCTGAGCAAAGCTCTCGATTTACAAGTCGATCTACGTTCCAACCCTCACCATGGTAACCAGCTGTGGGTGGTGACCGAAAGAATGAGATCGAGGATACAAGCGGCCGAAATGAGCTTCCTCTGCAGGGTGGCTTGGCTCTCACTCAGAGACCGGGTGAGGAGCTCTGCCATCCGGGAGGAGCTCGGTGTCGAGCCGCTCCTCCTCCGGGTCGAGAGGAGCCAGATGGGGTGGTTCGGGCATCTGGTCAGGATGCCCCCCGAGCGCCTCGCAGGCGAGGCGATAAAAACTCTCGACCTGCCTCACCCGGTCTCTGAGTGAGAGCCCAGCCACCCTGCAGAGGAAGCTCATTTCGGCCGCTTGTATCCTCGATCTCATTCTTTCGGTCACCACCCACAGCTGGTGACCATAGGTGAGGGTTGGAACGTAGATCGACTTGTAAATCGAGAGCTTTGCTCAGCTCTCTCTTTACCACGAAGGACCGATGCAGCGTCCTAGTTATTGCTGATGCCGCACCGATCCGCCTGTCCACACTATCCACTAGTGTGGATCTGACAAAATGAATAAAAGTGATTTTATCGCTCCTCAAAGTTGACTGTTATGGCTATTTACTTTGAAATTACCGTAAACATGTAAAAAGTCGCAGTATGATTCTGCGTGGATCGCGGCCGAATCGCAGGGAAGTAAACCATTTGTCACTTTCAAATGCTAATAAATCCTAAAGTATACGATAAAAATGCACAATTCTTTGTTTAATGATAAAAGACATTTAGTACGTGAATCGCGGCTGAGTGAACCGCGGCTCACTTGACCGCAGTATCTGAAAACTGCGACGTTATCATTTTTTTCCACTTTAAACCTTTAAATTAAAACTTTAAACGTTTAAATTTGCAGGTAATTGAAAGAATAAAAAAAAATTCTTTTACCGTAACAATCTGAATTTTGATCATTTTTTTCAATTAAAAACCACGCGATGCTAACTAGAAGCTAACAGGCTAATGAGCGGAAACACTTCTTTATTTTTACTTTTAACGAAAAAAAAACAAACTGATTTTAACCAAAATCCTTTTAAAACTTTATCTGAAAGTAAAACTAGAAGTTTTGAGAGCTAAAATATTTTCTAAACGGTTTAAATTCAACACTCGAGATGATACATAGCGTCTAAAAAACGTGACGTCATCCTTTTTTTCCACTTTAAACCGTTAAATATAATCTTTTAAACATTTAAAATTGAAGGAAAATAAAAGAATAAAAATAAAGCTTTTTTCTTACCAGACTCAAACCAATTGCGATCATCGTTTGATTGAAAACGAGATGCTAACAAGAAGCTAACAAGCTAATTATGGCAGAAACCAACAGATATTGATTTAAAATCAATAAAAAAATCAACTGAAATAAAATCACTATAAAACTTTGTCTGAAAGAAAAACAAATTGTTAAAATACGTTCTAAAAGCTTCTGATTAAGAGAGGTTGTTGATAAGAGCAACAGGAGAAGTTCAGCGAGCATGCGCATGCGCAATTGAGGAAGCGCATGAAAGCTAGTTCATAATGATAATATTTATATTAAACAGGAAAACAAAGTTAAGTTGTTTTTTTATTTAAATGTAATTTTTTTATAATCTTTTTTAATTTTTTTGTTAGTTTTATTTTTTAAAAATATATTTTTGTCCATTTTTAACCATCTTTTATTTTCTTTTTATTCATTTTTAGACAAAAGAAAGATTTTATTTTTAATTAATATTCATTCATTTAAATGAATGTTTAAATCTTTTTTATTACTATTTTTAAATTCATTTTTAGGTTTATTTTCATTCTACTTTTTTGTTTATTTGTTAGTGAAAGCAGCTTCACATCTAGGTATTTAATGATATTACTAAAATGACTTCCAACAGCAGTTTTTTTAGTCCTATTATTTTATTTTTACATTTTTAGAAAATAAAAAAGTCTGACATTTTTTTATGATTTTCTTTAATCTACGATGAATAAAAAAACATGTTAACGTTATGTAAACACCATCATCAGCAGCTGTTTTAGCTTAATTTGTTGCAAATGGTGCTGTCTGGGTTTCTATGCGTCCGGAAGATCTGGTGTCGTCCTGGTCCCGGGGCTTTAGTTGGCCAGGGCGTGGGGCAGCTCGCTTGACCAGCGAGAGGGGCGGGATCCCTGTGGCGGCTCCTGCTGGGTGTGGGGCTGGCAGTGGCTGCTGGCCCGAGACGACGGGCACCTGCATGCACCTGCATTTTCAAGGTGCTTGTAGACAAGATTCAATAAAAATAATTTAGCGTCTTCCAACTGCTTTTTTAGGTTGGTATGCAAATTGTAGTTGGTCCAGCTGTTCCTCCGTCTTAGATAAAATAAGGTGTTTTAAACTGTTTTCAAAGCTTTTCATTACCAGTGGGGTAAGTGCTACTGGTCTGAATTCACTCAATTTCTTTGACTTGCTTGACTTGGGAAGAGGAATCACCAACATAGGGAAGACGTCCACAGTGGTCTAATGTTTGATCTTACATTGTTTATTTCAACACATTGTTTTTTGTTTTCTAAATAACTTTTTATCCAGGAATGGACAGTTCCTGTAATATCATATTTTTTTTAAGTTTCTTAGTAATTTTTGTGATCTATGGTATCAAATGCTCGTTTGTTTCAATGTGCTCACAGAGGAGGAAAACCGAGCTTGTATGATTGTCTGATGTCATTGTCTTTTTCTGATATGAAACGCTGATATGAATGTCTTTTTCTGCACTGTGGATGGAGCGACCATGCTGCTCTTCAAGGAGTTGACAAAAAACAAACCTAATTGAAACTGGCCACCAGGAGCGACAAAGGAGCATAAACAAACACAAGAATTTTTACAGACATGTCTAACAGCACAGTGTGGATATACAAAAGCAGCAGACATAATCTCCTGAGAAATTTTCCACAAATCCAGCTAATCCATGAACTCCGAGGCTCTAAACTGTTTTTACAGCCAGTTTTTCTTCTTTTTTTTTTTTTACATAACATATTCACTTTTACAAAGCAATGTCAGATAAATAGAGTTCATGGATGATTGACAAGCTGGCGGTAAATTTCCTAAAATCCAATAAACCCCACAAAGTTTATGCTTTTTGAGACATACCCAGTGGTTTGCAAATTTTAAAGTCATCTATGTCGAGGATTAATGGCAGTCTTAATTCTCCACCCAAGAGAAACTTGTTATTTTTGAAGAGACAAGCGTCTTGAAAACATCCGCATTCCCCACTGACTGAATGTTGATTTAAATGATTATCAACATTTCTCAGAAGGTCAGACTTTCTCAATAACTGCTGTAAAGATTTTAGAACAGGAATTTACTGAAAAGTCTGTCTTGTTTTTGACTCCAGTAAATACTCGACTGAGTCAAAAATGTCCAAATTTGCTTTGTAGTACTGTCTTCGTTTATGAGCAGTTGTTTGTGGCTCATCTCTTGCTATACCTTTTAACAAAGGGTTACAAGAAGAAATTTCTAAAAAAATCTTTGAATTTCTTCATTTGATACAGGCACAGATTTTGTCAAGTAATGTAATTCAGTGAATAGTTCATCAATTGCTTTGCGTGGGACATGGAAATAGTTTTCTAGTTTTAAAACAGAAATCCTATTTTTAGTTCTAAAAACTCTGATGAATCCCGTTCAGTTGTTTCAGTTTCTATTTCACTATCAGAGTTGACTTTGCATTCACTGCTCTGAGCAGAATCATAATTGCTCCTATCTGCTGAATTTTTAGTTTTCTTACTGTTTACAATACTTTCTTTATAATCTTGAAGTGAATATGGTGTGTGTTTTCTATATCTGTGGGACTTGGAAGCACTATGTACATTGATTTGGAAGGAGCACTCCTGAAATGGACAATCCACGGTATCATGTCTCTTAGATGCTTCTGTAGGTGGTTATTGAGATGACAAAAATACTCATGTGCTGATGCTATGTGTGTTTGTACACAATTGGCAGTTAAATGTAGCTGAAACATAACATTTTTCAATGTCTTGGGAACTGTTTAAATGACTGTGAAGTGCATTCCATGTTTTGAATACACATGGGCAATCAGAATATGTGCATGGATATCTGCTGCAAAAATTTTGAGCTAGCCTGTAATGTTTAAGAAGCTGAGCTTTTGTTGGTTTAGCTGTTAGGCAGTATTTACAGGACCACATTTATATCTGTTGACACAAAGAAATAGTGCTATTAGTAAAAAAAAAAAATATGTAATGAGAATTCAATCAAACAAGTTTTCTGCTCACAAACAAATGAACATTTATGTGAAATATAATGCATAATTAACTTGTTAATTTAGTTCAACTGCACATGTCCTTCAACAACAGATGTGTGCAACAAAAAATAACTTTTATTGCATTGACAGGTAAAATAATTACCATATTTCGAATAAATTAAGATAAATGACCCATTGTTACACATATTTTTCTTTCAGACCATCTGACCAACCGGCGGTTGCTCAACAACACAAAGTGTTTAGGTTTGGGCTGGGGTGAGCAAACTATTTGATTCACTGGCCACATGGAGTTCTAACATTTGAAAAAGGGTTGGGAACAGGAGCAGATGGATGGCATGCTTTGGTAACCTCACCTCATTGGAGAAAAAATATACATCTTGGGATGTGGAGAAAACATGTGCTTTAATTTCCGATGAAAATAAAGAAAAGCACTATAACAAAATATCTGACTTTGAAATGAGTCTTTAAACACTGAAAATCAAATGAATACCTATTTTATTTTAAGCTCTGAAAGCTCTTTGTTTCCTCAGGATGTCACCATCACTCTCCTTCTGACTTACCTTAAAAAAAATGTCCATCTACTCCTAGGTTTTAAATGTAGGTTTGAAATCAAACGCACTTGTTTAGTTAGTTGGTTAAATTTTATTCTTTCAGTCAATCAATTATTTAACAGAAAGACAAAAGAAAGAATGTGCTGAACATAATAATAACAGTCACATTAAACATGTACACATACATATACAATAAAAATGAAAAAAGGTTTAAAGGTTTATCTGTTTGTATTGTAGACTCTGCAGCGAAGCGAGAGAGGATGGAATTGAGGAAGTCACTGAATGCAGAATGGAATGACGTGTCACAGGAGATAACGTGCTGGAAGCTGCGAACTTGGCAGCCTTATCTGCATGGCTGCTCCCTACAGAAACAGAGTCAGAGGCATTAGTGTGAACCGCACATTTGCAAACAGCAACCTATATAGGGAGCAAAATAGAGTCAAGCAGGTAAGCGACCAAAACTTGATTCAGAATAGGATTCCAATTAGACTTAAGGAAACCACAATGTTTCCAAAGCTGACCATAATCGTGCACAACGCCGAAACAGTATCTGGAGTCAGTCCAGACTGTAACCGTCTTGCCTGCTGCAAGTGTGCACGCACGTGTCAACGCAACAAGCTCAACAGCTTGTGCACAGCGATGGCAGAGCGGAGGAGCAGACTCAACCGTGTCATAATCTGAACAAACAGATTCTTTAGTTTCTCTTCCACTCGCACCTACAGAGCAAAGCTTTGATACCAGACAAGTCAACAGATTTCACCACTGAAAATGTTGCACCAGAATCTACAATAAGCACAATTTCTCTACCAGCAACAGTGAGTTTCAAAAGTGGCAGCTTCGAAATACTCTCTTCAGAAGGAAACTGAAACGACAATTCTGTCGTCTCTCTCGTCTTTCTGCCTCATGCTCCCACAGTTTCAGACATTCCTCCATATCCGCTGTTCTTGCTAAATCATCTCTTTTTAAACATTTATTCTTCCACACTTTATCTCTTTCTTTTGTCAACTCTTCACGTAGTTTTGTCATTTGTTTTTTGCTAAGAGACCCTCCTTCGGTGAAGCCACACTTTTCACACCACCAGTGAATAAACGTATGTACATGCCCGTTCCCCATATTTCTCTTTCATGAACAACATTATATTTGAGGCAGGTTTTCCCGGCGTCTGCTCCATTTCTGTAGGGTTACCCATTACTGCTTCTACTTTCTTACGTTATTTTCTTCTCAATAACTCACCAATTAGTTCTTGCTAATCACTCACCAATTAGTTCTTGCTAATTTCTCAGTAACTCACCAATTACTTCTTGCAAATTGCTCACCAATTAGTTCTTGCTAATTTCTCAGTGGCTCACCAATTAGTTCTTGCTAATTTCTCTACTTATTTGTTCATAAATCTCTGAAAATCAGGTAAGAAGCAGAAGCCAGAACTGCCGAGGACACTCGATCGTATTATTGACGTTGCTTAATGTTAAACCCCACAATTTAAAAAAATGTATTCTTCCCAAGGATCCAATATGAGCACAAGCCAACAATTTGGATCAGAAAAAATACTTCTCACCAATTGTCTCCAAGACAAGTCCGAAGATGTCGTCACCGCCGACTGGAAGGTAGACAGAAGTCCTTGTATCTCTCTTAAATACTATGCAAGGTTTCAAGGATGAACCTCTAATGGTTCAGGTGGCCAACCCCTTCAGTTCTCGATCCCAGCGAACGAGCCCGACATCCTACTTCTGACACCAAACTGTTGTGGAAAACAATCAGTGAGAATAAACCAAACAGTCGAGTGTCCTTTAGCAGAGATTTATTATTGAAACACCATGAACACGGTGGAGGAATCTGCAGAGACCTGAATTGTCCAAGGAGCAAGTTTACATAATACATGCTGATAACAACCTCTTGCATGTAGCCTGACCTTCACAGATATACAGTATCTGGACTATGAAACACATTGGTGTCTGCTCAAAGAAAGATTATTAGGAGAATGTTAGCAGTCTTGTGCTTGACCCAAAAATATGTAAACCCCTCTATATCAGATACTAAGGAACAGGCCATCCCGACAAACAGTTAAGACAATCTTGCGTCCTGTGATCTGAAACCTATTTTCCCTCTACAGTGCCCTAAGTCACAGACACAAATGGTGGTGGGGGTCAGACTGTGGTTCCTAAAAGTCCAGACTTCCAAACTGAAGCCTGGACAGGAAGCTGAAAGGAAACTACTCAGCGTGTCACTTCCTCCAAGTTTTACAGGTTTAAATAAAATTGTACATTCTTAAAGCGGTGTGTGTTCTGTCCTTGACCATCCCCGTGGCTGGCAGCGAAGACCGGTCCAGCTCAGCATTGAACAAGTGTTGATCTGGGCACACATCCTGGTTCCTGCAGGAAAACAGGGGGTAACCGGACCTGGTGACGAACATCAAGCTGGGGGACGCCTTACCTGCAGGAACCAATCGTCTCCAGTTGGGGGGCACAGTGGCGAAGTCTTCTTGTGCCAGCAGAATAACGTTAGCACGTTTCAGGTATTGCTGAAGCCTGATGTCTGATGTCTTATCTTCAGAAATCAGCAGCACTGAACAGATTTGCCAGGATTTCTCTTGCTCCTGTAGAACCCACACAGAACCCTGTGAAGTACCCGCTACAGACGACAGACACACTTACAGTAGTCATCTAATAATAAAACCCTGATTGATGACGAATACGAACGACATAAGAGGCTTGAAAACAGCAAGAAGGCTGAGGATTTGAGTTAAAGTCCTAGAGTGGATACAAAGCTTGACACTGGTCTTTCTGTGTGTAGTTTGTATGTTCTCCCGGTGTATGTGAGGGTTTTCTTTGGTTTCCTCCAAAAACAAATATGTTAGGTTGATTGGGTACTATCAAATTGCTCCTATGTGTGTGTGTGTGTATATCCCTGCAACAGACTAGTGACCGTTTCTAGGTGTAACTTGCCTCTCGTCTGTAATCAACTGGGATTAGTTTTTTTTTTTTTTTTTTTTACATACAGTACTTTATTAATCCCTCACCGGGAAAATTTGTGTGCTGCATTACACCGCAGCAGGCTGCTAGGACGTCGCCAATCGTGGGAGAAACGGGGGGTTAGGTGGGGAAAGTGTACAAAACCGTGGTGAGACAGGCCATGTTGTTTGGTCTAGAATTAGTAGCACTGAGAAAAAGACAGGAAGCAGAGATGGAGGTAGCAGAGATGAAGATGCTGACGATCTCTCTGGGAGTGACCAGGATGGACAGGATTAGAAATGAGTATATCAGGGGAACAGCACATGTTAGAGGTTTTGGGGTTAAAGTCTGAGAGGCCAGACTGAGATGGTTTGGACATATGCAGAGGAGAGAGAGTACATGGGAAGAAGGATGCTGGATTTGGAACCACCAGGAAAGAGGACTGAAGGAAGGAGGAAGTTCATGGACGCAGTGAAGGAAGATGTGAAAATGGTTGGTGTGACCAAAGAGGATACAGCAGGTAGGGTTAGATGGAAGAAACTGACTTGCTGTGGCAACCCCTAAAGGGAAATGCCGAAAGAAGATGGTGTCTTCTCCAAGGACCCTAGACGTGAACTCAGTGGGAATCAAACCTGCAAACTTCCGGTTTACTTCCGGTCCGAAGGCGAACGTTCTACCACTGAGCTACCGCCTCCCCCAGAATTTTGCCAGGGCAGGAGTCGAATCTGCGATCTCTTTTGGAGACTGGATCTCTAAGGTCCAGTGCCTTATCCGCTCGGCCACCCTTACACACCCTTGTTAGTGAACTCCATCCAGGGAAAATTTTATTCTTAAACAAGTTTCAAATGTTATCTAGAGAACAGGTTATCTAGTTTTATCTAGTTTTGAAAGTGTCTTCAGGATATTGTGTTCGATAATCGAGATGATTCGACTTCCATCCAGAAATCATTTTCCAACCCTGATGGAAGTAGAGCCAGTTCTCATGTTACTTCTAGAAGTCAGAATGTCTCGATCGTCAAACACAACCTCCTGAAGACACTTTGAAATCCCAGCTGGACAAATGACGAACAAACTTGTTGCCAAGAACTTTGGGCAGTATACCCTGAAGTAGATTCGAGAACTGGACAACAGAAACCATCATGGCTTTAAAAGTAGCTGCAGGCGGAGAAGTCATATCGAACGCCCAGTTAGAGGTGGACGAGTGAATGATGAGCATCCCACCTGTGAGAAGAAATTCCTGAAGTTATTGGCCAGACAGAAGAGCCTGCTGCCGAACACCTTCAGGGACGGGGGAAAGCTGTAGTGAACCACACACGTGGCGTCTCTGATCTTCAAATCATTCAGAATATGGTCCGTGGTCACTGCAAGTCAGAGCGGTTAGCGAGCTTTCACCTGTGCAGGTGTGAGGGAGGACTAATAGCTTACCAAGGACGCAGTGCGTTACTGGACTGACGTCCCTCGCCCACAGCTGGAGCACGAGGTCAGGATTTCCCCCTTCTTGGGTCTTTATGCAGAAGACCTCCTTGTCTTTTACAGCCTGCAGGGAAACAAACATGGCTGCTGTCTGTAGCTAAACCCATTTAACCCTCTCAGTCCTACAGTCGGTGTAGTCTAAGCAGTTTAAAGTTCCTAAGTGGGAGGAGTTTCATGTCTGAAGCCCCTCCTATTTTAACCCTGTCTCACCTGATAGATGTTGTCCACCTCTTCGTCAGTGTTCGCTATGATCAGAGTCTTCTGGCTGACATCGGGGGTGAACGCTATGGATGTCAAAAGGTCCGATAACTTGTTGCTCTCCGTGGTCACCAGGAGAATCTGCAGAGAGATAAAAAAAGGGCACTCTTGTTATACAGAGCTCTTACCTTTCTACCTTTTTACAGAGCTATCCTACCTTTGTTGGTACTCATAAACTCTGGGCAGGGCATCAAACTGGAAACCCTCTGGTAACAGGACACTCACCCTGCCCATCCTTCACCAGTGGGTGGGACTAACCAGATCAACTTTACCATAGAGCGCAGCATCTTCAGGCATAGCGATGAAGATGGAGGAACAAGGCATGTGTTTGGTAATCAGCTCCTCCATGCAAGGGCTCCAACAGCTCGCCACGGCAACCAGCTGTTTAGGTACGCAGGCGTCTGAAGATTTCTTCATCTTCGAGAAATGTGCGAAAATGAAGGCCATCTGCAGGAGAGGTCGTGTTACATGCTGGAGGACAGCTGTGTGTGGTATGGAGAGGGGGAGGGGTGTGTTACCTCGTTGGGTGCCTTGGTGAGCAGGGTGTCGGTCTGGTCCAGCAGCAAATAGTGTAAGCTTTTAAACTGGAAGCGGTGAGCGGAAAGGAGGCGGAAAAAACTGAAGGGGGTGAAAAGCAAAAGAACGCCTGCAGAAAACACCAAACAACCAGAGGTCTCATTTATTAAATGGGTTTACACAAACAGAGCGATCTCTAGAGGTGGCGTGGACTCGAGCTCTAAGCACAGCCAGAAGCTGCCACGTGTTAAAATGTGAGGGTCTCGTTCATCATGGGGGAAGGATGGAGCAGGACATCAACAGATGGATCAGTGCAGCGATTTATGTTTCTACCCTCACCATGGTAACCGGGATCTATGTTCCTATCCTTTCCTAGGTAACCAGGATCTACATTCCAACCCTCACCATGGTAACCGGGATCTCTATTCCTACCCTCACCACGGTAACCAGGATCTACGTTCCTACCCTCACCAGGGTAACCAGGATCTACGTTCCGACCCTCACCGTGGTAACCAGGATCTAAGTTCCTATCCTCACCATGGTAACCAGGATCTACATTCCTACCCTCACCGTGGTAACCAGGATATACATTCCTACCCTCACCGTGGTAACCAGGATCTACATTCCTCCCCTCACCATGGTAACCAGGATCTACGTTCCTACCCTCATCATGGTAACCAAAATCTACGTTACTACACTCACCATAGTAACCAGGATCTACATTCTTACCCTCACCTAACAACTACGTAAAATAAAAACTAATTATGGTAAAAATACTGTCAAATTCCGATCCATGTCTATTTGGAACAATTTACCAAATTACATTATTAATTCAAATAATAAACAACAATTTTAATTTTTATTAAAGAGGCATCTTCTCTCTGATTAAACCTGTAATTGTATTGTGTAAAATTGTTTATATTGTAATTCCATAGTGATGAGGTCTCTGTTTGCCATTATGTAATGTGGGAGCGTTCGAAATAAGCTCCTACTACCTGGAACCACTGGTCAGTGTCAGTGTTGATTGACATTGATCTGATCTAAATTTGAACGCACCTACAAAAACAAGGTCCAGTGTGTGTGTGTGTGTGTGTGTGTGTGTGTGTGTGTGTGTGTGTATGAATGTATGTGTTGTTGTTTTACGTTTTTATCTCATATGTGTACGGTCATTATTGTATTTCCGCCAAAGGCGGACATAATTACTTGTAATTATGACTCCAGGAAGAGTAGCTGTCTTCACACAGCTAATGGAGATCTAAATAAATACAAATACAAAATACCATGATAATCAGGATCTACGTTCCTTCCCTCACCATGGTAACCAGGATCTACGTCCCTACCCTCACCATAGTAACCAGTGTGGGTGGTGAACGAAAGAACGAGATTGCAGACACAGGTGGCCAAAATGATCTTCTTATGCAGGGTGGCTGGGCACTCAGAGCTAGAGGGAGGAATCAGACTACTAACGTTGTGTCTCTGGATCGAGAGAAATCAGATGGGGTGGTTCTGGCATCTGGTTAGGATGCCTTCTTCCCTGGTGAGGTGTTACGTCCCACTAGGAGGAGACCCAGAGGCAGACCCCGGACCTGCCGGAAAGACTATGTCTCATAGCTGGACAGGGAACACCTCAGGATCCTCCTGGGTGAGCTGGAGGATGCAGCCGGGGTGACAGAAGCCTGGCCTTCCTGTCTGAGGCTGTTGTTCCGGATAAGTGGAAGACGACGGAACGGGCAAAAATGGCTGTTTGATGAAAAAGGTTGGAAAACAATAGAATATAATGACTCACAGTCTCTGGGTATTTTGAGGGATCGAGCTTCGTCTTTGCCAAGGCCCAGCCAAACAACGAACAGGCGAAGCATCTTATCTAACCTACACTCTTTCAGGAAGCTGTAGACGGCCTGGACCTTCTTCCAGCCTGGGCACAGTACAACAGCCAGAGGCTGGGGGGAGAAACAGCGTGACATGAGGCGGTGATGAGCGGGGCACGCGAGTGGATGAGATGACTTACCTCTGAATTGGTGGTGTGGCAGCACAACACAGGGTTGGCCAGAATGTTGGCGAGAATAGGGGGGAGGTACCTGGCTGGATCGTCAACATGGGGTGAAACAATAATGGTGTTGAAGCCACTTGCCATTTCTGGCCAACTGTAGCAATCAAACGGAGACAAAGCCATTTGTTGTCTCCTCTGCAAAATCTAAAAACAAGATGGTTGCCATGCCGATTATCACTCGAGGCATTCCAAGAACACTTGATGATTCATGAGGATGCTTCACTCGTTCCTAAGGATGCTTAGTGGTTAGTTACGAGTAAGGATGCGTTACTCGTTCCTAAGGATGCTTTAGTCATTCCTAGGATGCTTTACTTGTTCCTAAGGATGCTTTACTCGTTGCAAATGCATGAAAACCACATTCATTAAACACATCAAACAAAGAAAATATAAATAAATGAAAAAATAAATAAAACAATAAACTCAATAAAGATAAAATAAAATCAATACCATGCGCAGAAAACTAGAGAAATGAGCATCTTCAAGACTGCTGCAGGAGCTCGTCCTTCTGGTTCCATGCACCAGGATTTCAATCGTCAAGGGATCTATGGGAGGATCCTGAAAACCAGAAACAGGAGTTTTAAGTCTGTGTCTCTGGCTGAGTATCTCTGGTCTCCTGCTTGGTTTTTGAACCAGTTTGAACCTCACCTGTTGTTCTTCATCATCATCGTGTGGGTTTAAACAACTTGGATTAAGGCCCTCCTGTGACCTGCAGAAAAAAAGAGTGCCTCCTCGTTTATAAAGTTTGGGTACATCAGAAACGGTTTGAGCTTTACCAAACATTGAACAGTTCGGGGAAGGATGACTCAATAAGTAGGGTGACCATCCTATTGAGGGTCGTCGGTTCGATCACCTTCCCAGAGCTAATGCCGAGGTGTCCCTGATCAAGAACCCCCAATGTCTCCTGATGGTGGTTCCCAGCTTGCATGCCAGCTTCCACCATCAGGTATGAATGTGTGTGTGGATGAGTGCCACTTTAAGAACTAACGCAGGTAGAAAAAGGCTCCACAGACCCGTCAAGGTATTCCTTCTGCTTTCACACAGTACCTACAAAACGTGGTCATTGGCCATTTTGAAAATCTCAATGGATTGCGCTGTTATAGGTACTCAGAGTGAACAGTCTAGCTTAGACTGCCCTGTAAAAAATGGCTGCCTGGAATGAACCATAATCGGCTTGAAAGCAAGACATTTTGATGAATGGCAAGTGATGGAAACACAATTACCAACGTTGGGGTACAGAAATGACATAATGCCCTTATTTTCTAAAATTGCACTTTTTTCCATAATTAGATACAACAAAACTGTATAACTGGACGGGTACGGGCCAGGGGTCACACTAGCTTACAAAGAGAGCCCTGAAAACATCCAAACAGTGTTCAAAACAATATCTTGATGCCAAAAAAAACAGAGTGTTTTCTTAACGCATTTCATACAATAAAACGCCTGCAAAAATTGCTTTGTTTCAAGCTGATTATGGTCGATTCCAGGCGGCCATTTTTAACAGAGTATTATTGTTCCATTCCATCGTCTTCTGCTTATCCAGGGTTGGGTCGTCGGGAGCAACAACCTCAGATGGAAAGCCTAGGCTTCTCTCAACCCGACTGCATCCTCCAGCTCACCCAGGAGGATACTGAGGTGTTCCCTGTCCAGCTAAGAGACATCGTCTCTTTAGCAGGTCTGGGGTCTGCCTCTGGGTCTCCACATGGTGGGACGGAACACCTTACCAGTGAGGGAAGCATCCTAACCAGATGTCCGAACCACTCCGTCTGGTTCCTCATGAAGTGGAGGAGCAATGTCTCGACTCCCAAGCTCCTCCCTCTATCTGCAAGGGGCCCCAGAAACCTAGCAGAGGAATATAATTGCAGCCGCTTGTATACACAATCCCGTTCTTTTGGTGACCACCCACCCTGGGTACCATGGTGAGGGTAGGAACGTAGATCCCGTTTACCATGATGAGAGTAAGAATGTACATTCTGGTTACCATGGAGAGAGTTGGAACGTAAGTCCTGGTTACCATAGTGAGGGTATGAACGTAGATACTGGTTACCATATTGAGGGTAGGAATGTAGATCCTGGTTACCATGGTGAGGATAGGACCATAGGTCCTGTTTACCACAGTGAGGGTAGGGACATAGATCCTGTTTACTACGTTGAGGGTTGGAACGTAGATCCTGGCTACCATGGTGAAGGTAGGAACGTAGATACCGCTCACCATGATGAGTGTTGGAACGTAGATCCTGGTTACCATGGTGAGGGTAGGAATGTAGATCCTGGTTACAATGATGAGGGTTGGAATGTAGATCCTGGTTACCACGGTGAGAGTAGAAATGTAGATCCTTTGCTTTTCGGCTCAGTTCTTTCTCCACCACAATGGATCAAAGCAGCATCCTGATTATTGCAAACGCTGCCCCGATCTGTCTGTCGATCTCCCGCTCCATCCTTCCCCCACAGTGAACAAGACCCTGGTATACTTTAAGTCCTCCACTTGGGGCATTGCCCAAGTGGATGAACTGTTGTACCACTTTAATGCACTACCATACAGCCCAGGACTTACCAGTTTGGCAGGTTCAGACAGGGGGGCTCTGCATTCTGAACTCCTGGTGTTGGCAGCTGCATTATCTCATCTCCCTGGAGGAATGGAGACTGAACAAGTCATTTAGAGCGTTGCTCAGGAAAAAAACTAAAGTAACAACAAACTTACTGGGTCTGAGGCTCCAGAAGAAACCCGGTCCTCCAAGTCTGTACAAGGAGCCCTGATGCCTACAGGGGCAACGGAAAGACCCTTTCCTCTAACGGAAGGAAACCTGCTTCCAGGGGCTGCGGAGCGACCACGATCTCCTGCGAATCCCCGGTCTTCTGCGCCTACGGAGTGACAGTGGAGTGACAGGGTTGGAACTTAGATCCTGGTTACCATGGTGAGGGTAGGAACGTAGATCCTGGTTACCATGATGAGGGTTGGAACGTAGCTCATGGTTACCATGATGAGGGTTTCGATTGTAGATCCTGGGTACCTATGGTGAAAGTAGGAACATAGATCCTGGTTATCAAGGTGGGGGTAGGAAGGTAAATTCCAGTTACCATGGTGAAGGTAGGAATGTAGATCCTTGTTACAATGGTTAGGGTAGGAACGTAGATCCTGGTTACCCTGGTAAGGGTAGGAACGTAGATCCTGGTTACCATGGTGAGAATAGGAACGTAGATCCTGGTTACTATAGTGAGGGTAAGAACGTAGATCGACCGGTAAGTTAGAGCTTTAGTCTTTGGCTCAGCTCTTTCCTCACCATGGATTGACTTGGCCTCCTGATTCTCATCTGGACAGGGTATTTGTTGATCCAGGAGTATGAGCTAAATTTATGGGTGGGGCTAACTCAGGTTGGTTTATCTAGAACCACTTCACCGGATCCTTCTATCAGATTGAAAAAGATTTCTGGATGGAATTTGAAACTTTTCAATCATCAAACACACTGTCCAAAATACAGTTTCTACGAAGGACCCCTCCTGGACGAATGAGGGATTACATTATCTTGTTACCAATTAGATACAGGATTGATAAGCATATCTATTCATTACCAGGCTGTTTTTTCTGGTCCGCCAGATTCAGGATGCTTGTAGCAGGGCTTTCAATCTCAAGAAAATTTAATTTCTTGACCAGATTTCTGTTGAAACAGATCTGAGAAAAAAGAAAACATTGTCATTTGTGAGGCAGGGTATTTGTTTACATTTTCTTTCTCATGTCAGGTGGCGTGTTGTCCCTGGACTGATCACCCCGCCCCTATGTGTCTCACCTGTATCTCATTGTTCAGTATCCTGCTGCTACCTTTTAACAGGTGTCTTCTACTTACTTCCCTGCAAGTTTGTCTCATTGGCCACTCTACCAGGGTCACCAGTTGAATGACTTTGTCTCAAAATCTCTAACATATGCTGTTCCTCTGATCCTGTCAATCCTGGTCACTCCCAGAGAGATGCTCAGCATCTTCATCTCTGCTACCTCCATCTTTGTTTCCTGTCTTTTTCTCAGTGCATGGCCGGTCTTATCACAGTTTTGTACAATTTGCTTTCATTTTAGCTGACAGTCTGCCATCACAGCTGAAAATCCTACATCTCCCACCTGGCAACACTTCTGCAAAGTACTCACCCATCTTCTGCTTCCTGTAGAACTCATTTTCAGTGTTTTCTACAGGATGCAGCGGCCGAACGCGACCGCATTCGTTATTGGGCGAAGCATCCAAAAATGTTGATTGTAACTCAGGTTAAAAAACGAGATTATTCGAAATGAAGTGAACATCTCTGACTGCCAGGGTCCCAGTCATTGGCTGACTGTCCCACTTGTAAAGCTCTTGATTTACAAGTCGAATTACGTTCCGACCCTCACCGTGGTAACCAGGATCTACGTTCCTACCCTCACCGTGATAACAAGGATCTATGTTCCTGCCCTCATCGTGGTAACCAGGATCTATGTTCCCAGCTTCACTGTGGTAACCAGGATCTACGTTCCTACTGTTACCATGGTAACTAGGATCTACGTTCCTACCCTCATCGTGGTAACCAGGATCTACGTTCCTACCCTCACCATGGTAACCAGAATCTTTGTTCTTACCCGTACCACGGTAACCACGATCTATGTTCCTACCCTCGCCACAGTAACCAGGATCTACGTTCCCACCCTCGCCGTAGTAACCCTGAGCTACGTTTCTACCCTCATCTATGCTCACCAGCTGTGGGTGGTCATCGAAAGAATGAGATCGCGAATACAAGCGGCTGAAATTATCTTCCTCCGCAGGGTGGCTGGGCGCTCACTCAGAGATAGGGTGAGGAGTTCTGCCATTCCGGGAGAAGACGTGCCGCTTGTTCTGTCCTTGTCGTGCCGCTTCTCCTCCGGTTGGAGGGAAGCCAGATGTAAGGGTTCGGGCATCTGGTCAGGATGCCTCGCTCGCTTGTGAAGAGTTCAGTTCCCCCAGGACAAGACCAAGATGCAGATCTTGGACCTGCTAGAGAGAATATGTCTCACAGCTGGACAGGGAACACCTCAGGATCCCCCTGGGTGAGCTGGAGGATGCACCCAGGTCAAGAGAAGCGTGGGTTTCCATCTGTGGCTGTTGTCGTCGACCTGGCCCCGGATAAACGGAAAACGATGGAATGGAACAACTTCTAGTTTCCTATTAGTTTGAAAGCGTGTGTGTCCGTTCAGAGTGAGAAAGGTATAAAACAAAATGTGTGCCCGTTAAAAGGGTTAAAGGCTATTTATAAACTCCAGCATTTGTGTTGGCACACTAAATCCTGGCAGCTGTGTGTGTGGATGGAAGGGTTTACCTTTTTTCCCCTGAAAGTCACATAGAGTTTAATGGGGATGGAGTCAGACTCAGTCTCAACTGGCTGCAACTCAATTCTTGCATCGTGCGATGCTAACAGACAGAAAGAAGAGAAAAGTTAAGGGGTGGTTTCCTCATCGTTGGTACGTGTCGATGGTTGGATTCTAACCGTTGTAGTAAATTTTTTAAGTTGAGCATTTGCCAGGCTCCGAGACTCTTTGAGCGAGCTATACGGGACAGAACACACACAGACACACACACACACACACACACACACACTGAGAGTCTGTTCGATGAGGAAGGATAATGTGTTTACTTACGCATCCCCTTCAGAACCAGGTATTAACTGTTCTACTCCAGCAAAGTGGAACCTTTTCTTTTGGAACGGCATCTTCCGGAAGGGCAACATTAAACAATAAATCCTTTTGGGAAAAACGGATGAAAAACAAGGTGTAAATATTTCATCCCTTCAAACACACAACTCATCTGATTACTAAAACACCCACCAGTGTGTAAACGGTGGTGTGTGTAAATGTCCAAGGGTGTAACGGTAGAGGAAAAGTCACAGTTTTTGTTCGTTTGTATGTGATCCAGCTTTTAATTTGAAAGACATAGAGCGGCCAATTTAGAAGAAAACAGAGCTGCTGCACATAAACTTGGGATTAAGAGTGAGACGAAGAGTGAGACGTTGCTGTGGTGACCCTGTCACTGCAGTGTAAGAAAATTCCTCACCCGTCCAGCAAAGGTCCTTCACTGCATATTCTTCAGTGTCTTTTTTTTTTTTTAAATATACTTTATCGATCCCTCACCGGGAAATTTGTGCGCTGCATTACACCGCAGCAATTTGCCACCTACGATGGTGCCAATGGTGGGAGAAACGGGGGGTTAAGGTGTCTTCACCAAGGATCCTAGACGTGAACTCAGTGGGATGCAAACTCGCAAACTTCTGGTTAACTTCCGGTCCGCGGGCAAACGTTATAACACAAAGATGACAAACATACGGCCTGCGGGCCGCAACCAGTCCACAAGGAAGTTCGATCAGGCTCACAGGATAAATTGAAAGTTGGAAAATTTCATGAAAGACACGGAATTTTTTAAATTTAATGCAATTCATAAATTATCCGCTATAGGCGCACTGTTTTGCAACATCTGCTTCTTATTCTGACTTGTTTATATCTAGTCCTATACCTGCCCGCACCCTCATTAGCAAAAATGGCGTTATCAAAAAAGAGAAAAGTGGATAAACAGTGTAGAATTTTCCAAGTAAAATGGACCACGTCATATTTATTTACGGGAAACACACAGTAAACCTCTGTGCTTGGTGTGTTTGCAACAAGTTTCCGTATTTAAGGAATATTCGGTGCCACTACAAGACTCACCGCAGCGCAAAATATGACAGCTGATGAGGACAACTGAGAACAGATGAGGTCAACGAATTACAGCTCTGTGAAAATGAATCCTTACTGTGGTCATTTTGAAAAATGTTCAATGTAAAATTAGTCTTTCTTTGTAAGGCTCATGCAATCATAAAGTTCATTACTATCATTTTTTACACTAGTTACTTAAAGTTTGTGTAATTTAGTGAAATGTTCTCAATAAATTTCTAGTTAAATTTCAAGTTTCACAGATGTCCTTGTGCTCCTTTACCCCAAAACAAAGGGAAGACATGATATTCTGGTTATTTATAGCTGAGTATGCTATATTTTTAATGGTCTGGCCCATGACGTCTACCTGGATGTCATAAATGGCCCGCGATGTGAAATGAGTTTGACACCCTTGTTCTAACCACTCAGCCACCATCTTCCCCTCGGTCTTTCTCGGTCTCTCCTACTCGTCTCCCCCCTGTCTTTGAAGATCGAGACGTTTCGACTTCTCTCAGGAAATAAATTTCACTCTGATAGAACTGGTTCTTTATACCCCAGGGGTGTCAAACTCCGGCTCTGAAGGTTTTCATTGTGTTCCTGGTTCAAGCTGATGGACGTAAAGTGAAATCAACAGCCAATAAAATCTGTTACATTGACTCAATAAGCTGGATAAGGAACACATGGAAAACCTTCAGGACACAGGCCCTTCAGGAACAGAGCTGGACACTCCTGACATAAACTAACCCGAGTTTGTCCAACCCTTTGAGTAGTAGCTAACACCAACAAACCTTTGGTTATGTAACGTGTTAAACAGTTTACTTTATTGTTGTTTGAGTGCATTTTGTTCTAAACAAAAACTGACAAACCAGTTAGATGCGTCACTAAAATACACAATAATAACCCGTTCCGTTGTCTTCCTCTTATTCTGGGCCAGGTCGCGGGGGGAACAGCCTCAGACGGGAAGCCCAGGCTTCTCTCACCCCAACTGCATCCTCCAGCTCACCCGAGAGGATCCTCAGGTGTTCCCTGTCCAGCTGTGAGACATATTATCTCCAGCAGGTCTGGGGTCTGCATCTTGGTCTCCTCCCGGAGTGACTTGCCCGAAACACCTTACCAGCGAGGAGCTCGAGGGGCATCCTGGCCAGATGCCCGAACCACCCCATCTGGCTCCTCTCGACCTGGAGCAGGAGCGGCTCGACACCGAGCTCCTCCCGGATGGCAGAGCTCCTCACCCGATCTCGGAGTGAGAGCCCAGCCACCCTGCAGAGGAAGCTCATTTCAGCCGCTTGTATCCGCGATCTCATTCTTTCGATAATCACCAACAGCTGGTGAGCATAGGTGAGGGTAGGAACGTAGATCATGGTCACCATCGTGAGGGTAGGAACATAAATCCTGGTTATCATGGTGAGGGTAGGAACATAGATCCTGGTTACCACGGTGAAGGTGGGAACATTGATCCCTGTTACAACTGTGGGAGAAGGAACGTAGATCCTCGTTGCCATGGTGAGGGTAGGAATGTAGATCGACTTGTAAAATCGAGAACTTTATTTTTTGGCTCAGCTTTTCGTTCACTACAATGGAGCGATGCAGTATCCTAGTTATTGCTGACGTCGTACCGATCTGCCTGTCGATCTCCCACTCCATCCTTCCCCCACTTACGCTGCCGAGTGTGAGGCGGCCGGGATGGGAATCACCGCCTCCAAATCTGAGACAGTCCTCGCTCGGTCTTCTTCTCCTTTCGGCATTTCCCTTCAGGGGTCGCCACAGCAAGTCAGTTTCTTCCATCTAACCCTATCTGCTGCATCCTCTTCAGTCACGCCAACTATCTTCATGTCTTCCTTCACTGTATCCATGAACCTCCTCTTTGGTCTTCCTCTAGCCCTCTTTCCTGGTGGTTCCAAATCCAGCATCCTTCTGCCGATGTACTCGGTCTCTCTCCTCTGTACATGTCCAAACCATCTCAGTCTGGCCTCCCGGACTTTATCTCCAAAACCTCTAACATGTGCTGTTCCTCTGATATACTCATTTCTGATCCTGTCCATCCTGGTCACTCCCAGAGAGATCCTCAGCATCTTCATCTCTGCTACCTCCATCTCTGCTTCCTGTCTTTTCCTCAGTGGCACTGTCTCTAGACCAAACAGCATGGCGGGTCTCACCACGGTTTTGTACACTTTTCCTTTCATTTTAGCTGAAACTCTTCTGTCACACATCACACCTGATACTTTTCTCCACCCGTTCCAGCCTGCTTGAACACGCTTCTTCACCTCTTTTCCACACTCTCCATTGCTCTGGACTGTTGATCCCAAGTACTTAAAATCTTCCACCTTGTTTATCTCTTCTCCCTGTAACGTCACTTTTCTATTTGGATCCCTCTCATTCACACACATGTACTCTGTCTTACTCTGACTAATCTTCATTCCTCTTCTTTCTAGTGCAAACCTCCACCTCTCCAGCTTTTCCTCCACCTCTTCCCTCCTCTCACTACAGATCACAATGTCATCTGCAAACATCATTGTCCATGGAGATTCCTGTCTGACCTCGTCTGTCAGCCTGTCCATCACCATAGCAAACAGCAAAGGACTCAGAGCAGATCCTTGGTGCAGTCCCACCCCCACACTGAACTCCTCTGTGTGGGGGACAGAAGACAAAGACAGAAGTCCTTGTATCTCTCTTAAATACTATGCAAGGTTTCAAGGATGAACCTCTAATGGTTCAGGTGGCCAACCCCTTCAGTTCTCGATCCCAGCGAACGAGCCCGACATCCTACTTCTGACACCAAACTGTTGTGGAAAACAATCAGTGAGAATAAACCAAACAGTCGAGTGTCCTTTAGCAGAGATTTATTATTGAAACACCATGAACACGGTGGAGGAATCTGCAGAGACCTGAATTGTCCAAGGAGCAAGTTTACATAATACATGCTGATAACAACCTCTTGCATGTAGCCTGACCTTCACAGATATACAGTATCTGGACTATGAAACACATTGGTGTCTGCTCAAAGAAAGATTATTAGGAGAATGTTAGCAGTCTTGTGCTTGACCCAAAAATATGTAAACCCCTCTATATCAGATACTAAGGAATAGGCCATCCCAACAAACAGTTAAGACAATCTTGCGTCCTGTGATCTGAAACCTATTTTCCCTCTACAGTGCCCTAAGTCACAGACACAAATGGTGGTGGGGGTCAGACTGTGGTTCCTAAAAGTCCAGACTTCCAAACTGAAGCCTGGACAGGAAGCTGAAAGGAAACTACTCAGCGTGTCACTTCCTCCAAGTTTTACAGGTTTAAATAAAATTGTACATTCTTAAAGCGGTGTGTGTTCTGTCCTTGACCATCCCCGTGGCTGGCAGTGAAGACCGGTCCAGCTCAGCATTGAACAAGTGTTGATCTGGGCACACATCCTGGTTCCTGCAGGAAAACAGGGGGTAACCTGGACCTGGTGACGAACATCAAGCTGGGGGACGCCTTACCTGCAGGAACCAATCGTCACCAGTTGGGGGCACAGTGGCGAAGTCTTCTTGTGCCAGCAGAATAACGTTAGCACGTTTCAGGTATTGCTGAAGCCTGATGTCTGATGTCTTATCTTCAGAAATCAGCAGCACTGAACAGATTTGCCAGGATTTCTCTTGCTCCTGTAGAACCCACACAGAACCCTGTGAAGTACCCGCTACAGACGACAGACACACTTACAGTAGTCATCTAATAATAAAACCCTGATTGATGACGAATACGAACGACATAAGAGGCTTGAAAACAGCAAGAAGGCTGAGGATTTGAGTTAAAGTCCTAGAGTGGATACAAAGCTTGACACTGGTCTTTCTGTGTGTAGTTTGTATGTTCTCCCGGTGTATGTGAGGGTTTTCTTTGGTTTCCTCCAAAAACAAATATGTTAGGTTGATTGGGTACTATCAAATTGCTCCTATGTGTGTGTGTGTATATCCCTGCAACAGACTAGTGACCGTTTCTAGGTGTAACTTGCCTCTCGTCTGTAATCAACTGGGATTAGTTTTTTTTTGTTTTTTTTACATACAGTACTTTATTAATCCCTCACCGGGAAAATTTGTGTGCTGCATTACACCGCAGCAGGCTGCTAGGACGTCGCCAATCGTGGGAGAAACGGGGGGTTAGGTGGGGAAAGTGTACAAAACCGTGGTGAGACAGGCCATGTTGTTTGGTCTAGAATTAGTAGCACTGAGAAAAAGACAGGAAGCAGAGATGGAGGTAGCAGAGATGAAGATGCTGACGATCTCTCTGGGAGTGACCAGGATGGACAGGATTAGAAATGAGTATATCAGGGGAACAGCACATGTTAGAGGTTTTGGGGTTAAAGTCTGAGAGGCCAGACTGAGATGGTTTGGACATATGCAGAGGAGAGAGAGTACATGGGAAGAAGGATGCTGGATTTGCAACCACCAGGAAAGAGGACTAGAGGAAGGAGGAAGTTCATGGACGCAGTGAAGGAAGATGTGAAAATGGTTAGGTGTGACCAAAGAGGATACAGCAGGTAGGGTTAGATGGAAGAAACTGACTTGCTGTGGCGACCCCTAAAGGGAAATGCCGAAAGAAGATGGTGTCTTCTCCAAGGACCCTAGACGTGAACTCAGTGGGAATCAAACCTGCAAACTTCCGGTTTACTTCCGGTCCGAAGGCGAACGTTCTACCGCTGAGCTACCGCCTCCCCCAGAATTTTGCCAGGGCAGGAGTCGAATCTGCGATCTCTTTTGGAGACTGGATCTCTAAGGTCCAGTGCCTTATCCGCTCGGCCACCCTTACACACCCTTGTTAGTGAACTCCATCCAGGGAAAAGTTTATTCTTAAACAAGTTTCAAATGTTATCTAGAGAACAGGTTATCTAGTTTTATCTAGTTTTGAAAGTGTCTTCAGGATATTGTGTTCGATAATCGAGATGATTCGACTTCCATCCAGAAATCATTTTCAACCCTGATGGAAGTAGAGCCAGTTCTCATGTTACTTCTAGAAGTCAGAATGTCTCGATCGTCAAACACAACCTCCTGAAGACACTTTGAAATCCCAGCTGGACAAATGACGAACAAACTTGTTGCCAAGAACTTTGGGCAGTATACCCTGAAGTAGATTCGAGAACTGGACAACAGAAACCATCATGGCTTTAAAAGTAGCTGCAGGCGGAGAAGTCATATCGAACGCCCAGTTAGAGGTGGACGAGTGAATGATGAGCATCCCACCTGTGAGAAGAAATTCCTGAAGTTATTGGCCAGACAGAAGAGCCTGCTGCCGAACACCTTCAGGGACGGGGGAAAGCTGTAGTGAACCACACACGTGGCGTCTCTGATCTTCAAATCTTTCAGAATATGGTCCGTGGTCACTGCAAGTCAGAGCGGTTAGCGAGTTTTCACCTGTGCAGGTGTGAGGGAGGACTAATAGCTTACCAAGGACGCAGTGCGTTACTGGACTGACGTCCCTCGCCCACAGCTGGAGCACGAGGTCAGGATTTCCCCCTTCTTGGGTCTTTATGCAGAAGACCTCCTTGTCTTTTACAGCCTGCAGGGAAACAAACATGGCTGCTGTCTGTAGCTAAACCCATTTAACCCTCTCAGTCCTACAGTCGGTGTAGTCTAAGCAGTTTAAAGTTCCTAAGTGGGAGGAGTTTCATGTCTGAAGCCCCTCCTATTTTAACCCTGTCTCACCTGATAGATGTTGTCCACCTCTTCGTCAGTGTTTGCTATGATCAGAGTCTTCTGGCTGACATCGGGGGTGAACGGTATGGATGTCAAAAGGTCCGATAACTTGTTGCTCTCCGTGGTCACCAGGAGAATCTGCAGAGAGATAAAAAAAGGGCACTCTTGTTTTACAGAGCTCTTACCTTTCTACCTTTTTACAGAGCTATCCTACCGTTGTTGGTACTCTTAAACTCTGGGCAGGGCATCAAACTGGAAACCCTCTGGTAACAGGACACTCACCCTGCCCATCCTTCACCAGTGGGTGGGACTAACCTGAACAACTTTACCATAGAGCGCAGCATCTTCAGGCATAGCGATGAAGATGGAGGAACAAGGCATGTGTTTGGTAATCAGCTCCCCCATGCAATGGCTCCAACGGCTCGCCACGGCAACCAGCTGTTTAGGTACGCAGGCGTCTGAAGATTTCTTCATCTTCGAGAAATGTGTGAAAATGAAGGCCATCTGCAGGAGAGGTCGTGTTACATGCTGGAGGACAGCTGTGTGTGGTATGGAGAGGGGGAGGGGTGTGTTACCTCGTTGGGTGCCTTGGTGAGCAGGGTGTCGGTCTGGTCCAGCAGCAAATAGTGTAAACTTTTAAACTGGAAGCGGTGAGCGGAAAGGAGGCGGAAAAAACTGAAGGGGGTGGAAAGCAAAAGAACGCCTGCAGAAAACACCAAACAACCAGAGGTCTCATTTATTAAATGGGTTTACACAAACAGAGCGATCTCTTGAGGTGGCGTGTACTCGAGCTCTAAGCACAGCCAGAAGCTGCCACGTGTTAAAATGTGAGGGTCTCGTTCATCATGGGGGAAGGATGGAGCAGGACATCAACAGATGGATCAGTGCAGCGATTTATGTTTCTACCCTCACCATGGTTACCGGGATCTATGTTCCTATCCTTTCCTAGGTAACCAGGATCTACATTCCAACCCTCACCATGGTAACCGGGATCTCTATTCCTACCCTCACCACGGTAACCAGGATCTACGTTCCTACCCTCACCAGGGTAACCAGGATCTACGTTCCGACCCTCACCGTGGTAACCAGGATCTACATTCCTACTTTCACCGTGGTAACCAGGATCTAAGTTCCTATCCTCACCATGGTAACCAGGATCTACATTCCTACCCTCACCGTGGTAACCAGGATATACATTCCTACCCTCACCGTGGTAACCAGGATCTACATTCCTCCCCTCACCATGGTAACCAGGATCTACGTTCCTACCCTCATCATGGTAACCAAAATCTACGTTCCTACACTCACCATAGTAACCAGGATCTACATTCCAACCCTCACCATGGTAACCGGGATCTCTATTCCTACCCTCACCACGGTAACCAGGATCTACGTTCCTACCCTCACCAGGGTAACCAGGATCTACGTTCCGACCCTCACCGTGGTAACCAGGATCTACATTCCTACTTTCACCGTGGTAACCAGGATCTAAGTTCCTATCCTCACCATGGTAACCAGGATCTACATTCCTACCCTCACCGTGGTAACCAGGATATACATTCCTACCCTCACCGTGGTAACCAGGATCTACATTCCTCCCCTCACCATGGTAACCAGGATCTACATTCCTACCCTCACCGTGGTAACCAGGATATACATTCCTACCCTCACCGTGGTAACCAGGATCTACATTCCTCCCCTCACCATGGTAACCAGGATCTACGTTCCTACCCTCATCATGGTAACCAAAATCTACGTTCCTACACTCACCATAGTAACCAGGATCTACGTTCTTACCCTCACCTCACAACTACGTAAAATAAAAACTAATTATGGTAAAAATACTGTCAAATTCCGATCCATGTCTATTTGGAACAATTTACCAAATTACATTATTAATTCAAATAATAAACAACAATTTTAATTTTTATTAAAGAGGCATCTTCTCTCTGATTAAACCTGTAATTGTATTGTCTAAAATTGTTTATATTGTAATTCCATAGTGATGAGGTCTCTGTTTGCCATTATGTAATGTGGGAGCGTTCGAAATAAGCTCCTACTACCTGGAACCACTGGTCAGTGTCAGTGTTGATTGACATTGATCTGATCTAAATTTGAACGCACCTACAAAAACAAGGTCCAGTGTGTGTGTGTGTGTGTGTGTGTGTGTGTGTGTGTGTGTGTGTGTGTGTGTGTATGAATGTATGTGTTGTTGTTTTGCGTTTTTATCTCATATGTGTACGGTCATTATTGTATTTCCGCCAAAGGCGGACATAATTACTTGTAATTATGACTCCAGGAAGAGTAGCTGTCTTCACACAGCTAATGGAGATCTAAATAAATACAAATACAAAATACCATGATAATCAGGATCTACGTTCCTTCCCTCACCATGGTAACCAGGATCTACGTCCCTACCCTCACCATAGTAACCAGTGTGGGTGGTGAACGAAAGAACGAGATTGCAGATACAGGTGGCCAAAATGATCTTCTTATGCAGGGTGGCTGGGCACTCAGAGCTAGAGGGAGGAGTCAGACTACTAACGTTGTGTCTCTGGATCGAAAGAAATCAGATGGGGTGGTTCTGGCATCTGGTTAGGATGCCTTCTTCCCTGGTGAGGTGTTACGTCCCACTAGGAGGAGACCCAGAGGCAGACCCCGGACCTGCCGGAAAGACTATGTCTCATAGCTGGACAGGGAACACCTCAGGATCCTCCTGGGTGAGCTGGAGGATGCAGCCGGGGTGACAGAAGCCTGGCCTTCCTGTCTGAGGCTGTTGTTTCGGATAAGTGGAAGACGACGGAACGGGCAAAAATGGCTGTTTGATGAAAAAGGTTGGAAAACAATAGAATATAATGACTCACAGTCTCTGGGTATTTTGAGGGATCGAGCTTCGTCTTTGCCAAGGCCCAGCCAAACAACGAACAGGCGAAGCATCTTATCTAACCTACACTCTTTCAGGAAGCTGTAGACGGCCTGGACCTTCTTCCAGCCTGGGCACAGTACAACAGCCAGAGGCTGGGGGGAGAAACAGCGTGACATGAGGCGGTGATGAGCGGGGCACGCGAGTGGATGAGATGACTTACCTCTGAATTGGTGGTGTGGCAGCACAACACAGGGTTGGCCAGAATGTTGGCGAGAATAGGGGGGAGGTACCTGGCTGGATCGTCAACATGGGGTGAAACAATAATGGTGTTGAAGCCACTCGCCATTTCTGGCCAACTGTAGCAATCAAACGGAGACAAAGCCATTTGTTGTCTCCTCTGCAAAATCTAAAAACAAGATGGTTGCCATGCCGATTATCACTCGAGGCATTCCAAGAACACTTGATGATTCATGAGGATGCTTCACTCGTTCCTAAGGATGCTTAGTGGTTAGTTACGAGTAAGGATGCGTTACTCGTTCCTAAGGATGCTTTACTCGTTGCAAATGCATGAAAACCACATTCATTAAACACATCAAACAAAGAAAATATAAATAAATGAAAAAATAAATAAAACAATAAACTCAATAAAGATAAAATAAAATCAATACCATGCGCAGAAAACTAGAGAAATGAGCATCTTCAAGACTGCTGCAGGAGCTCGTCCTTCTGGTTCCATGCACCAGGATTTCAATCGTCAAGGGATCTATGGGAGGATCCTGAAAACCAGAAACAGGAGTTTTAAGTCTGTGTCTCTGGCTGAGTATCTCTGGTCTCCTGCTTGGTTTTTGAACCAGTTTGAACCTCACCTGTTGTTCTTCATCATCATCGTGTGGGTTTAAACAACTTGGATTAAGGCCCTCCTGTGACCTGCAGAAAAAAAGAGTGCCTCCTCGTTTATAAAGTTTGGGTACATCAGAAACGGTTTGAGCTTTACCAAACATTGAACAGTTCGGGGAAGGATGACTCAATAAGTAGGGTGACCATCCTATTGAGGGTCGTCGGTTCGATCACCTTCCCAGAGCTAATGCCGAGGTGTCCCTGATCAAGAACCCCCAATGTCTCCTGATGGTGGTTCCCAGCTTGCATGCCAGCTTCCACCATCAGGTATGAATGTGTGTGTGGATGAGTGCCACTTTAAGAACTAACGCCGGTAGAAAAAGGCTCCACAGACCCGTCAAGGTATTCCTTCTGCTTTCACACAGTACCTACAAAACGTGGTCATTGGCCATTTTGAAAATCTCAATGGATTGCGCTTTTATAGGTACTCAGAGTGAACAGTCTAGCTTAGACTGCCCTGTAAAAAATGGCTGCCTGGAATGAACCATAATCGGCTTGAAAGCAAGACATTTTGATGAATGGCAAGTGATGGAAACACAATTACCAACGTGGGGGTACAGAAATGACATAATGCCCTTATTTTCTAAAATTGCACTTTTTTCCATAATTAGATACAACAAAACTGTATAACTGGACGGGTACGGGCCAGGGGTCACACTAGCTTACAAAGAGAGCCCTGAAAACATCCAAACAGTGTTCAAAACAATATCTTGATGCCAAAAAAAACAGAGTGTTTTCTTAACGCATTTCATACAATAAAACGCCTGCAAAAATTGCTTTGTTTCAAGCTGATTATGGTCGATTCCAGGCGGCCATTTTTAACAGAGTATTATTGTTCCATTCCATCGTCTTCTGCTTATCCAGGGTTGGGTCGTCGGGAGCAACAACCTCAGATGGAAAGCCTAGGCTTCTCTCAACCCGACTGCATCCTCCAGCTCACCCAGGAGGATACTGAGGTGTTCCCTGTCCAGCTAAGAGACATCGTCTCTTTAGCAGGTCTGGGGTCTGCCTCTGGGTCTCCACATGGTGGGACGGAACACCTTACCAGTGAGGGAAGCATCCTAACCAGATGTCCGAACCACTCCGTCTGGTTCCTCATGAAGTGGAGGAGCAATGTCTCTACTCCCAAGCTCCTCCCTCTATCTGCAAGGGGCCCCAGAAACCTAGCAGAGGAATATAATTGCAGCCGCTTGTATACACAATTCCGTTCTTTTGGTGACCACCCACCCTGGGTACCATGGTGAGGGTAGGAACGTAGATCCCGTTTACCATGATGAGAGTAAGAATGTACATTCTGGTTACCATGGAGAGAGTTGGAACGTAAGTCCTGGTTACCATAGTGAGGGTATGAACGTAGATACTGGTTACCATATTGAGGGTAGGAATGTAGATCCTGGTTACCATGGTGAGGATAGGACCATAGGTCCTGGTTACCACAGTGAGGGTAGGGACATAGATCCTTTTTACCACGTTGAGGGTTGGAACGTAGATCCTGGCTACCATGGTGAAGGTAGGAACGTAGATACCGCTCACCATGATGAGTGTTGGAACGTAGATCCTTGTTACCATGGTGAGGGTAGGAATGTAGATCCTGGTTACAATGATGAGGGTTGGAATGTAGATCCTGGTTACCACGGTGAGAGTAGAAATGTAGATCCTTTGCTTTTCGGCTCAGTTCTTTCTCCACCACAATGGATCAAAGCAGCATCCTGATTATTGCAAACGCTGCCCCGATCTGTCTGTCGATCTCCCGCTCCATCCTTCCCCCACTGTGAACAAGACCCTGGTATACTTTAAGTCCTCCACTTGGGGCATTGCTCAAGTGGATGAACTGTTGTACCACTTTAATGCACTACCATACAGCCCAGGACTTACCAGTTTGGCAGGTTCAGACAGGGGGGCTCTGCATTCTGAACTCCTGGTGTTGGCAGCTGCATTATCTCATCTCCCTGGAGGAATGGAGACTGAACAAGTCATTTAGAGCGTTGCTCAGGAAAAAAAACGAAAGTAACAACAAACTTACTGGGTCTGAGGCTCCAGAAGAAACCCGGTCCTCCAAGTCTGTACAAGGAGCCCTGATGCCTACAGGGGCAACGGAAAGACTCTTGCCTCTAACGGAAGGAAACCTGCTTCCAGGGGCTGCGGAGCGACCACGATCTCCTGCGGATCGCCGGTCTTCTGCACTTGTGGATGGGTCAAGATCTCTTGCGCCTGCGGAGCAACCACCATCTCCTTCCGCTCCCTGGTCTCCTGCGCCTACGGAGTGACAGTGGAGTGACAGGGTTGGAACTTAGCTCATGGTTACCATGGTGAAAGTAGGAACATAGATCCTGGTTATCAAGGTGGTGGTAGGAAGGTAAATCCCAGTTAACATGGTGAAGGTAGGAATGTAGATCCTTGTTACAATGGTTAGGATAGGAACGTAGATCCTGGTTACCCTGGTAAGGGTAGGAACGTAGATCCTGGTTACCATGGTGAGAATAGGAACGTAGATCCTGGTTACCATGGTGAGGATAGGAACGTAGATCCTGGTTACTATAGTGAGGGCAAGAACGTAGATCGACCGGTAAGTTAGAGCTTTAGTCTTTGGCTCAGCTCTTTCCTCACCATGGATTGACTTGGCATCCTGATTCTCATCTGGACAGGGTATTTGTTGATCCAGGAGTAGGCAAGGCAAGGCAAGGCAAGTTTATTTGTATAGCACAATTCATACAAAATGTAATTCAAAGTGCTTCACAAGAAAGAAAAGAAAAAGAATGCATTAAAATCACAAAACATAGAATCAAATAGTTTAAAAATTAAATAAATAAAATCATTAAAACAGATTAAAAAAAGAGCAATTAATAAAAAGCACAGTTAAACAGAACTGTTTTCAGCCTAGATTTAAACATTGTCACAGTAGAGGCCTGTCTCACGGCTTCAGGAAGTTTGTTCCAGACTTTTGCAGCATAAAATTGAAATGCAGCTTCTCCATGTTTAGTCCTGACTCTAGGCTCCAGCAGGAGACCGGTCCCGGAGGTCCTCAGAGTTCTAGATGGTTCATAAGGTACTAACATATCACAGATGTACTTTGGTGCTAGACCATGGAGAGACTTAAACACAAGCAGAGCCGCTTTAAAGTCTATTCTCTGAGCCACAGGAAGCCAGTGCAGAGACTTTAGCACAGGACTAATGTGATCGTATTTTCTAGTTCTTGTGAGGACTCGAGCCGCAGCATTTTGAATAAACTGCAGCTGTTTTAAAGCCTTTTTGTTCAGACCAGTGAGTAGACCGTTGCAATAATCTAACCTACTGGAAACAAATGCATGGATAAGAACCTCTAAGTCTGTTTTAGAAACCAAACCTCTGATTTTGGCGATGTTTTTCAGGTGGTAAAAGGCTGCTGATGTAATTGATTTGATGTGACTGTTGAAGTTAAAGTCTGAGTCCATTATTACTCCCAGATTTCTAACTTGATTTGTCGGTTCCAGAGAGAGAGATTGAAGGTAACTGATGACACTTTCTCTTTGTTTCCGTGGGCCAAAGACAATGATTTCAGTTTTGTCTGAGTTTAGCTGGAGAAAGTTGTTTTGCATCCAGACTCTGATTTGTTGAATACAGTGACAGAGTGAATCCACAGGTCCATGTTCACCTGCTGTCAGTGACACATAGATCTGAGTATCATCTGCGTAATTGTGATAGGACACGTTATTACTGGCTATCAATTGCCCTAACGGCAGCATGTAGAGGTTAAACAGCAGGGGTCCAAGAATTGACCCCTGGGGAACCCCACAGGTCAAAGGCATGTGATATGACACACAATTTCCAATTTCTACAAAATACTTGCGTCCTTCTAAATAAGATTTAAACCAACTAAGCGCAGTACCAGAAACACCAACCGAGTTCTCTAACCTCTGTAGAAGGATCCCATGATCTACAGTGTCAAACGCAGCACTCAGGTCCAACAGGATTAAAACAGAGACTTTACCAGCGTCAGTGTTCATACGAATGTCATTTGTTACCTTGATCAGAGCTGTCTCTGTACTGTGATGAGGTCTAAAACCTGACTGGAAGACATCAAATGAGTTGTTCACTAAAATAAATTTTGTCAGTTGTTGGTAAACAACTTTCTCAAGAATTTTTCCTGTAAACGGTAAGTTTGAAATAGGCCGATAGTTTTTAAGTAGTGTAGCATCAAGACTACTCTTCTTTAAGAGTGGCTTGATGACCGCAGTTTTAAAGGCACTTGGGAAGGTTCCGGTTTGAAGTGACACATTGACTATTTGAGTGATTGGTGCCAATATGCTGGTTAACACAGATTTTAGAAATCTGGTCGGTAATATATCAAGAGAGCAAGTAGATGAACTCAGACTAGTGATAATTTCTTCAACAGTTGTTTCTGTTACTGAGGTGAAGTCATTTAGCTTTAACAATCTGGATGGTGGTAAGATTGTCATTTGAACCGTGGCTTTGATGGAATTTTTGATGTTCTGAACCTTATCATTAAAAAATACAGCGAACTCATTACATTTTGAAGTCGAAACCCATTCAGCGACGATTTGAGTTGGGGGATTTGTTAATCTATTTATTGTTGCAAAAAGTACACGTGAGTTATTATTACAGTTCCCAATTATTTTAGAGAAATACATCTCTCGAGTTTTAAGTAAGATCTGATTGAAGACATGTAAGTTTTCTCTATAAATCTCGTAGTGAATTTTGGAGCTTAAGTTTGCGCCATTTACGCTCAGCTTTCCTGCACTCCCGTTTTTGTGCTTTGACTGACTCATCGTTTCTCCAAGGTGCTTTCTGCTTATTTTTAACTGTTTTCACCTTCATTGGGGCAATGGCATCCAGAACATTCATAGCACTAGACTGAACAGAGGTAACCAAATCGTTAACATCAAAACTCGAGAAATCTTCAAAATGAACCATTTCCATGAACTGTAAACGCTGTGTTGTCATTTATGTGTCTGCTGTGAATAACTGCCGGTCCAGTCAGTGGCCTGGGAGCGACAGTGAGGTCACAGAAGACACAGAAATGATCAGATAAGGCAACGTCAGACACAATCACATTAGAAACATTAACTCCTTTAGTAATGAGGAGGTCCAGTGTGTGACCTCTGCTGTGGGTGGGATCTTTCACATGTTGAGTCAAACCAAAGGTTTCTAAAACACTGTTGAGTTCTTTAGCATTTTTGTCATTGATGTTATCAACATGAACATTAAAATCACCTGTTATGACTAAACCATCAAAATCTGTGCATATGATTGAAAGAATTTCAGTAAAATCATCAATAAAATCTTGGCAGTGATGGGGAGGCTTGTACAGAACTAGGAATAGTATGGCAGAGGATTCTTTTAGCTCAAGCTTAAATGACAAATACTCAAAAGATGGAAATGTCCCAAACGAAAGCCTCCTGGTGCTTAGGTTATCTCTAAAGATCGCACAAACTCCTCCCCCTTTTTTCTTTTCTCTTATTTCAGATTCAAAATTAAAATTAGGTGGAGCTGCTTCTACTAGAACTGCATTACCTGTATTTTTATCAAGCCAAGTTTCTGTTAAAAACATAAAATCAAGATTAAAAGAAGAGATAAAATTATTAATTAAAAATGATTTGTTACATAAGGACCTGACATTGAGCACAGCAAGTTTCACTTTAGCTTCAGTAGGACTAGCTGTTATATTCTTATAGGGAATTTCAATTAAACTTCTGTGTTTGGACAGTCTTCTTGTTCTATTGCGATGAATTCGATTGGAGATGACTGTATTTATAGCACCCGCAGACTGTTCTCTGTCACAGGGCCCCAGCCTGAGCTGAACTTTATCATGACTGTGTGTCCTGAGACAGCAGAGGCCCAGTGCATCCTAGCTCTGAGGAATGGTAGCTTCAGGAGCAGGTGGGGGATGGTGAGTGGGGAGGAGTTTGGGGGATGATGTAGGTGGATTTGGAGCTGGGTAGAGTTTGGTTGAGATAGGTTTGGGGCGAGGAGGGGGAGGTGCAGGTGTTTTTTTAGGAAAAGGCACAGGAGTACATGGCGTCATCTTGATACCTTCATTAATCAGGTTTTCCAAGTGACGAGGAAGAGCCAGTGGTGAGGGTGGAGATGAAAAGGAGGAAGAGTCTTTTTTAGGGGTGGATGTAGCAGGGAGGGGCTGTCCAGTGGCAAAGGGGGAAACATCCAAATGTGAGCCCTCTCTTGGAACTGCAATAGGGCTGACAACCTGAGGTGGAGACTCTCGTATTGAAGGTGTTGATCTCTGGGTAGGTTTTGGTGATGGTGATGCTGGCACGGGTTGTTGTTGTTGCTGTAGAGCTGATGCAGTTGCTGGAACACCGGCTAGGTCTCCAGGTTTTCCAGGAGCACATTTTCCACTTTGATTCCTTCTCTGTTTAGGCACCTGCCTCAGCCTTTCATTGATCCTCAGAGCATGGAGGATGTTCTTCTTCAACATTCTCACTCCATCTCTACTCAAGTACGGGCTCTTTCCCTTGAACAGGTCCTCTCGTTTCCAGAACAGATCAAAGTTCTCAATATAATTCAGTTCTCTCAATGTGCACTCTTTGGAGAGCCATGTGTCCAGCTGGAGTAAGCGGCTAAACTTGTTTTTCCTTCCATCAATGTTAGGAAGAGGTCCACTGATATAAACTTTAGCCGGTACTCTTTGCAACTCATTAAAAAGTTCACAAAAATCTTTCTTCAAGAGTTCTGATTGTTCTCTTTTTGTGTCAACCGCTCCCACGTGTACAATTAACTGCTTTACTCCTTTAAGCACTGTATTTTTGACTAATTTTGTAATGTCCGTGACTACCGCCGAAGGGCAGCAGAGCACTTGGAATCTCTTATCTCGTATTTGGGCTACGCACCCATCGCCAAGAAGAAACACTGAGTCTTTGGCCTTGACTTGTGGTACAGATTCTCTGACTTGCTGCCTGGTATCAACATTCGATATGGCACATTCTGTTCTCTTATCTCCCACATTTTCAAACTCTAACTGTGAAAGCGCAGAAAATCTGTTTTTAAGTGGAATTGTAGCTGCGCTGTTTCTACTTCTAATATCTTTCTGTTTCTTCGTAGCACCATGTTGGTCCTTAAAGAGTTTCGGAAAACTAACTGTATCATTCAAACTAAAGTCGCAGTCATTCTTGTGAACAATGGGTTCCTTACCCAAAGGTAGCGTCTTGTCAAGACTTTTTTCTGACTCCAAAATATTTATCCGTGCTTGTAGGGCTTTAATTTGTTGTTCATAGTCCCAGCATTGTTGTTTATAATTCCAACACTGATAGCAGCAGTTTCTCCCATTCTTTTCTGCCATCGCCGTCTCGTTAGATGCAAAAATGGTCAAAATGTATCAAATCTCAGGTAATCCACAATTTTAGGGTGATAAAAAAGAAAAATAGAAAAACAAAGATGATTTTAAATGATTTTTAAAGTGATTTAAAAGCAAAAGAATTGAAAAAAGCGACAGAGCAAGCAGCAAAGCGTCCTCCCTATGAGCTAAATTTATGGGTGGGGCTAACTCAGGTTGGTTTATCTAGAACCACTTCTCAGGATCCTTCTATCAGATTGAAAAAGATTTCTGGATGGAATTTGAAACTTTTCAATCATCAAACACACTGTCCAAAATACAGTTTCTACGAAGGACCCCTCCTGGACGAATGAGGGATTACATTATCTTGTTACCAATTAGATACAGGATTGATAAGCATATCTATTCATTACCAGGCTGTTTTTTCTGGTCCGCCAGATTCAGGATGCTTGTAGCAGGGCTTTCAAGAAAATTTAATTTCTTGACCAGATTTGTGTTGACACAGATCTGAGAAAAAAGAAAACATTGTCATTTGTGAGGCAGGGTATTTGTTTACATTTTCTTTCTCATGTCAGGTGGCTTGTTGTCCCTGGACTGATCACCCCGCCCCTATGTGTCTCACCTTTATCTCATTGTTCAGTATCCTGCTGCTACCTTTTAACAGGTGTCTTCTACTTACTTCCCTGCAAGTTTGTCTCATTGGCCACTCTACCAGGGTCACCAGTTGAATGACTTTGTCTCAAAATCTCTAACATATGCTGTTCCTCTGATCCTGTCAATCCTGGTCACTCCCAGAGAGATGCTCAGCATCTTCATCTCTGCTACCTCCATCTTTGTTTCCTGTCTTTTTCTCAGTGCATTTGCGGTCTTATCACAGTTTTGTACAATTTGCTTTCATTTTAGCTGACAGTCTGCCATCACAGCTGAAAATCCTACATCTCCCACCTGGCAACACTTCTGCAAAGTACTCACCCATCTTCTGCTTCCTGTAGAACTCATTTTCAGTGTTTTCTACAGGATGCAGCGGCCGAACGCGACCGCATTCGTTATTGGGCGAAGCATCCAAAAATGTTGATTGTAACTCAGGTTAAAAAACGAGATTATTCGGAGTGAAGTGAACATCTCTGACCGCCAGGGTCCCAGTCATTGGCTGACTGTCCCACTTGTAAAGCTCTTGATTTACAAGTCGAATTACGTTCCGACCCTCACCGTGGTAACCAGGATCTACGTTCCTACCCTCACCATGATAACCAGGATCCATGTTCCTACCCTCATCGTGCTAACCAGGATCTATGTTCCCAGCCTCACTGTGGTAACCAGGATCTACGTTCCTACTGTTACCATGGTAACTAGGATCGACGTTCCTACCCTCATCGTGGTAACCAGGATCTACGTTCCTACCCTCACCATGGTAACCAGAATCTACGTTCTTACCCGTACCACGGTAACCAGGATCTACGTTCCCACCCTCGCCGTAGTAACCCTGAGCTACGTTCCTACCCTCATCTATGCTCACCAGCTGTGGGTGGTCATCGAAAGAATGAGATCGCGAATACAAGCGGCTGAAATTATCTTCCTCCGCAGGGTGGCTGGGCGCTCACTCAGAGATAGGGTGAGGAGTTCTGCCATTCCGGGAGAAGACTGTGTCGTGCCGCTTCTCCTCCGGTTGGAGGGAAGCCAGATGTAAGGGTTCGGGCATCTGGTCAGGATGCCTCGCTCGCTTGTGAAGAGTTCAGTTCCCCCAGGACAAGACCAAGATGCAGATCTTGGACCTGCTAGAGAGAATATGTCTCACAGCTGGACAGGGAACACCTCAGGATCCCCCTGGGTGAGCTGGAGGATGCACCCAGGTCAAGAGAAACGTGGGTTTTCCATCTGTGGCTGTTGCCGTCGACCCGGCCCCGGATAAACGGAAAACGATGGAATGGAACAACTTCTAGTTTCCTATTAGTTTGAAAGCGTGTGTGTCCGTTCAGAGTGAGAAAGGTATAAAACAAAATGTGTGCCCGTTAAAAGGGTTAAAGGCTATTCATAAACTCCAGCATTTGTGTTGGCACACTAAATCCTGGCAGCTGTGTGTGTGGATGGAAGGGTTTACCTTTTTTCCCCTGAAAGTCACATAGAGTTTAATGGGGATGGAGTCAGACTCAGTCTCAACTGGCTGCAACTCAATTGTTGCATCGTGCGATGCTAACAGACAGAAAGAAGAGAAAAGTTAAGGGGTGGTTTCCTCATCGTTGGTACGTGTCGATGGTTGGATTCTAACCTGTTAGTAAATTTTTTAAGTTGAGCATTGCCAGGCTCCAAGACTCTTTGAGCGAGCTATACGGGACAGAACACACACAGACACACACACACACACACACTGAGAGTCTGTTCGATGAGGAAGGATAATGTGTTTACTTACGCATCCCCCTCAGAACCAGGTATTAACTGTTCTACTCCAGCAAAGTGGAGCCTTTTCTTTTGGAACGGCATCTTCCGGAAGGGCAACATTAAACAATAAATCCTTTTGGGAAAAACGGATGAAAAACAAGGTGTAAATATTTCATCCCTTCAAACACACAACTCATCTGATTACTAAAACACCCACCAGTGTGTAAACGGTGGTGTGTGTAAATGTCCAAGGGTGCAACGGTAGAGGAAAAGTCACAGTTTTTGTTCGTTTGTATATGATCCAGCTTTTAATTTGAAAGACATAGAGCGGCCAATTTAGAAGAAAACAGAGCTGCTGCACATAAACTTGGGATTAAGAGTGAGACGAAGAGTGAGACGTTGCTGTGGTGACCCTGTCACTGCAGTGTAAGAAAATTCCTCACCCGTCTAGCAAAGGTCCTTCACAGCATATTCTTCAGTGTCTTTTTTTTTTTAAAATATACTTTATCGATCCCTCACCGGGAAATTTGTGCGCTTCATTACACCGCAGCAATTTGCCACCTACGATGGCGCCAATGGTGAGAGAAACGGGGGGTTAAGGTGTCTTCACCAAGGATCCTAGACGTGAACTCAGTGGGATGCAAACTCGCAAACTTCTGGTTAACTTCCGGTCCCCGGGCAAACGTTCTAACCCAAAGATGACAAACATACGGCCTGCGGGCCGCATCCAGTCCACAAGGAAGTTCGATCAGGCTCACAGGATAAATTGAAAGTTGGAAAATTGCATGAAAGACACGGAATTTTTTAAATTTAATGCAATTCATAAATTATCCGCTATAGGCGCACTGTTTTGCAACATCTGCTTCTTATTCTGACTTGTTTATATCTAGTCCTACACCTGCCCGCACCCTCATTAGCAAAAATGGCGTTATCAAAAAAGAGAAAAGTAGATAAACAGTGTAGAATTTTCCAAGTAAAATGGACCACGTCATATTTATTTACGGGAAACACACAGTAAACCTCTGTGCTTGGTGTGTTTGCAACAAGTTTCCGTATTTAAGAAATATTCGGTGCCACTACAAGACTCACCGCAGCGCAAAATATGACAGCTTATGAGGACAACTGAGAACAGATGAGGTCAACGAATTACAGCTCTGTGAAAATGAATCCTTACTGTGGTCATTTTGAAAAATGTTCAATGTAAAATTAGTCTTTCTTTGTAAGGCTCCTGCAATCATAAAGTTCATTACTATCATTTTTTACACTAGTTACTTAACGTTTGTGTAATTTAGTGAAATGTTCTCAATAAATTTCTAGTTAAATTTCAAGTTTCACAGAGTCCTTGTGCTCCTTTACCCCAAAACAAAGGGAAGACATGATATTCTGGTTATTTATAGCTGAGTATGCTATATTTTTAATGGTCTGGCCCATGACGTCTACCTGGACGTCATAAATTGCCCGCGATGTGAAATGAGTTTGACACCCTTGTTCTAACCACTCAGCCACCATCTTCCCCTCGGTCTCTCTCTGTCTCTCCTACTCGTCTCCCCCCTGTCTTTGAAGATCGAGACATTTCGACTTCTCTCAGGAAATAAATTTCACTCTGATAGAACTGGTACTTTATACCCCGGGGGTGTCAAACTCCGGCTCTGAAGGTTTTCATTGTGTTCCTGGTTCAAGCTGATGGACGTAAAGTGAAATCAACAGCCAATAAAATCTGTTACATTGACTCAATAAGCTGGATAAGGAACACATGGAAAACCTTCAGGACACAGGCCCTTCAGGAACAGAGCTGGACACTCCTGACATAAACTAACCCGAGTTTGTCCAACCCTTTGAGTAGTAGCTAACACCAACAAATCTTTGGTTATGTAACGTGTTAAACAGTTTACTTTATTGTTGTTTGAGTGCATTTTGTTCTAAACAAAAACTGACAAACCAGTTAGATGTGTCACTAAAATACACAATAATTAACCCGTTCCGTTGTCTTCCTCTTATTCTGGGCCAGGTCGCGGGGGGAACAGCCTCAGACGGGAAGTCCGGGCTTCTCTCACCCCAACTGCTTCCTCCAGCTCACCCGAGAGGATCCTCAGGTGTTCCCTGTCCAGCTGTGAGACATATTATCTCCAGCAGGTCCGGGGTCTGCATCTTGGTCTTCTCCCGGAGTGACTTGCCCGAAACACCTCACCAGCGAGGAGATCGAGGGGCATCCTGGCCAGATGCCCGAACCACCCCATCTGGCTCCTCTCGACCTGGTGCAGGAGCGGCTCGACACCGAGCTCCTCCCGGATGGCAGAGCTCCTCACCTGATCTCGGAGTGAGAGCCCAGCCACCCTGCAGAGGAAGCTCATTTCAGCCGCTTGTATCTGCGATTTCGATAATCACCAACAGCTGGTGAGCATAGGTGAGGGTAGGAACGTAGATCATGGTCACCATCGTGAGGGTAGGAACATAAATCCTGGTTATCATGGTGAGGGTAGGAACATAGATCCTGGTTACCACGGTGAAGGTGGGAATGTTGACCCCTGTTACAACAGTGGGAGAAGGAACGTAGATCCTCGTTGCCATGGTGAGGGTAGGAACGTAGATTCTCGTCACCGTGGTGAGGGTAGGAACGTAGATCCAGGTTACCATGGTGAGGGTAGGAACGTAGATCGACTTGTAAAATCGAGATCTTTATTTTTTGGCTCAGCTTTTCGTTCACTACAATGGAGCGATGCAGTGTCCTAGTTATTGCTGACGTCGTACCGATCTGCCTGTCGATCTCCCATTCCATCCTTCCCCCACTTATGCTGCCGAGTGTGAAGCGGCCGGGATGGGAATCACCGCCTCCAAATCTGAGACAGTCCTCGCTCGGTAAAGGTTGGAATTCCCCCTTTGGGTCAGGGACAGAGTCCTGCCCCAAGTGGTGGAGTTTCAGTATCTTGGGGTCTTGTTAACGAGTCGGGGAATGATGGAGCGCGAGATCGACGATAATAACCCTTTGGGATTAAACCGGTCCCAATTAAATCTGCGTTAAAAGTCTACCTCTTTGGACCAAGAAGTGAGAATACTATGATTTACTCAAGGTAAGTTGCATCTTATGCCTCCATTCCTGTTTAGAGAAGGCTTCTTTGACACCATCTTTTCCCCCTATTTAGAATCTTAAACTCACTGTTGTGTTGCTTTACGACGTAGATGTGCGGCAGAGTATAGACCACTTGAATTAGCCAAGACCCACTCTTCTTAGTAAACAAATGAAATAACCGCAAAAAATCCCCCCAAAATACAGTTGTTTACAGGTTTGTTGGTGTTAGCTCCTCCTCCTTAAGGGTTGGACCAATCAGGTTAGTTTATTTAGAAACAGTTCTCATGTTCCTTTTATCAGATTAGAATTATTTCTGGATGGAAGTCGAAACGTCTCTATCAAACACACTGAAGAAGGCACTGAAGTCTTTTCGATGATGGACCCCTGCTGGATGAATGAGCGATTACACAGACTTGTTGCCAATAACTAACGTAATGTAGTTGTTTTGTTAAGTGGGATAAAGTTTTGAACAAAGTTCATTTTGCTCATTAGAATCGATACATTTAGATGTTAAACTGTGCGTAGTGTTGGTACTGATGTTGGTCTTACCTGTTGGTGGGGATCTCAATGCAGAGCATGTAATCCACCAGGAGGCAGTCAGCTAATTCTCCGTTGACTGACACCACCCCGACACGGCACCACTTCTTCTTTAACTCAGAGAAGACGACATAGAGCTGAAAGAACACACACACACACACCTGAAGCCAAATTGCTGAAGGAGAACCAGGAAGTCCTGCAGGCAGCGTTGCCATGGTTTCCGCCACATGGCGGCAAATATTGTGGTATATAACGGGAGCCGGAGTCTATCTCGGCTGGTTTAAGGCGAGAGCAGGATACACCTGGAGCGAGTCGCCAGTCTGTCGCAGGGCCACCCATCCACCCACCCACACCTGGGGCCATTCTTTTTTTTATAGCAGCCGATCAACTAACCAGCATGTTTTTGGAGAGCGAGTGGAAATCGAAGAAAACACAAACATACACGAGAAAAACATGCAAACTCCACACAGAAAGAACAGTGATTTAAGCCTCGTCCCACCTGGGACTTGAACCCCCAACTTTCTTGCTGTGAGGACACTGTGCCGACCACAATATATGCCGTCTTTTTGGATTCAGATTAAAAACCCTCGAACGACACTTTACTCCAAATGTCGACAATCAAGCGGCTTTTTCTTGTGTTTTTGGAAATTTTTGGAGTCTATGACGTGAAATCTTGTTGTTAAGTCTGTTCTTAATGAACAGCGCCTGCTACTGCGGGCCCACCCCCTTCAAAAGCTCTTCGTGCCAACGGAAAGTGTCTTTGTATTTGAGAGAGAGCGTGTGTTTCAGAGAGAGAGGATATTTTCAGTGTGTGTGAGTGTGTGTTGAAACTGGACTGGTAGATGTGTGTGTGTGTGTGTGTGTGTGTGTGTGTGTGTGTGTGTGTGTGTGTGTGTGTGTGTGTGTGTGTGTGTGTGTGTTCACACTGGTCTGGTAGATCTGTGTGTGTGTGTTGTCTCTATCATTGTCTATGGAAACATGTTTCCAAACCCTGTCTGCAGACAGACTTACTTGACCCGTCTCAACGGTTGGTGGCCTCAGATGTTCTTTGAAGCCTGCCGTAACTACGGCAGTATAAAACTTTTCCAAGCGTGTGAAATGCTCGAAATTTGGCGAGTTTGAGTCCGGATTTCCCTCTGTGGAACGGAGTACCTGGCCCCACAGAATGGTTGGGGTTTCCGTCTGCAGGGATAATGTCACAACACAGTTACCATGACAACTGGTTTATAAGATGACACAATGTGTTTTTGTTGATTATGATTTATCTTAATTTACATAGAAACACCTGAAAATATGTTTAAAATGAATAAATATGTAAATTAATTTTCAATTCATTAACACGGTGGCGCTAAACAGACTTTTCATCGTTTCAATTTTATAAAAAATCATTTGTAGTAAAAAATATTTTATTTCATTCATAAAAACTTTTTAATTTTAAACATGTTTTTTATTTTGTCAACTAGCATCTGAAAACTGCGGTCAAGTGAGCCGCGGTTCACTCAGCCGCGATTCACCAGTGCGCGCCTCGTTTAAATCAATGGAGTCAACTTTGAGGAGCGATAAAAACACTTTAATACATTATGCCAGTTCCACACTAGTATTTATCTCTTCTACTAAATGTCTTTTATCATTATACAAAGAATTGTGCATTTTTATCGTATACTTTAGGATTTATTAGCATTTGAAAGTGACAAATGGTTTACTTCCCTGCGATTCGGCCGCGATCCACGCAGAATCATACTGCGACTTTTTACATGTTTACGGTAATTTCAAAGTAAATAGCCATAACAGTCAACTTTGAGGAGCGATAAAATCACTTTTATTCATTTTGTCAGATCCACACTAGTGGATAGTGTGGACAGGCGGATCGGTGCGGCATCAGCAATAACTAGGACGCTGCATCGGTCCGTCCTGGTAAAGAGAGAGCTGAGCAAAGCTCTCGATTTACAAGTCGATCTACGTTCCAACCCTCACCATGGTAACCAGCTGTGGGTGGTGACCGAAAGAATGAGATCGAGGATACAAGCGGCCGAAATGAGCTTCCTCTGCAGGGTGGCTTGGCTCTCACTCAGAGACCGGGTGAGGAGCTCTGCCATCCGGGAGGAGCTCGGTGTCGAGCCGCTCCTCCTCCGGGTCGAGAGGAGCCAGATGGGGTGGTTCGGGCATCTGGTCAGGATGCCCCCCGAGCGCCTCGCAGGCGAGGCGATAAAAACTCTCGACCTGCCTCACCCGGTCTCTGAGTGAGAGCCCAGCCACCCTGCAGAGGAAGCTCATTTCGGCCGCTTGTATCCTCGATCTCATTCTTTCGGTCACCACCCACAGCTGGTTACCATAGGTGAGGGTTGGAACGTAGATCGACTTGTAAATCGAGAGCTTTGCTCAGCTCTCTCTTTACCAAGAAGGACCGATGCAGCGTCCTAGTTATTGCTGATGCCGCACCGATCCGCCTGTCCACACTATCCACTAGTGTGGATCTGACAAAATGAATAAAAGTGATTTTATCGCTCCTCAAAGTTGACTGTTATGGCTATTTACTTTGAAATTACCGTAAACATGTAAAAAGTCGCAGTATGATTCTGCGTGGATCGCGGCCGAATCGCAGGGAAGTAAACCATTTGTCACTTTCAAATGCTAATAAATCCTAAAGTATACGATAAAAATGCACAATTCTTTGTATAATGATAAAAGACATTTAGTATAAGAGATAAATACTAGTGTGGAACTGACATAATGTATAAAAGTGTTTTTATCGCTCCAAACCGAGGCAAAGTCAACCATTTGTCACTTTCAAATGCTAATAAATCCTAAAGTATACGATAAAAATGCACAATTCTTTGTTTAATGATAAAAGACATTTAGTACGTGAATCGCGGCTGAGTGAACCGCGGCTCACTTGACCGCAGTATCTGAAAACTGCGACGTTATCATTTTTTTCCACTTTAAACCTTTAAATTAAAACTTTAAACGTTTAAATTTGCAGGTAATTGAAAGAATAAAAAAAAAATTCTTTTACCGTAACAATCTGAATTTTGATCATTTTTTCAATTAAAAACCACGCGACGCTAACTAGAAGCTAACAGGCTAATGAGCGGAAACACTTCTTTATTTTTACTTTTAACGAAAAAAAACAAACTGATTTTAACCAAAATCCTTTTAAAACTAGAAGTTTTGAGAGCTAAAATATTTTCTAAACGGTTTAAATTCAACACTCGAGATGATACATAGCGTCTAAAAAACGTGACGTCATCCTTTTTTTTCCACTTTAAACCGTTAAATATAATCTTTTAAACATTTAAATTAGAAGGAAAATAAAAGAATAAAAATAAAGCTTTTTTCTTACCAGACTCAAACCAATTGCGATCATCGTTTGATTGAAAACGAGATGCTAACAAGAAGCTAACAAGCTAATTATGGCAGAAACCAACAGATATTGATTTAAAATCAATAAAAAAATCAACTGAAATAAAATCACTATAAAACTTTGTCTGAAAGAAAAACAAATTGTTAAAATACGTTCTAAAAGCTTCTGATTAAGATCTTCGTTCATATAGGGTTGTTGATAAGAGCAACAGGAGAAGTTCAGCGAGCATGCGCATGGGCAATTGAGGAAGCGCATAAAAGCTAGTTCATAATGATAATATTTATATTAAACAGGAAAACAAAGTTAAGTTGTTTTTTTATTTAAATGTAATTTTTTTGTAATCTTTTTTATTTTTTTTGTTAGTTTTATTTTTTAAAAATATATTTTTGTCCATTTTTAACCATCTTTTATTTTCTTTTTATTCATTTTTAGACAAAAGAAACATTTTATTTGTAATTAATATTCATTCATTTAAATGAATGTTTAAATCATCTTTTTTATTACTATTTTTAAATTCATTTTTAGGTTTATTTTCATTATACTTTTTTGTTTATTTGTTAGTGAAAGCAGCTTCACATCTAGGTATTTAATGATATTACTAAAATGACTTCCAACAGCAGTTTTTTTAGTCCTATTATTTTATTTTTACATTTTTAGAAAATAAAAAAGTCTGACTTTTTTTATGATTTTCTTTAATCTACAATGAATAAAAAAACATGTTAACGTTATGTAAACACCATCATCAGCAGCTGTTTTAGCTTAATTTGTTGCAAATGGTGCTGTCTGGGTTTCTATGCGACTGGAAGATCTGGTGTCGTCCTGGTCCTGGGGCTCTAGTTGGCCAGGGCGTGGGGCAGCTCGCTTGACCAGCGAGAGGGGCGGGATCCCTGTGGCGGCTCCTGCTGGGTGTGGGGCTGGCAGTGGCTGCTGGCCCGAGAGGACGTTGGTGGGACTCTGGTTGGGGTTGGTTGTCGTGGTGGGGGCTGGGTTGGGGGGGGGGTCATTTTTGGGGAACTGGGGGCTTGCTTCTGCGGGCTGGGGCTTTTGCCTGGGTTCTGAGGGGGCCTAGGCTATCCTGGTGTGGTCACTGCGGTCGGACCGCCTGGTGCCCGACCTGGGGATCCACGTCTCACTTGCTGCACGGAGGGGTTGCAGGCTGAGGGTGATTAGGGGAGGAAGGAGGGTCCAGCAGATAGAAAGGTGAGACGAGGCTGTGGGGTGATGGGGTGCGTCAGTGGGTGAGGTGGGCCTGGGTTCTCAGGCCTGTTGGAGGTTGTTTCTGATGGTTCTGTGGTCTCTAAGCTAAATATCTAAACAAGTCAATAGATGTTCTTCATCCTGATGGAAACACGGGGGGCTCCTCAGCCCAGAAATATCTAGGAATGGGATGAGTGGATGTTTTTCATCCTGATGGAAACATGGGGTACTCCTCAGCCCGACGATGTCCAGAATGGGGATGAGTAGATGTTCTTCATCCTGATGGACACATGGGGGACTCCTCAGCCCGGCGATGCCCGGGACGGGGATGAGTCGATGGATTTTATCCTGATGGAGCGGGGATGATGAGGCGCGGAGGTCTCCTCGGTCTGGCCAAGCCCAGGACAGGAACGCAGAGTATCCATCAGGAATCTGAAATGGAGCTCTCTTAGAGGGATACAGACCCTCGTTAAGGGAGACAGAGGGGGTACAGATCCTGGTTAGGGTAGGGGTACAGACTCTTAAAACTAAATGAAAAGATATTAGAGAACAATGAATGAGATAGAAAGCCGGGTATCTGCGAAGGGCGATGTGAATACATCAAGCAGCCAAGGCAGTCTGGCAGAGAATAGTCGGTAGAATGAGAGGACAGAACGCCAATGTACCATACTTTCCCCAGTTTTTAGTATCCAGCAGCCAACTAGTAATTATATCAGCTAAATGTCTCTGTTTCTATCTAGCCTGTAATAAGCTTGTTCAAACAGGAATGCTTTACGCCTATTTTTAAATGTAGGAACACTGTCTGCCTCTCTCACTTGAGCTGGGAGCTTATTCCATAAAACTGGAGCTTGGTGGCTAAAGGCTCTACCTCCAACTGTACTTTTTGACATCCTTGGAACCAGTAATAGCACTGCATTTTGTGAGTGGAGTGTTCTGCTTGGTTGATAAGGTACTATAAGTTCACTAATGTAGGATGGAGCCATGCCATTTAAGGCTTTGTAGGTTAGTAAGAAGATTTTAAACTTGATCCTAAACTCAATTGAACCCAATGGAGAGACGCTAGCACGGGAGTAATATGATCTCTTGTATGAGCTCCAGCTAGTAGTCTTGCTGCTGCATTTTGTTTTAGGGAAGATTTAGGGCATGCTGCGAGCAAAGCGTTACAATAATCCAATATTGATGTAACAAATGCATGGATACGTTTTTCAGCATCACTTTTACATAAAATATTTCGAATTCTAGAAATGTTGCGAAGGTGAAAAAATGCAGTTTTACAAGTCTGTGCTATGTGAGCTTTAAATGATAAATCTGGGTCAAATAACACTCCTGGGTTTCTCACTGGTGGACACCGGTGGTGAGGGATGCCGTCAAGCTGAAGAAAGAGTCTTAGCGAGCTTTTTGGCCTGTGGGACTCCTGAGGCAGCTGACAGGTATCGGCGGGCGAAGTGTAACGCAGCTTCGGTGGTCGTTGAGGCAAAGGCCGGGGCTTGGGAGGAGTTCGGCGAGACCATGGAAAACGACTTCCGAATGGCATCAAAGAAATTCTGGTCCACCATCCGGCGGCTCAGGAAGGGAAAGCAGTGCACTATCAACACCATTTACGGTGGGGATGGGAAGTTGCTGACCTCGACTCGGGACGTTTTGGATCAGTGGAAGGAATACTTTGAAGACCTCCTCAATTCCACCAACATGTCTTCCGATGAGGAAGTAGAGTCTTTGGAATCCGGGAGGGGTCTTCCTATCTCTGGTGCAGAGGTCGCTGAGGTAGTCAAAAAGCTCCGCAGCGGCTGGGCTCCGGGGGTGGATGAGATCTGCCCGGAGCTCCTAAGGGCTCTGGATGGTGTTGGGCTGTCCTGGCTGACACGCCTCTGCACCATTGCATGGACATCGGGGACAGTGCCTCTGGATTGGCAGACAGGGGTAGTGGTCCCTCTTTACAAGAAGGGGGACTGGAGGGTGTCCTCCAACTACCGAGGGATCACACTCCTCAGCCTCCCTGGGAAGGTCTATTGGGGGGTATTGGAGAGGAGTGTCCGTCGGATTGTCGAGTCTCGGATTGAAGAGGAGCAGTGTGGTTTCCGTCCCGGACATGGAACTATAGACCAGCTCTATACCCTCTTCAGGATCCTGGAGAGGTCATGGGAGTTTGCCCAACCAGTCTACATATGTTTTGTGGATCTGGAGAAGGCATTCGATCGTGTCCCTAAGGGACTCCTGTGGGGGGTGCTCCGGGAGTACGGAGTCTTGGAGCCCTTGGTAAGGGCTGTCCGGTCTTGTATGACCGGAGCCAGAGCTTGGTCCGCATAGCCGGCAGTATGTCGATTCCATTTCCAGTGAGAGGTGGACTTTGCCAAGGCTGCCCTTTGTTACCGATTCTGTTCATCACTTTTATGGACAGAATATCTAGGCGCAGCCGAGGCGAGGATCCAGTTTGGTGACCTCAGGATCGGATCTCTGCTTTTTGCGGATCATGTGGTCCTGTTGGCTTCATCGTACCGTGATCTCCAGCTCTCACTGGATCGATTTGCTGCCGAGTGTGAAGCGTCCGGGATGGGAATTAGCGCCTCCAAATCCGAGACCATGGTCCTCGCCCGGAAAAGGGTGGAATGCCCCCTGCGGGTCAGGGACAGGGTCCTGCCCCAAGTGGAGGAGTTTAAGTATCTCGGGGTCTTGTTCACGAGTGGGGGAAGGATGGAGCGGGAGATCGACTGGCGGATTGGTGCTGCATCAGCAATAATTAGGATGCTGCATCGGTCCGTCGTGGTAAAGAGAGAGCTCAGCCGAAAAGCAAAGCTCTCGATTTACAAGCCAATCTGCGTTCCAACCCTCACCTATAGTCACCAGCTGTGGGTGATAACCGAAAGATCGAGATCACGGGTACAAGCGGCCGAAATGAGTAGGTAGGGTACACCCTGAACAGGTCGCCCCTCTGTTGAGGGACCACACACACACACAACCATCCACACACACATTCATTCCTAGAGGCAATTTCATAGCGGCCAATCAACCTAACTTGCTTGTTTTTTGGAGAGTGGAAGGAAACCAGAGTACATAAAGGAAACCCACACAAACATGGTGGGAACATGCAAACTCCACACAGAAAGAACAGCGCTTCAAGCCTCGCCTCACTCATTTCTAAAGTGAGATAAATAACTAAGACTTAGGGGTTTTTTATTGAGTCGTGCAAACATCAAATCCTTTACAGAATTCCATTGTGTATTCTTGTTTCAATGCCAAAATAAACTTTATTTCCCAGAACGAGAATAGAAACATATGAGAAAGAATCTTTCCGGTGGTGTCAACCTGGAATAGAGACAGAGCTTTCCTGTGTGTGTCTCTATGGAAACAGAAATTTTGATGGTACGTGAGTTGACAGGCCAGTGAGGGCCATGGTGGCAGATCTGTCTTTCAGCGCTACAATTTTATCTATTCGTTCTTGTCACTTTCGACCTGGCCTGTTTGGATCGTCAGTAAGAGGCTGTCTGTGTTAACGTAATGTTGCTGTCACTCCTCCACATTTTCAGCACCACGTCTCCCATCTTTTCCTGCAGCCTTGTTCTCCCCAGACTTTACAGGATTCTAAACCAGTCTGGCATGTTCACAGTTTTCCACCTCATAATCAAACCAAGTCTGCGTGCGGACCTGTACAAATGAGTTTTTATTCAATAATGATGCGCTTCTACAGACATAAAGCGTTACGTAGATATGTTTTGAGACGACAAAGAAAAAGAATGAGTATTTTAATGTTCGTGTCTGTAATGAAAACAAAATTTCTCATTTTTTCTTGTCTTTGTATTCAGAGAAGTAAAGCGGCTCTGTGTTCTATCGAGTGTCAATCACAGTTTGGTAAACTGCAAGAACATCCCGGTCACCGTCCATCTGGATTATAATATGCATGCATGGAGATAAATATCATTCTGACGATGTTCTCACTCTGAGTACTGTCTCTGTGCATGATCGACACATTACATGTTGGCATGCACACAGAAGAACATGTATGTAGAACAAGAGCTCCTTCTCATCTCCATCAGGTGGAGAGGGCAGAGATGGTGGACCTTTGGGATGAGATGCTACATATTTCCATGTTGGTGAAAGAGCTGCCTCCCTCGCTGCTGCAGTCAGGCACAGACGAGGAAGAGGAGATGATATTTTTCAGCCGGTGGAGGGAGATGATGAGCAGCGTCAGTAGGAAAACGAGCAGACCGAGAAACAGCCATACATAGACGTAGACGTTGGCCTGACGTGCAATAGATGAGGCCACCGGGGATGTTGGAGAGAAATGGAGAAAAGTGTCATTGTCCGTTGTAGTGATCCCAGTCTCATTGTGGTCCACCAGCAGGACGTCCATTCCAGACATGCTGGCTGAAGTTCACAAAGGAGAAAGGGGGAAAAACACATTAGTGATCAAAATGTATAGCAGAAGCTTCTCTTACACCCTGACAACAACTCCTAACAGCCTTTAGTTAGAGATTAAAAACAAAATGTGGAGAAATTTTCCAGTTTTTTTTATTTTATTCAAGAAGAGAAACAAATCTCTTAAAATCTCTGTAACTAAGGATTTTTTTCTCTATCTCTACGTTTTAAAGAAAAATTTTAAAAGGCTTTAAGAAATGACCTTTTTAACTGGACAGCAAATTATTTCTAGGTCAGGGACACGGTCCTGCCCCAAGCTGAATGTTTTATTGGTGCTATTTACAGTATTTATTTGATTCAAAAACTTTTTTGGTTTATTTTTGTTCTGTGTGTGTTGGAACAGGTTTCTACTGTGGTACCTGCAGTAATCGAGTTGTGCGAACATCAAATCCTTTGCATGATAGTTAGAAAATAGAGTTTAATACTTCTACTGATCTCTTGGTGGATCAGTCAGGGAATAAATGACCCACAAACATACATATCTTGTGTCATCAGTGTTTCTGATGATAAAGTGTTTTCTACAGTAATAATGGAGCTGTTTTGAGTCCATTTTATGTGGTAAACAGCAGAGGGAGTGCTTGTGCCTCCTATGGTCTTGTAGATTGAAGACTTGAACCAGCATCTATGTAGAAATAAAGATATCCATTTCGCATTAAATTCAACTCCTCGTAATCAGCTTTCCATGTTCACTTGAGAATCTTTTCTCCCAAATTAAATAGAAATAGTGTTATTGTTTCAGCACAATGGAGCAAACTAGAGGAAGAGCGAATGAAAGTAAGAGGACATCTGTGGTCTATTTGATTGACAGATGGAGGCAAAGAGAAAGCGGAAGGCTGATTTGTATTTGGTTCAGGCAGGCCTTGTGTCTTGACTTGATCTATGACAGCAGAGAGAGACACTTCAAAGAGGAGGCATAAATGACCATGACCAGAATGAAAGCAAAAGGTCAGCACAGGATTTTCCTCTCCCAGCAGTGTGTACTCACTTTGCTGTTATCTGCCTGCACCGCTCTGCTTTCCACCCCTTCATTTCATTATTCATTTCATCATGCCCCATATATTCATGCCCGGCCACTTGCGTGATGTACAGGGGAGTGGAGTAAAATATATTAGCTCTCCACAAGCGGTTTGAACCGTATTAACAATGTGTGGCCCCAGATCGTTTTCACTATTTATTCATTTTGTGGTGCAGAGTAGGACCGCAGCAACAAGTACACTAGAGAACACTAAATGCATATTTGAGGACCACAGAAAGAGATCGTTGTCATGAATATGTTTTGCACAGCGCCTCTTTGTCTGAATTTTAGTTTTATGTTAATCTGTTCTTGTGCATTAGCATCACAAACACATAAAGAAAAGTCTAGATGCATTTTTAATCATCTAGTCGCTTATTTTCTGTTTTGGTTAAATCGAAGGATGCCCAACCTTTTTTGTATCAAAATCTACTTTTTAAGTATCAAACTTCCTGAGGTCTACCAGTCCAGGGTTAACGTCACAAACACACACAGCACATTTCCAGTCTGCAGCAAAACTAGCCTCACAACACATGTTGTTGTTACTCAACCATTAGACATCACATCACAAACCCACCCACAAAAATACACAGACAAATTCCCATCTTTCAAACACACACAAACAAATTCCTCTCTCTCTCTAAAACACACAGATAAATTTCTCTCTCAAGCACACACGCACACACAAATTCCTTTCTCTCAAACACAAACACAGACACACACAAAAATCTCTCTCTCTCTCTCAAACACACATGCAAATTCCTCTCGCAAACACACACATACAGGTAAAAGCCAGTAAATTAGAATATTTTGAAAAACTTGATTTATTTCAGTAATTGCAGTAAAAAGGTGTAACTTGTACATTATATGCATTCATTGCACACAGACTGATGTATTCAAATGTGTATTTCATTTAAGTGTGATGATTTGAAGTGGCAACAAATGAAAATCCAAAATTCCGTGTGTCACAAAATTAGAATATTACTTAAGGCTAATTCAAAAAAAGGGATTTCTAGAAATGTTGGCCAAATGAAAAGTATGAAAATGAAAAATATGAGCATGTACAATACTCAATACTTGGTTGGAGCTCCTTTTGCCTCAATTACTGCATCAATGCGGCATGGCATGGAGTCGATGAGTTTCTGGCACTGCTCAGGTGTTATGAGAGCCCAGGTTGCTCTGATAGTGGCCTTCAACTCTTCTGCATTTTTGGGTCTGGCATTCTGCATCTTCCTTTTCACAATACCCCACAGATTTTCTATGGGGCTAAGGTCAGGGGAGTTGGCCGGCCAATTTAGAACAGAAATACCATGATCCGTAAACCGGGCACGGGTAGATTTTGCGCTGTGTGCAGGCGCCAAGTCCTGTTGGAACTTGAAATCTCCATCTCCATAGAGCAGGTCAGCAGCAGGAAGCATGAATTGCTCTAGAACTTGCTGGTAGACTGCTGCGTTGACCCTGGATCTCAGGAAACAGAGTGGACCGACACCAGCAGATGACGTGGCACCCCAAACCATCACTGATGGTGGAAATCTCAGTAATCCTGATAGAAAAAGATTCCGAACGATACATCAGTCTATCTCCCATTCCTTGAAGGAATTTAGAGGGATCTGTTAACCCAGCATACAGTACATTTTTTTAAATGATCGAAGGAAGTAAAACTACCAAGAGAAAACACACATATAAACCGAGAGATCATTTCCTCTCTTTCCCACAATAATCGTAATGTTTCTAGCCATAAACCATCTTGCGCTCAACACTAATTTCTAAAGCTGTGCAATTATCTAAAGATGATATAACTTTAATAAAGTTGTATATGTGTCGTGGGGACATGGTAATGTTTTGTTTACTACCATGCACAACAAAACTGAAATAGTGCAGCTGTGTATTACACAACTCATGATGAAGCAAAACTTTAATAGAATGTTGTCTCTTTTATACAAATATATATATATATATATTTATATAAATATCAGTGCCGAGCGGTCAGAGCCAGCAAGGCCTTCTCTGCTGGCCTAACTTCACAAGACATCATTATCATAAAAAAAAAGTCAATTTCATTTTAAATGTATTTTTCCTGAATGTATATATAATTATTCTCCATATTCTGTTTTCTTCATGTCATATTATATCCATTTGGTTATACTGCTTCCAGTGTTGTAATGTTAGGTTAAAGTTTTTATCCAATCAGAATTCAGTTATCTGGTGTCACAAGGCTGTATGAAATCTGCCCTCCTAGGCCTTCAGAGTTAATGTGCGGACGCTGCATAATGCTAGTGAACGGACACGTGTAGTTTCTGACAGCCAATCAGATCATCAGTTGGTGACAGGAAGGCCTACTAGAATGCCTTACGTAAAACGAGACATGTACGCGTCTTGTGATTGGATACTCACTTTACCTAAGCGGTAGCAACCCTTTGTATGTCAACAAAGCGAGAAGGCAGAAGGATTTCAGAATGGCAGAATCAATTTCAAGACCATAAAAAATGACTGGTTCTCTCCCTTCCCGACCCTCAGCACTTTCAGACATACCGGAGAAAATTTCGGCAAATAGCCTTTTCCATTGGTCTCCATGTCGATTAATGATGGTATTTGAGGGGTATTTATTTAAGTCGGACTAAGTCGCACATCACCGAAGGCCTAGGTGTGAAATGCACGGACCGCCACTGATGTATATATATATATATATATATATATATATATATATATTCTTAGCGTTGCCCAAGAGTACTATCACCCAGCTGTGGAGAATTTATTTTCAGCTGCATTTTGTCTTCAGTTTTCTTTAAGTACTGATTAACATGAAAATATCAGCTATGTTAAGAAGACGACTGACTCGTTTGTGACTACATGGCTTTCATGTGCATGTAAAATCTCTGTGAGATTGCAAACCATCTCTCCGACACTAAGGCCCTGTCCACACGTATATCTGCTGTCCTCCAATTTAGGAAAACGCTCACGTCCACACGTAACCGTTTTTAAAATGCACCTGGAGGCAGGTGCCTCTTGGCCAGGTCACTCTTGTAAAAGAGATTGTTAATCTCAATGAGCCTAAACCTGGTTAAATAAAGGTCAAATAAAAATAAAAAAAACTATCCACGTCCACACAGAGCCGTGGACGCAGCTCCGTGTGGACGCAGAGGCACCCAGAAGCATAAATATGCTTCTGAGTGCGATTATGAGCATGCCAGACCAGTAGTCGGCAGTATTGAGTGGAGGAGGAAGGAGGCTTATGTGATGAATATCAGCCGATTGCAACGCGTTTCTTCTCCTTTGCGCTTCAACAAGAATCAAGAGCAGTTGAGAGTGGACAAAAAGGCAAGAAAAGAGGATCTGCAACAGGGTAAAAAGTAATGCCTGTTTCCATGGATCCATGCTGCCCACTGTCTGCTCTTGTAAACAAGGACGCACACGAATGACTTATGTGCATTACTTGTCGCAGGTAGTGACGCATAAAAACGCAAATCTCCGTTTTCACATGTCCACACACAAACGCAAAAACTGAGTTTTTCAAAACCTCCACTTTGGACGGAGCTTTCAAAAACGCTGGCTTTAAATGAAAAAAACTTCGTTTTCGTGTGGATGGCAGGCCAAAACAGATAAAAATACATGCATTTTCAAAAATACCCGCACACGTGTGGACAGGGCTTGAAGGGAACTCTACCCCACAGTACACAGTTTATTTAATTAATTATGCTTGTCTTTCGATCAAGCCTCATTTAGTTTGAAGCTTGGTCTATTTTTACAAATAAAGATGTTTTTTTAAGGTGTTAGCTCAGTTTAGACCTATCATTGGCTGAGATGCAAAACGTACACACACACACGTCTTAAATACAACTGCTTAAAGTTTCGTTTCATTCCGTTGTCGTTGCCGTCTGTTGGCAGGGGCTACAACCTCAGACGGGAAACCCAGGTTTCTTTCACCCTGGCTGCATTCTCCAGCCCACCCATGAGGATCCCGAGGGGCTCCCTGTACACCTATAAGACATAGTCTCTCCAGCACGTCTGGAGTCTGTCTCTGGGTCTCCTCTCAGTGGGACCTCAACAGCAAGGTGTTTGGAATATTTCCTGACCAGATATCCGAACCATCCCATCTGGCTTCTCTTGACCCGGACGAGCAACAGCTCTACTCCATGCTCCTCACTTTGAATGAGAGCCCAGTCACACTGAGGAGGAAGCTCATTTTGGTTACTTTTATTCACAATCTCATTCCTTCGGTCACCACCCACAGCTGGTAACCATAGGTGAGAGTGGGAACATAGATTGACTGGTAAAGAGAGAGCTTTGCTTTTCAGCTCAGCTCTTTCTTCTACACGACGAACTGATGTAACATTCTGATAATTGCGGACGCCACACCGATCAGTCTGGTTCAAACTGTTTTTTACAAATTAAACCATGGCATTTCCCCTTTAAATTGGTATCAGTGTAAGTAAAAAAAAAAAAAAGTGGGTCAGGCACTACCAGAGAGATAAAGGACTTAGACAAATGCACAAATTTAAGACCCTGACCAGGGTGTCAAGGGGGTCTTTGGTTCCATGTCTGGGTTCATCTATTTGGTGGCGCATCCTTCCTTTCTAGCACCTTACCAGAGAGGCTGCTTGTGGAGCGGCACAGAATATCAGAAAGTGAAGGCGAGGGCTCTCCTAGTTACGATTCACCAACTACTTTCAGAACCATGGTCACTGACCCTGTACGACTATGTCCTGTTGTGATAATAGCTGTCTTTAAATGCAAAAAAATACTGAAACATTTTATTGGGACTATCAAATCAAACCAAATGTTTTTTTTTTTTTGGTTGTCTTTTTATCAAAGCAAAATGTGCACGCAGAATTGTAGAATTACTTTTAAAAGTCTCATGGTAAGATTAAGATATTAATGCAAGCATTGTGGAACTTCGACAGATGAATCAATGCAGCGTCCGCGATAATCAGGACGCTACATTGGTCTGTCTTGGTGAAGAAACAGCTGAGTCGAAAAGCAAAGCTCTCAATTTACAGAACGATCTTGCAACTATCGTTTTCCTTTGCAAGTACTGAAGAACCATGATTTGTTCTGGGTTGCTTTCTTTAAATGGAAATAAGGTACTTCACACGTCTCTACCCACTCCCGTGTCTCTAACCTGCACCACTATGGTCATGAACACACCAGACTTTCAACTTTGTAAAGAATACTTCAGTTGTATGTTCTGGCACGGAAGATGTTTTTTGTTCATATTCAATAGTCTGTAGCAACTAGAAGGTCTGAATATTCGCTAAAAATTGTGTCAATTTTGCTGAGTTGAGATTACTGACTTCATTTAATTTTTTTCCCGACACACCTGGCAGTCGACTTGGAACCGGTAGACCATGATCGACTGGTTGGGCATCCCTGAAATAGATTATGTGAAATGTGAGTCAATGACTCTAACCCAGCTTTCCCATTGAATTAAATGTGGAAAGTGTATCCAAACTTTTGATTGTCAAGTCTCGCTTACTGTTTGGGGTTCATGGGGTTTCGACTGCTTTCGTTCTATAACAAGTCTTTGTATACTTCATGTGGAATTAGATTTTCTAGTCAATACCACACACCTTGATGGAAAGTCTTACCCGTTCTATTAAGAGCAAAACTTTTTCTTCATTCAACTTGTGAAGCACACATAAACTACTTTGTTCCTCCACTTCTTTCTTGTCCGACCTCATTTGTTCCCCTTTTTCCATGTACTGTTGAATTGGTTATCTGAAACGAACTCTCGCGTCTTTAATTTACTGCCCTAAAATCACCTCCAGAGAGATGCACATGATAACGAGGATGGATGAATCCGGTCGGTTTCTCTCGCTGAACGCTTGCCTTTTCATTACCAAAGTAGAACTTGCAGCCACATTTTTTTTCCCTGACTGGTCATTTGAAATAAAAGCATTTGTAGTTACAGAAAGTCCCTTTGCTTTCTGTGCCCCCTCCCAACTAACTGACAACCTACAGTTCAGGTGCATTCACTATATTTTGAAATGGAACTTTTCTTAAGTTGTTCCATCACTTTTACCACTGCGTTGGTCTTTGTTTCATCCCACTCTCTGTATAGGTTGCTGTCCTTCCAGATATGTTGTTTTCAAATCTGTGATGAAGCTTGTTCATTGTGAACTGAAGTGGTTGATAATTGTGCTTAATGATGCTTTTTGTATCCAGGCAACAACGTATGCTCGGTTCCTTTTCAAGCTAATCTACTTTAAAAGGCCAAGCCGTGCAGTCCTGCAGAGTCGGAATAGGTTAGTGATGCACATGCATTCACTCACACCCGCCTACATGTATTAAATACCGGTAGTTTACTTCCCAAGGAAGATCTGCAACTGCTCAATTGTGTTTGATTTTAGCAGGAACTTGTTAAAATGAGATTTTTATGGCTGCATTCTGTTAAACAGCAGACAAGTTTATTTATTTATTTTTAAATCGGTATTTATTTTCTCAACAGAAACTCAAACGATCAATTCTTTTTTGGATCGACAGTTGAAGAAAAAAAAAAGTTGGATTTATTTTACATAAACAAAACAACAGAAGCAAAAATGAACGCAAACACATTAAATCGTTTTTATGTTTGACAATCTCCCAGGGGACGTTTTACCTACTTCCTAATGCTCCACAACAGACCGAGCTATCTCTCTTTTGAACGTCAACAGAGTGGGTTATTTATATACATTCTCAATAGATGTTTTCTGACACATTGTTGCTGCAAAGTGATGTTGAAAAGAACTAAAAAAAAAAATAGTAGTACTGGTGTCCTCATCGATTGATGGGGCCTCAATGCGGATCGATGAGGCCACAGATCTCGTTAGTACAGAAAAACATATCCATCTTGCTATTTTTTAAATTCTTAGTCCAAAACTGGGTTGTGTGTGCCCACCAGGCAAGAATCAGGGTATCCTCACTGGGTAAACAAGTTTGTGGCAGCCCCACACAGAGAGATGGTGCGCCATTCACGCACACACACTCTTAGAGGCGATTTCAGAGTGACCAATTAGTCTATGAGTTGCGTCTTTGGAGAGGCCTGCTTGACAACAAGAAGAGAACCAAAAAAAATCAATTAAATCTGAAACCATTTGTTACAATTCTGATAGACTTTTAGCTGTTTCTATTTAATACATTGCACTTAGCACTTTTTTAGGACGCTCAAAGATGCTTCACATATGTTTTATTCATTCACTACACGAAGCCACAGCTGCCCTGGAGCAGACTGACAGAAGTCATCGGCCTCTCTGACCATCACCAACCAGTCACAAACACACTATCCAGACTAGGTCACGTATGTAAAGCGTCTTTCCCAGGGACACAGCAATAATTTAATCTCAATGGCGTCCCAATGTGGATCCTGGGGTTCCGGCAGTCGCTCATCCAAGTACTGCTTAGGCCCAGACTTCTTAGCTTCTGAGGTCTGACGGGATCAGGCATTGACAAGCTGGCACAGCCACAACCTGGTTTTTTTTTTTATTTTTTAATCAGTGAGCATTTGTTTCTTTGACTTTAAAAGGGACATTCTAAATGCACCTTTTTATCTCTTGGATACTTTTTAGTGAGTCTACGATGTCTGTCGTCCTCACTCAGAAAAACTAATTTCATTTAACAGCAAAGATGTCTTGTATAATCTTTGGAAATGTTCTGTTCCTGCTCAGATACCTTAATTTGGTTTGGGTCGCTTTGTTACGTATTTTTTTCATTCAGTTACGTTAGAGGTTTTCAGAGAAAAATCACCATTTAAGGAGAAACAATGTCTGACTTGGGCTCTTGTGAAAATATTTTCAGTGTACAGCCGATTAATGTTTACTGAAGGACTTTTCACATAGCTGAAAATAGCGGGGAGGCAATAGCTCAGTGGTGGAATGTTCGCCCTTGGACCGGAAATTCTACAGAATTTTGCAGGATCGAATCCCACTGAGCTCATGTCTAGTTGTCCTTGGGGAAGACACCTATCCCCCTTTTTCACCCACCATTGGTGCCATCCTATCAGCCTGCTGCGGTGTAATGCAGCACACAAATTTCCCTGATGAGGGATGAATAAACTATATTTCTATATATCTAAAAGAGATTTTTAAATCGGACAAGTATTACGAGAATGCTACTTTAGAAATAAAACATAATTTTGAGAATCATTCCTATCCCGCTAACTTTAAAGTACAGTACAGTCAAAAGAATCCGTCTGGAGAATATTTTTTCAAAATTGGAAAGAAGAATTTCTTTTATTCGTACCACAACGAGGAAATAACTTTTCCTCCATTACACTGCTGCAGGAAGCCACGACTGCGCCAATGGTGGGAACAACTATGGATTTAGATGCCTGCTCCAGAGACACCTAGGGGCTCAATGAGATTTGAACTGGCTTCTCTTGGTCCAAGGAGAAACACTGCTACTGAGCAAACTCCTACCCGGGAAAGTGTAGTGTTTTAATGTCTTTGGTAGCGCAGGTTGGGAACGTGAGGCCGGGGTATGAAGTATCTCATTTGCATTAAAGGGAACAGCACGAAATAAGACATGGTTTTTCAATACTTGACAGATAATAAAATTCAGAAATGTTTGTCACTCCATTTTGTTTTTTTTCTTATTAGAATCTGTACAATACAATCAGTTTTTTTCTTTCTCTCTATTACATAAAACGACCATCGTTTTAGTTACCATATTTTTACAACGCATATAAAAGTCTCAGATTTTCTTCAAAATGAGCCCTGCCCTGCACTAACGCATAGGCACTAGTGCAGGGCAGGGCGATAGTGCAGGAATCGCCAATAGTGCAGGATAGCGCAGGATAGGGCAGGGTGCACTACACTATCATGCAGTGCGCCCTATGTGTGTTGTGATTTTTAAGAGAAAGACTTTGCCTAAAGAGATGTTTCTAGCAGGCGTCATTATTAAGGCAAATGAAAAGGGCCGAATGAGCGAGAAAATGATGAAACAGTGGCTGAGGCAGGTGTATGTAAGAAGACCGGACAGTTTTATTCAAGCATCACCATACGCTTGCTGTGATTCAGGGAGGTCTGACAAAGGAACTCCAACCGCTGGACATCGGCGTGAGCCAGCCGTTCAAAGTAAGGCTGGGAGTGACGTGGGAGCGATGGATGACCGAAGGAGACCACAGCTTCACAAAGAGTGGAAGGCAGTGCCGGGCGAGTTACGCCACAGTTTGCCAGTGGATTGTAGATGCTTGGGCTAACGTGTCTGCTGGCACTGTTGTCCGAGCTTTCACAAAAACAGACATCATTTCCGAGCAGCCGCATGGTACAGAAAGTGACTCTGACAGCGAGGAAAGTGAACCTGCTATGTTGGATTTAGTGCAGCTGTTAGATTCTGAAACAGAGGATGAGGACTTTGATGGATTTGATAAATTACTTTATGACAACTGTAACTAATATTTAAATAAAAACAACCAAACTCAGTTTTGCTCCCGATCTATTTTTAAATACACACACTTGTCTGCTTGTGTGAGTTGTTGTAAGGCGGACGTACGTAGTAGAGGATATGCATATAAAACCTGTGCCCCTATCATCAGGTGCGTCTTATGTGTGAGTTAAATACAGAGCACACAAAACTGGGACTGTGCCTATTGATACGGTGCGCCTTTTGGTCATGAAAAAAAGGAATTTTTGACTTGGTTTGGATTTTTTTTTTCTGTTTATAGAATTTACAATCGCCTCAGTTTTACATGCTTTTCTAATTCTTGATAAGGGGGCGAGGTATTGTGCGAAATCAACTTTTTAAAGTTTTCCACCAAGTTTGAACACTATTCCCACATCAAAAACATACCTGAAGTGTTTGGTCATTTGCAAGGTCTCCCATGCAGTGCTTTAATACAATTTGAATGCCAGTTTGTTCTGGGACGTGAATTTTGTTCTCTGCCATCCCCACATTCTAAAGTACGTAAGCAGGATTTACAAATGTTTCAGTACATGTATTTTTCTTGCACTTACTTAACAAGGAGTGCCATTTTTATGTTCCATTCCGTTGTCTTCCACTTATCCGGGGCCAGGTCACCAGGGCAACACCCTCAGACGGGGGAGCCCAGGCATCTCTCACCCCGGCTGCATCCTCTATCTCACCCGCGAGGATCCTGAGTCGTTCCCTATCCAGCTGAGGGATACAGTCTCTCCAGCAGGTCCAGGGTCTGCCTCTAGATTTCCTCTCAGTGGGACCTGCCCGAAACACCTCACCAGCGAGGCATTTGGGAGGAATCCTAACCGGATGATTGAACAGCCCCATCTGGGTTCTATCGACCCGGAGGAGCAACGGCTCAATTCCAAGCTCCACCCTCTATAAATGTACCAAATTAAGAACCTAAAAGAACATGCACAAGTTTTGTTAACTTGATGGTCGTTACACAATGTTTGCAACTTCAAATAAGATTTCCGTTGTCCTTCAAGTGCCCTGAGCAGGACGAAATAAGAAACAAGATGAAGGGAGAATTCAGTGTCAAAAACAGAAGCGAAACTAAATATGTTTAGAAGCTCTTTTTTATTATTATCTTTTTAGATGAAAATCATAATACCGAGCTAATAAAAAGTCCCATGGTTATCTATATGATTTATAATTAAATATTACCCCATAAAAGCCCCTCATTAATTTCTCACAATAAGCAGACATGTCATTTGTGTTTTTTTCTGGAGCTCAGTTGTTGCTGTTCTTGTGTAATCTTTTATCTAGACGTTCTTTTTTTTTTTTTTTTTAAATCCCACTGAAAAGAAAATCCACTAATATTATAATCCCAAACGACTTTTATGCAGATTTTCATAAATATTCTGTGTTTCAACGTGACCGACTCAAACAAACTGCCAGCTTTACAATCTGTCTCACAGAATCTTTAAAATCTTTAGGATCAGTAGGTCCCTGCATCCGACATGAAACTACTGCATGCAGAAATCTTAATTTACCATCAGGGGAAAGAGATTTGTCTTTTGTGATTTTAGGTGTCTTTATGTATTTGTCTGAACTATTCAAAGCCAGACTTTTCAGAGGAGGAGAAGCAGCATCTCTGGGGCTGAACGGGCTAACTGCTTTCCAGGACTTTTCATACTTCACTGTATGTCTGGTTGTGTGGAGAACATCTTCCCCCTCCCTCTCCGTCTCTTTGCTTCATTCACTGAGCTAAGCTTAGATATTTTAGGACATCTGGCATGTCAGCCTTCTTACTCTCATGTTTTCTCTTACTTTAAGTCTCCATGCTTGAAGCTCATCAATGTCGTCTTGCAGATGTGCTCCTCCTTTTTACTTTCAGATATGCCTTCCTTCTTCAGCTATTTTGCTGTCAGGACTGCTTCCTTTGCTCTGTCAAGCACTTTAAATTTATTCAGCATAGCCTTCACTTTCCACCCTCCCATCCTGCCCGCCTCTCTCTCCTTCCAACTTACTTTTTGCCTTTGTCTCTTCACCTTGACTTGATTACACGCTCTTCACTCCACCAGGTCTGCACTTTTAGACTTTCTTTTTTTTTTTTTTTTTTTTACATTCAAATCTCTCTTTTGTTCGGCACTGACTTTCTCTCGGACCGAGCTGCTGCTCCTCTGATCACTTCATCCTCTGCTTGTGTGTGGAGCACATTTCGCCAAAACTCCTCTTGAGACATTTCACTGCGAAGCTTCCTCTGCTCCAATTTTGCAATCTGTTTCCTCCTCCCTCTCTGCTTTTTTCCCCCCTTCTTCTCTGTCACCCTTCCTATGTGTATTCAGCTCAATTTTTCTCGTCTAATGTGTCCTGTCCACAAAAAAAAAAACCCTCTTTTGTCATCCCGGTTGTGATGGAATTTTATTTTTTGTACTTTTTTGCATGAAATGTGATTTGAGAGTTTATTAAAAAGACTTGCCAATATTTAAAAAAAAATTAACTGCATTATAATTAATTAGAAAAGCTATGAGTTTCTTTCCAGTTGGTTCATTCGTGCTACACGTTTAAAGTTTCTATCATTAATATATTCACAATATTCGATAATTCCAGTCCAGAAAGAAGTGAGTTTATATACTACATCACCAAAAGTATTCGCTGCCTTGTCTCAGACTATGAATGGAGGTGCCGTCCCATTCCTAACCATTCATAATGATTTCGGTCCACCTTTTGCAGCTATTACAGCATCAACTATCCTAGAAAAACTGACCACAAGGTTAAAGAGAGTCTTTATAGGAATGTTTGACCATTCTTCCAAAAGCGCATTGGTGAGGTCACATACTGATGTAGGTCAAGAAGGCCTGGCCCTCAGTCACCCCTCTAAATCATCCAAAAGGTGTTCTACCAGGTTCAGGTTCAGAACTTTGTGCAGGCCTGTTAAGTTCATCACCACCAGACTCTGTCAGCCATGTCTTTTTGGACCTTGCTTTGTGCACAGTCATGTAAGAGGAAGGAGCCAACAAGGTTGGGAGCATGGAATGTTTTGGTATCCTGAGGCATTCAAAGTTCCTTTCACTGGAACTAAGGGGCCAAGCCCAGCTCCTGAAAAACAACCCCACACCATTATTCCTCCTCCACCAAATTTCACAGTCAGCACAATGCAGTCTGAAATGTACTGTTCTCCTGGCAACCTTCATACCCAGTCTCGTTCATCAGATTGCTTGATGGAAAAGTGTGATTCATCACTCCAGAGAACGCGTCTCCACTGGTCTAGAGGCCAGTGGCGGTGTGTTTCATTCCATTGCAACCGACGCTTTCCATTGCAATTGGCGATGTGTGGCTTGGCTGCAGCTGCTCGGCCATGGGAATCCATTCCATGAAGATCTCTGCGTACTGTACTTGGGCTGATCTGACGGTTACATGAAATGTGTAGCTTTGTAGAAAGTACTAAACGCTTCAGCATCTGCTGACCCCTCTCCATCACTTTATGTGACCTACCACTTCGTGGCTGAGTTGCTGTTGTTCCCAAACCTTTCCATTTTATAATAGAACTGTTGATTGTGGAATGTTTAGGAGCAAGGAATTTCACAGTTGAGTTTGTTGCACAGGTGGTATCCTATGATAATTCCACACTGGATTTCCCTGAGCTCCTGAGAGTAGCTCATTCTTTCACGAATAGTTTGTTTCACAGTCTGCATGCCTGAATGCTTGATTTGATATACCTGTGGCCAGGCCAAGAGATTAGGGCACCTGATTCTGGGGGGAGGCAATAGTGCAGTGGTAGAACGTTCGTCCTTGGACCTGAAGTTCTCCGAAAGTTTGCGGGATCGAATCCCACTGAGCTCATGTCTAGGTGCCTTTGGGGAAGACACTTGACCCCCCGTTTATCCCACCGTTGGCGGCGTCGTGGCAGCCTGCTGCGGTGTAATGCAGCACACAAATTTTTCCGTTGAGGGGATGAATAAAGTATATTTCTATTTGATTCTGATCATTTGAACGAATACTTTTGGTATTATCGTGTATCTACTGATGTTTTTATGAAACTATATGACCTCCACGATGCAAAGCAGCAATAATGGTTTCTTCAGTTTTACTTGACACATGCAAATATTTTTTTAAAAAAAAGCAAGTTTCCTTGTTACAGCTAATTTTATCTTCAGCGTTCTGATATCAGCCACGCTCTTGATGAATAATGGAGAAGATTTTCATCTACCAAAATGTCATGGCATTTGGGCCATGGCCTTTGTGCGTACGTGTGTGCGTGTGGATAGATCGGCATACCTTTTTTTTTTTTCACACACTACATACCTGACGTGCCAAAAGCAGTCGCATCAGAAACCATCTTGATCTGCTTGATCGCAAAATCACAAAAAAAAAAAAAAAAAAGTTCTCCAATGCTCAATCCCGTTGGATTTAAAAAACGTCAGCAGATTTAGTTTAAGTAGCGAACGATTGAAGCGTAATAAATTTCAAACATGCTGAACACCCCCATCGTATACCAGATCAGCTGAAAAACAGACCTCAGGCTCAATCAGACCCACATAACTCAGATAACCCAGGTCGAAGACAGGCGAAAATGATGAAAGGATGAAGAAGGTCAGATATCTCTTTTTAGTATTTAGTTCTGTGCTTGTAGATGTGATTTTAAATCACCTACATGCTCATACGTGAACACCAGAGCCTGACAAAAACACATGGAAGCTGAATAGATCTGAAGAACAATACATCTGCGTTTTATTCATTGCTTTTGAATAACAAAAATCCCACGGCACACCTGAATGCTCTCAGAACTCCAGCAGGGGTCGAGCACCTATGTCAGCAGCTGTTATCCCGATCTCTGCCATTCAGCGCATAACATTATAGATTTCAAAGGCGCATGTGGATATGAGATTTCAAAGGCGTGTAAGGTTTATTATCATTGAAAATAAGAAAGAGTGAACTAAACCCACGCAGAGAGACAGGGATGACACTGAATAGTCAGCAATGGTCATTTTGTTGCTCAGGAAAGAGAATGAGCTCAAATGTCTGGTTGGTTGCTTTCGTGTGGTAAAACTTCTTCTCGAATGTGTGTTTCAAATACAGTAATTACGCATTGTCACGATCATTGCTTTGGCTTATCTGGATTGTGTTCTATCTCGGGGGAGAAGTGTTTGGATTCCTGAAATCATATTTTTACTACTGAAGGAAACAATTTCACAGAAACATAAGTGTTTAAAGAGATTTGTGTCTGATTAATCTGCTCACACTGCAGAAAAAAGGCATAATGAGGATGGAATCTGCCAGACGAATATGCAGCTGCTAAAATGACACCACAAAGAGTGTGGCGGATCCTCCAGAGGGTTGCAATTCTACAGAAACCATGACAGAAAAATCTCATCTGCCTAAGTGTTTGGAACCTCATTCTGTTTGTTTGATCAGAAATCCAAAATTAGCCAAAAATACTGATAACTACATTTATTCTGTTATCATTTTGGATTTGCCCCTTTTCTCGCTCCTTGCTTAGTCCCGCTCCTTGTGTGCACAATGGCATGCATCTTATTTGAGGCTGCTCATACAGTGTAAATTAAATAAAATCTTCTTCTCCTTTCAGCATTTACCTTCAGGGGTCGCCACAGCAAGTCAGTTTCTTCCATCTAACCCTATCTGCTGCATCTTCTTCAGTCACACCAACTATCTTCATGTCTTCCTTCACTGTATCCATGAACCTCCTCTTTGGTCTTCCTCTAGTCCTCTTTCCTGGTGGTTCCAAATCCAGCATCCTTCTTCCGATGTGGTCTCTCTCTCCTCTGCACATGTCCAAACCATCTCAGTCTGGCCTCTCTGACTTTATCTCCAAAACCTCTAATACGTACGGTTCCCCTGATGTATTCATTTCTGATCCTGTCCATCCTGGTCACTCCCTAAGACATCGTCAGCATCTTCATCTCTGCTACCTCCATCTTTGTTTCCTGTCTTTTCCTCAGTGCCACTGTCTCTAGACCAAACAGCATGGCGGGTCTCACCACGGTTTTGTACACTTTCCCTTTCATTCTATCTGAAACTCTTCTATCACATATCACACCTGATACTTTTCTCCACTCGTTCCAGCCTGCCTGCACACGTTTCTTCACCTCTTTTCCACACTCTCCACTGCTCTGGACGGTTGATCCTAAGTACTTAAAATCTTCCACCTTGTTTATCTCTTCTCCCTGTAACCTCACTTTTCCATTTGGATCCCTCTCATTCACACACATGTACTCTGTCTTACTCTGACTAATCTTCATTCCTCTTCTTTCTAGTGCAAACCTCCACCTCTCCAGCTTTTCCTCCACCTCTTCCCTTCTCCCACTACAGATCACAATGTCATCTGCAATCATCAGTGTAAATTAAATTAAATGATACACAATTGTGTGCTGCATTACACCGCGGCAAGCTGCCACAATGGTGCCAACGGTGCGAGAGACGAGGGGTTAGGTGTCTTCCCCAACGACATCTAGACATGATCTCAGTGGGATTTTATCCCGCTAATTTTCAGAGAACCTCCAGTCCAAGGGCGAATGTTCTACCACTGAACCATCAAGCTCATCAAGTTGTCAAAGCTAGTGCATATATTTTTACTTTCCTACTTCGGTACTTTTCTGTAAAAATGGACTCCCTGTCGAGGGGAAGGGACTGAGCCCCAATCAGAGCATATGGACAAAAAACACTTCCTGTCTGTTTATGGTTGCATGTGGATGTGTTGGAGAGAAAAATCCATGGCCAAAAATGACCTAGCGTCTAATTAGTATCCAAATACTTGCAAATTTCGCAAAGATGCTTGAAGTGTTTTTGATGTTTGAATGACATTTTAACTTTGAAGAAATCCCATAAAAAGTTTATTTTCCACAAAACCACCTTTACTGTATTATTTTCACACCTTTAATCTTCTACGTTAGTTCCTCATGTTTGCTTTGAGTCCCATACCGATGCTGTTTGCATCTTTAAACACATGGATATTAAACTCTAACTAAGCCTTTTTTGTTCCAGTTGCAATGGAAGAACTCTTTGACACTATTTTACCATGTTCTCTTTACCACTAGACTCAGGGCTTATTGGTCCTTTCTTTTTCTTATAACAATTAGTAAGTCGATATGTGCCTGTAGACTTTTACATTTACTTTGTTCAGAAAACACATCAGCTTGTTACACATCAGCGTTCATCTTCTTCCAAGTGGCTTTAACACCAGTTTAGGTCTTTAAATTTGTGAGTAAAGTTTTCAAGTAGTGAGGGAACAAATCTGAGTTCAGTTTTTTATTTTCGATAAGATCCCCTTCTTTCATGTCAGGCCAACTGTCTTATTTCTCTCTCGCTTTCTTTCTTTCTTAAAAGAAACTGTTAAAAAGTAGAAATGAAGTGAGTAGTGTGAATATAACGATATAGTTACTGACCTTTTTCTATGTGAAGAAGTCGTTCTCTGCTCAGTTTGTCCAGAAATCCATTCTGGGTTCAGTCTTGCAGCCAAGTGAACTAGATCGCTGCCCCAGAGGTCTTCCTGTGAGTCTCTATCTCGCTCTCAGTCATTTGCTGCGAGACAGGCTATACAATCACTGCAGCTCGAGTGGACAGTCAGACGCAAGTCCTTTCTGTGAATGGATCCACATCCACACGCAAGCAACTGGTATGAGCAGCAGTAGTTGGTGAACGGTGCTGCTTTTTATCTTTGGGAAGTGATGAAAAGGAAAGAAGAGGGGGGTGTAGTGCTCATTCCAATCCCATCCCCTCGCTCTGTGACTCCCCTATCTCCACCCTCCTACTCCGCTCTCTGCTTGCTCATCACCTTTAATAATGATCACATCAACAGTCGAATCTATTCCTCTGTGTCGTGTCAGTGCTCATTTCCCCACGCAGAGGTTCCTTACTGTTAACAAGCTGCTTTACGCACAAACTGCCGTCACAGCACACACACACACACACACACACACACACATACACACACACACACACACACACTCAAATCATTGGTTTGGGAAATTGACAGATGAATTTAAATTTATCATAACTGTAAATTTGGTTTGTTTGGGGCCTAAGTGCTACCTGGATTTGTGCGTCAGTAGAAAGTATTCAGTTGTGTAGCTGTTGTGGTTACCACACTAAACTTCTCCAATAAGACCCTCAAACCAGGAGAAAAAAAAAAGAAATAGAAGCTCAAGTAGAACAAAACTGCATCTAACACTTCTCCATTTCTAACGTCATTTTAAACCTCTTGTCTTTTCTCTCGTATTTCTCCTGCCTCTCTCTCTCTCTGATCCCCTCCTCAGCCGGGTCTCTGGACAAAAATCTCTTTATGCAAGTTGAGAATAAGCCTGCTGAAAAAAAATTACATGTGAAATGCGGCTATTATTCTGAGAGATCTTTATTTTTCTCCTTACTGTCAAAACGGACTCCCTTTGTTAGCGTAAAACAGAAAGTGACATTTTCTTTCCTTCTCAGCCAGCGGAGACCAGACGGAGCTTTTTTTTTTTTTTTTTTTTTTTTTTTTAGGACACACTTTGAAATATGACTGTGTGATCAGACAGAATATATTTAAATATTTATTATTTAAGAAATGTGGCTGTCAAATTTTCTATTTCTTACCCTCCCTCCCCGAGCCACGTCTGGTCTTTTTTCTTCAGGTCTTCTGAGGAAAACTTTCGAGAAATGTTGGTTGTTTATTTACAGCTAAATGAAAATGTCAGCAAGTCACGCACTGGATTCATTGTTTAAACATTTCTACATCATAGTTTGTCCAAATTTGGGCCTGAATGACTTGTTCTTTACTTTGTTATAAGTGATGGTGATGTGTGCAAGTGCTTGGATTTGTTCTTGGAGAAACTTTTAAAAAACAAAAGGTCACTTCTAAAACATGAAGAAGGACATCGGATGGACATGGTGGCTTGTTAAAGAATTAAACTGAACCAAAGTCAAAAGCAAAATGAATAATATAAACACAACCAGTTAATTTGGGGGTTTTGCGGGTGGCAATGATCAAAATTGTTCATCTTTGAATGGAAAATGGACTCTACTTATAAGGCGCTTTTCCACCTGCGTTGGTACTCAAAGCGCTTTACAGTGTAGCTCACATTCACTCATTCACACACACATTTATACCTGATGGTGGAAGTTACCATGCAAGGTGCAAACCACCATCAGGGTTTGGTGTCTTGCTCAGGGACACCCCGGCATGAACTCCCGGCAGGGGATCAAACCGGTGTTCTATCAAGATCTGTGGCCTCATCGTAATCTGCAACCGGTCGCAGAACTCGACATATTGGAGTTCCAAAACTAACCCTGACGCTAATTCTAATAGAAGTATGGCAGGTTGCAGATCTCGATGGTTAGATTATCTGGAAGGGGAAGATGGGGTTCTGGGCATGCGCAGAGGTGCAAAGTCGCAGATCTCGATGGTCGCAGATCTCGTCAGGACACTAGCAACCCTTAGGTTACAGGGCGGTCACCCTACTCATCCTTCCCCATTGAGCGATCCTTCACCATACTTAGAGTTTAACAGTTTAATAGATTAGGGGGCAGCATAGCTCAGTGGTAGAATCGGTTTCGAAGAGTTGCCGGTTCAATTCCCGTTGAGCTCATGCCTAAATGTCCTTGAAGAAGACAACAAACCTTCAGTTGCTCCAATCATGGCTGCCTGCTGTGGTGCAATGCAGCACATTTCCCCATAAGAGATGAATAAAGTACAATTGTTTTTATTTTGTTATTATACAATCAAAGCTGGGGCAGTAAACATCCTGGTTGATCACCAGCGATGAATGAAAAAGGTTGCATAGAATGAATTCAAATATCGTCAGTTGGAGGAAGAAAAAAAAGAGGAAACCCCCTGGAGATCCCCCACTCCCAGGATGGTCACTAGGATGGCCTACACTATTAATTAGATACGTATTAGCTAATCAAACTCTACAATGATGTATTTGGAGAAATCAGGAGATGGGCTTCATTCTGATAAAAAAAGACAACAGCCTGGGGCACAAGTGAGACAAACCGGAGATGAGGGTCACAGGACAGGAAAACCAGGAATCAGCTAAGGGGATGTAGCTATATCAATCACAAAGGCCTCCTTAGTCTGGTGAGATCCTGGACTGGGACAAAGAGGGTCCATCAGGAATCTGGACTAGAACTAACTGCCACTTCCAAGAGTAAGAGAGGGACATGTGAATGAACTGATGGATGAATGCATTGAAGAGTGAATGAATCAACTGATGGCTTCATGTATTACTGAATGGATAATTGAATACACATTTTTTTTCCTATTGGAAAACATCTACGACTGACTGTATTTCCTGGTAAGTCTGCTTCAATCTTCAACGTCCTCAGAATAGACAAACAACTTCTCAGATGACATTTTTGTCGTTTCTTTTTGTGTTCTTGTATTTTCACAGATGTTTTTTTTTTTTTTGCATCCCCGAGTACCAACTGATGTAAGAGGAGGTAACTGATTTAACAAAAGAAAACCCTGCCATTGTATGGTTGAGTTGTTCATGAGTCTGAATCTGAGATGAGCTCGTTAGTGCTCTGATGGTATTCATGAAGGTGTTAATTGTGTAGCAGATGACATGCTGCCCTGTGAAGTCACCTCCTCTCTCACAGATGCTTCTGTCTCTTGCCATCTGGCCGCTGACACAAACAGCAAAGGGGAGCACAAGCAAAAGAAGAGCAGAGGAGAAACATCACGCATTTATTTCAAACCTTTCCCAAACTATGCTAGCCTCATTCAACATTTATAAAATTTCACAACACAGGTGCAGGATTGAGAAGAAGATTGTATATTTTTTTAGTCTTCTGAACTGCTTATCAACAATTGGAATCACCCCCCCCCCCTACACACACACACACACACACACAAGAGAGCAAAAAGAAATACTTCAGTGGGATACCGTATGTAGTTTCTTGTGCTGTTACTTTGTTTTTTGAGAAACCAGAGGAGAGACCAAAAAAAGAGCAATGCTTGTTGTTTAATTATTCCAATAATGATTTCTCCTCACCTCCACTCTCCTAATCAGACTGTGCAAGACTGATTCCAAGCCCATCAGAGGGAATCGTTATAGACAACAAGTACCCCCTTTTTCTGGAGAGGAAAATAGTTTGTGAAAGCCAATTAAGGCTATGTGAGTACTGGTGTATCAGTACAAGCTCCAAATATCTTGTGTGTAAGCATGAACACCAGAGAGGACTGAAGGATAAAGATAAGAGTATTGGCTTTGCTTAGCTTTTGTTGCTAATCCCCTAAGGCGAAGAAGTGGCCGCCGATTCCATGTCATTGACCAATATCCAAGCCTGTAGTGGTGTCATGCCATTCTAGCGCTGCCCTTGTGAGGACACCAGCGGCTGCACTGCATGTTAATGAGACATGCACCAACAGAAGGGAGGGGTTTGATTTGACATTCTGCTAAATCTATCTGAACATGAGTTGAAACTTCAGGATAAAAAACAGGAAATGTCACGGCTGCAAACACACTGTGTGGACATTTGTTAGGCAAATTATATTCGAGAGGATTTATTCCACTGTTGAACAAGTGTAATGGTCTCAACCTTTTGGAGGTTATTTGTTATTCTAAAGCCAAAAAGCAACAAAATATTCAAGAGTTCATCTGATTGGAATAAGAGATGGAGATGGATTATGTCTGAATTGAAGTTCAGAGGTTGGTTGGAGGCGTCAAGTCAACTATTCTGTGAAATTTGGATATTTCTGTTTTCTACTTGACCCATGAGAAGTCATTTGAGTCTTTAAAAATATATTTTATTGAGATAATTATGACTGTTGGCCCAGAGTTGAACTGTTGGCCTGATTAGTTTGCAGAGGCACCAGGTTTGGGAATTTGTCCGTAAGATATGTTTTAGCAGGCACATTTTTTGTTTATACCACAAGCTATGCATAGGAAATTTCACTGTTCTGGTCCAATCCAGCATGTTTGTCTCCAAGTAAGAATACAGTATTTAATGGCCAATCAAATAGTACAGAATAGAATTTGTACATTCTTTTGTCAGTTACCATACCATTGTTACATACCAGCCTGTCAATACCTGATCCTGTCGGACCTCAGAAGCTAAGCAGGCTAGGCCTGGGCAGTACTTGGATGGGAGACCGCCGGAACCCATGTGGCACAGTGGGATGGCCGTTGAGATTAAATTGTCGCTGTGTCCCTGGACAAGACACTTCATCCAAGTTGCCTAGTCTGGATGGTGTGTGTATTAGCTAGATGGTGTGCTTGGTGATGGTCAGAGTGGCCAATGGCACAAGATGGCAGCCTCGCTTCTGTCGGTCTGCCCCAGGGAAGCTGTGGCTACAACAGTAGCTTACCATAACCTGGTATGGAGTGAATGAATGATGTACAGTGGTGGTCAAAAGTTTACATACACTTGTAAAGAACATAATGTCATGGCTGTCTTGAGTTTCCAGTTATTTCAACAACTCTGATTTTTCTCTGATATAGTGATTGGAACAGATCCTTCTTTGTCACAAAAAACATTCATGAAGTTTGATTCTTTTATGACTTTATTATGGGTAAACTGAAAATGTGACGAAATCAGCTGGGTCAAAAATATACATACAGCAATGCTAATATTTGGTTATATGTCCTTTGGCCATTTTTACTTCAATTAGGCGCTTTTGGTAGCCATCCACAAGCTTCTGGCAAGTTTCTGGTTGAATCTTTGACCACTCCTCTTGACAGAATTGGTGCAGTTCAGTTAAATTTGTTGGCTTTCTGACATGGACTTGTTTCTTCAGCATTATCCACATGTTCTCAATGGGATTTAAGTCAGGACTTTGGGAAGGCCATTCTAAAACCTTAATTCTAGCCTGATTTAGCCATTCCATTACCACTTTTGATGTGTGTTTGGGGTCATTGTCCTGTTGGAACACCCAACTGCGCCCAAGACCCAACCTTCAGGCTGATGACTTCAGGTTTTCTTGAAGAATTTGAAGGTAATCCTCCTTCTTCATTGTCCCATTGACTCTCTGTAAAGCACCAGTTCCATTGGCAGCAAAACAGGCCCACAGCATAATACTACCACCACAGTGCTTGATGGTAGGCATGGTGTTCTTGGGGTTAAAGGCCTCACCTTTTCTCCTCCAAACATATTACTGGGCATTGTGGCCAAACAGCTCAATTTTTGTTTCATCTGACCACAGAACTTTGTCCATGTGATCAGCAGCAAACTTTAGTCGAGCCTTAAGGTGCCGCTTTTGGAGCAAGGGCTTCCTTCTTGCACGGCAACCTCTCGGTCCATGGCGATGCAAAACACGCTTGACTGTGGACACTGACACCTGTGTTCCAGCAGCTTCTATTTCTTGGCAGATCTGCTTTTTGGTGCTCCTGGGTTGACTCTTCACCCTCCTGACCAGTTTTCTCTCAGCAGCAGGTGACAGCTTGCGTTTTCTTCCTGATCGTGGCAGTGACAAAACAGTGCCATGCACTTTATACTTACAAACAATTGTTTGCACTGTTGCTCTTGGAACCTGCAGCTGCTTTGAAATGGCTCCAAGTGACTTTCCTGACTTGTTCAAGTGAATGATTCTCTTTTTTCAAATCTGTGCTGAGCTCCTTTGACTTTCCCAATTGTAGCGTTTGTGGGTGTTTTTATCCAATGAGCCCTTTTTAAATGGCCTCAGAGAAGTCACCAGCTGTAGTCACTCATAATCACTCACAAGAAGTTAAAAGGTCATGCTATGATGCTCATGTCATTGACACAACTTTCTAAGTCTCCAAAATTGCTCATTCATGTTGCTGTATGTATATTTTTGACCCAGATGATTTCGTCACATTTTCAGTTTACCCATAATAAAGTCATAAAAGAATCAAACTTCATGAATGTTTTTTGTGACAAAGAAGGATCTGTTCCAATCACTATATCAGAGAAAAATCAGAGTTGTTGAAATAACTGGAAACTCAAGACAGCCATGACATTATGTTCTTTACAAGTGTATGTAAACTTTTGACCACCACTGTACATACTGTCTATGTGAAGCGTCTTTGAGTGTCCTGAAAAGCGCTACCTGAGAACAATGTATTATTATTATTATTATTATTATTGTGTGTCATGTGATAACAATCATACCAGTAAACACAGAAATCGTAAAACTTTAAAAGCATGGTTAGGGTTAGGTACTATTAACCATGATTTGCTCTTAGTAAAACTAACTTATTATATTTTTTCTGATAATGCCCTCTCCTGGATGAAATGAAATTTGTCAGAAAGAAACCAGCAGTAAAAATTAGTCATTCACAGTCATCTTGTCTTCCTTGCTCTGCTGGAGTTCCACAGGGCTTAACACTAGGCCCAATCTTATTCCATCTTTATATTAATAACTTACCAAATGTCTGTCCAAACATAAAAATCCAGCCCGCGGATATTAAAACCTGACCCGGCCCGAGCCCGACCAGTCAACGTGATTTGCGAGCCCGAGCCCGAAACAAGCCCAAAATGTCATATTTTATTTGTGAGGACTCGGGAGGAGTAGGGTTGTTTATAAATTGGAACATTTTCAAGAACACGTTTAAAAAAAAAAAAAATCACACTATCGGACCCCTAACGCACTTGTCTTGCTTAGCGTGAAGAGGAGGGACGGTCTTTGAAACAAATGATAAAATAGATCTTTGACGATCATCACTTTTGCCAGTTCAGCTGTTTAAATGCCTGCTCAGCGTCGAGGTGCCAGTCTTTTTTGCTCTCGTATGAAAGCAAAGCGCCACATTGACTACATCCAGCGAAGCCAACGCAAGTTTCTGTAGGATTTTAAACAATAGATTTGAAGCTTTCCCACACCTCACTCTTACCGGTGCGTGTTTGTCTTTTCAATTCTCCTGCTTTTAGTTTATCCTTAACTTCTTACTCCTTCATATCGGGGATACCAGTTCAAAATAAATTTAAAAAAGACGTGCGCAGGAGAGGATTACCAAATTAAGAGGAGGCGTTCACGTGCGCAGAGAATGAGCTTGCTCTGCAGATCCTGTTTAGTAGTTAAACATTAATGATCTGTTTTATCTAAATTAGATCATTTTATAACAAGTATTTATTAGTTTAGTACCACACCCCGTTTTAGTTTACATTTTATAAACATATATTTACTAAAAAAAAAAAAGTCAGCGAGAGAGAAGCCCGAACCCGACCCGACCCTAAGTAATGATTGACATTTTTAGGCCCGACCCGAGAGTCGGGTCGCGTCGGGTCGAGTCTCATTATTCTGACAGAAGAGTTTCAGCAAGAATGAAAAGGAAAGTGTACAAAACTGTGGTGAGACCGGCGATGCTGTTTGGTCTAGAAACAGTAGCACTGAAGAAAAGACAGGAAACAGAGATGGAGGTAGCAGAGATGAAGATGCTGAGGATCTCTCTGGGAGGGACCAGGATGGACATGATTAGAAATGAGTACTTTAGGGGAACAGCACATGTTAGAGGTTTTGGAGATAAAGTTTGAGAGGCAAGACTGAGATGGTTTGGACATGTGCAGAGGGGAGAGAGAGTACATCGGAAGAAGGATGCTGGATTTGGAACCACCAGGAAAGAGGACTAGAGGAAGACCAGAGAGGAGTTTCATGGATACAGTGAAGGAAGACATGAAGATAGTTGGTGTGACCAAAGAGGATACAGCAGATAGGGTTTGATGGATGAAACTGACTTGCTGTGGCGACCCCTGAAGGGAAATGCCGAAAGAATAAGAAGAAGATAATTCTGACATTTAGCAAATAGAAATAATTTTGTTAATTGTAATTGACCTAAAACAAGAAAAGTTTATTTTTATTTAATGTCTGACAGTAAGGGAAAAAAAACATATGTGTGTTTTTATGTTGTGTATGTAAACTTCTGGTTTCAACTGTCTATGCATACAAAGATTTCTTTTCTCACAATAACGATTGTTACACAATCGGGTCTCACACAAGAGAGGACACCCCAAAACCTGTCTAGTCTCTATTTTAAAAAAGCGTTGAAATTTTTTAGACAAGAAGCCAGTCCATTTTCACTATTGTAAAAAACATAACATCTTAGACTTGGACAATCATCAGTTATTTTTGGATGTCTGTCTTGTTTTAAAGGTTCTGAATGGCCTTGCACCTCCACCACTTCAGGTTTTTATACACAAAAAGTCTAACAACAGACTCAATTCCAGAGAATCAAACCAGCGTGATTGCGATTTTAAACGCAGTAGGACTAAAGTCAGCCAAATGGGGGTGTCTATTAGACGTGTAAAATTATAAAATGCACTTCTAGCTGGTGTTTGAAACTGTAATAATTATCCAACATTGATAGATGAATTAAACAGCTTTTTCTTTCCCGTCATACCATGTTTAGCTACTTGCATTGTTCAGCCCTGCTTTTTTTTGGTTTCATTTTAATTTGAAGAAAAAACTTTGGCCAAGAAGAGTGTATCACATTCAGCTTTTTGTCTCATAGCAGTAACATGACAGGCAGAGGGATCTCCATGGGATCAGAGTGCACAAAGCAGAGCCGGCATATTGAGGCGTGACAGTAACACACACACATACGTAGGACAGCAGCCTGATAGGCAAATACTTGTCCAGCATAACAATGAGACTCGCTGATGTGATGCTGGCTCTGTCTGAAAAGCTTTCTCCATGTGACTAAAGAAAAAAACCCAACAACAACACTTAAGAATATAAAAAAAAGCATGAGCAAAAAGCTCACCAGCAGAATGTAACCTTTTGAAATCCTTTTTCTACTTTACCACTAATACACTTGGCAATTTGGCGATTTTTTTTCAGACGGATACACTCTAAATTCATGAAAGAAGAGAATAAAGAAAAAAAATGTCCTTATACTCGGATTCATTTGAATATATGAATAATTTAGTGAACCAAAAGATTTTGGGCCCTTAAATTGCAAATAGAGAAAAAAAGAAAACGCCTGAACTTTCTTACACCGACATTCATAATTCATCTTTTTCGTGGTTCAGGCTGAAAGATATTTTCTGCACAAGTCGGTCACGGGCTGTGATGAGGATACAAGGACAAAAATTCAGCACTTTGCCTTTTAGTAAATGTGGAGTGTTTGTGCGTTTTTCCAGTGGATGTAAAAAGCTTCGTTTAATTATTTGATGGAAAAATTTTCAAGTGTTTTTTTGATAAGTCATCAACGTTATGGCTCAATATCAGACAGAGTTTCCTCAAAGGGTTTCACGGGGTTTGATCGAATGCTTAGAGTAATGTTTAGTAAACAGGTTTATTGATTTTATTTTTAGATCATGTATTTTAGTGTACAAATGGTCAAATTTGAAGGAATATTTTTTGCTGTCAGCTTGTTCGATTTTATACCAAGTTTTCATTGATATAGCATCTCAATCCAATCAGATCACGGATTAAAGCGGCCGAAATGAGTTTCCTATGCAGAGTGGCTGGACTCTCACTCGGAAATAGATTGACGAGCTCTGCCGTCCAGGGGGAGTTCAGGGTAGAGCCGTTGCTCCTCCAGGTCGAGAGAAGCCAGATGGAGTGGTGGTTCAGGCATCTGGTTAAGATATTACCTTCTACATGCGATGCTGGTGAGGTGTTTCGACACTTCCCACCGAGAGGTTTTGGGGTTTGGGGTTTGGAGGCAGGAGACCTAGAGGAAGACCAAAGAGAAGATTCATGGATACAGTGAAGGAAGACATGAAGATAGTTGGCGTGACCGATGAAGATGCAGCAGATAGGGTTAGATGGAAGAAACTGACTTGCTGTGGCGACCCCTGAAGGGAAATGCCAAAAGAAGAAGTGTCAAGAAGAGTATCTGATGTGAAAATATGCAAGTTCATCTACATCCATTTAAGATTGGTCCTGGTTCGGGTTAACAATCACTGTCATCAGTGCTGTTGATCTACAGCAGACCTGGGCAAATTAAGGCCCGCGGGCCACATCCGGCCCTTTGTACGTCCCTGTCTGGCCCGCGTGAGGCCAATCATAAACACCATAAATTAAACTTTTTTTTTTAACTTTTATTTTGAAATTTCATTTTTATTTTATTTTGAAAAGCGTTACGTCGCTACGTATGCACGTCGTAGACTTTTACTCCGCCCTCAAAGAGGAAAACTTAGTTTCCACACCTGAGGAGGCATGCTCAGAGGATCCTAGTCCTCTTTGGATCTACCTATCAATGTGAACAGACATTCTCAGTTATGAAGTTCAACAAATCCAAACACAGATCCTCTATGACTGATGATCACCTCTCAGCTGTCCTTCGCATAGCCACTTCAGACATTCCGCCAGATTTCAATGCCCTTGTTCAAGCCCAGAACAGACTGGATTATTCTCACTGAAGAGGTAACATGAGGTGGAAAGCATTACAAGTTATTGTTTGTGGAGATTAACAAGTTAAAAAAATAAATTACACTGGTTCAATAATTGTTTTTCTTATTTAACCAATAGACCACAGTTTCACATAACCTAATATACATATTTACAGAGTGTTTTATTCTTCTGATTATCAGTACCAGCTATTCAAAATATTTAATTTAAGTATTTTACAATGAAAAAAAGTTGGTGGCCCTCTGACACAATTCGGGCTTCTCATGCGGCCCCTGATAAAAATTAATTGCCCACCCCTGATCTACAGGGTGCCGATGAAAATTGGACATTGGTTGAATAATGACAGGTTAATGTAAATAGTTAGAGGAGAAAACAAAGATAATGAGGTGATGGCAGGGTTTGTATCCAGGAAAGTAACACAGAAGGAAAGATGGTGGTTGGCTTTGTAAAAAGCCTGGAAATGGCTATAGTGAATACCTTCTCAAAGACAAGGGTTGGAACATTGGGAGATCCATGAGAGTAGGACCACACAGTACTCTTTGTGCGGTTGGTTTAATCTGAAGGTTTTCAGTGACTACAAAGTTCACAAGAGGTGGATCTATAGAGGTTGGCAAGATGACAAAATTTTCATCAGTTTTGTTTCCCCATTGGTTTGATTAGTGTCGGAACCCTTTTTTGTCTTTGAGCTTTTACAGTGCAACTTCATTTTCCGTTTATTGTTATTCTGAAAGCCCCACGATGGACTGGTGACCTGTTCGGGGTGTACCCAGCCCCTTGCCTCAAATCAGCCAGTATGGGCTATGGCACCCCTCGTAACCCTGAAATAGATAGGCTGTTAAGAAGGTGACTGGAAGTAGGGGTGGGATTTAAAAAAAAAAAAAAAAGCCTATTAAAATAAATGCCATCGTTCAAACTTCGGAAGAAGCTAATACTGTATATACGTTTGGAGAAGATTTTGAGGTTTTTAAGAAGTAGCATTTACTAAATTGCATTCTTTTTTTTTGTTGTTGTTTTGTTACTATCACCTGTCAATGCCTGATCCTGTCAGACCCCAGAAGCTAAGCAGGCTGGGCCTGGGCTGTATTTGGATGGGAGACTGCTGGAACCCCAGGTGGCACAGTGGGATGGCCGTTGAGATTAAATTGCACATGATCTGTAAAAAACACTTGTATAATAAAAGCAGTTTATACTCTTGATTGTTTCAAGAGTGCCAATAATGTTCATCCTCCTGGATGCTGATGTTCTGGAATAATGAAACGTATCCATCTTCAGCCGGAACCTTCTTGAACGTACAGTATTTATAGGTGACGCACATGGATCCTGTGGACTTGGCCTGAGCCTGTCACCAACAATACATCATCCTAATGAAATGGCCACAGTCCAATAGTGTCTGTCATAAGCAATCTGCATCTGCTTTGCAGAGTTCGATGAATGAGGGAGGGGTGGGAGAAACAATGTATGACAGAAAAATACTTACAGTATCTGATGAGCGAGTCCTATGAGAAGTCCCCCGCTTGGTTTTTAGGTTTTGTAGTCTTTTACCTCAGTGTGTCATTGATTGATAGATTTTAGTTTGACAGCTAGATATAGCCACAGCAGGACGTCTTTTTCTTTATCTCTGCTGGAACAAATAGATGAGGATATTTCATAAATTCTGCAGTGGATCACAGTTCGGATGCAGATAAACTGTCAGAAAAGAAGGGGACATAAAAGCCTAAACAAAGAAAAAAGTCAAATAGAAAAGTATTATTTCTAAATGTAAAAACCACTAGTTGTAAAATTTCGTCTTCTGAACTGCTTATCCCTAATCGGGGGAGATGGAGCCTATCCCAGCTGATGTCAGGCAAGAAGCAGGGTACATCTAGGACAGTCCACACACACTCATTCCTAGGGGCAATTTCATAGTGGCCAATTAATTAACATACATGTTTTTAGTGGGTGGGATGAAACTGGAAAACCTAGAGAAAGCCCACACATACACAAGGAGAACATGCAAACTCCACACAGAAAGACCCGTGTTTCAAGCCTCGTCCCACTACGAGACTCAAACCCTGACCTTCTTGCTGTGAGGCCACTGTGCTAACCATTCACATCACCATGCAGACCAAACCCCATTATTGGGGAAATAAAAATAGCAGAGGAAAAATTGTTCACTAAAAAAAAATAAAAAGTGAGGGTCTTCTGCACTTTATAAGCTGGACACGCTCATCACTTGGTCACTTTACTCTTGTCACTTCTTCTTTCGGCATTTCCCTTCAGGGGTCGCCACAGCAAGTCAGTTTCTTCCATCTAACCCTATCTGCTGCATCTTCTTTGGTCACACCAACTATCTTCATCTCTTCCTTCACTATATCCATGAACCTTCTCTTTGGTCTTTCTCTAGTCCTCTTTCCTGGTGGTTCCAAACCCAGCATCCTTCTTCCGATGTTCTCTCTCTCTCTCTCCTCTGCACATGTCCAAACCATCTCAGTCTGACCTCCAGGACTTTATCTCCAAAATTTCTAACATGTGCTGTTCCTCTGATCCTGTCCATCCTGGTCACTCCCACAGAGCTCCTCAGCATCTTCATCTCTGCAGCCTCCATCTCTGTTTCCTATCTTTTCCTCAGTGCCACTGTTTCTAGACCAAACAGCATGGCCGGTCTCACCATGGTTTTGAACACAGTTTACTCTTGTCACTTAACTTTCTTGTCTATTATCTTTTCCGCACAACAGTTTTTTTTTTTCCATTTTTGTTCTGAGCACTTTTAGTTGTATCAAAATTTGTTTTGTTAATATTTTGTTAATTTTGATCGTAGTTTACATTTCCTTTTTTTTATTTTTTTACTATGCTCCACGACAGACTGGAGACCTGCCTCTCTCCTCGAATCAGCTGGGATGGGCTTCGGCACCCCCTGCAACCTCGTGAGAGATAGACGGTTGAGAAGGTATAAGCATATTTAAGCATATATAAGCATTTTTACTATGCCTATTATTCTTTGCGCGTTAGTACCTAGTCTCTGAATCTTGTTCACTGACCATGACAATAAAAGTCTGATTCTGATCTGATTCTATTCAAACATACAGTAGCTGTAAAAAAGTTTTAGTTAACATGATGGGTTAAAGGTTAAATAGTCACATTTCTGACCTAACCCTTGCTTAGTTATTCCCTTAATCTACTATTGCTCTACAACTTCTCTGAAATCATATTCTACCTTTTTCTGCTTCTGCATATTATTCTTATCATTAAAAAATCATCACAGCAACAATGATAATTATCCCACAGGCACTTTAACATTACTTTGGTATCTAAATCAGATGAGTATTTCACTTCTTTACACCATCTTCTTTCCTAGGAGAGCAAAGGTTTGGGGCTAATTTATAAAGATACTTTTAATAGCATCACATTGCCCGAAGCTCAGTTGCAATTTAAAGCGTTTTTCTTCACATACACCAGGTTGTTATAGAAGAGGAATCCCTCCATCTGGTGGACATTGCAGCACACACAGGATTCCACACACTGGTATTGGAGACTGGTACTGTATGATGTGGGATGTGGAAGGAGGAGGATCCAAATGCAGGACAACAAAACAGGATTTATTAACCACATGTCCGGTAAGGCAAAAAGTCCAGTAAGGCTGTAAGGCAAAGGGCACAGGATTAACACAGGATCAAAAGTTCAAATAATATAGTCGAGTTCAAGGATGTAACTCATGGTCAGAAATTGAATTGAAGATACTTTATTTATCCTCAAAGAGAAATTTGAGTGCTGCAGTGTTACAATAATACAATGTCATACAGTATATTTTTTTTTATGTTGTGAATGGAAAGTAATCACAGGTTTGAGAGTGAAAGGTTCAATAGTTTGATGGAGGATGATAAGAAGGATTTTTTTGTATCGTTCCTTTGAGCAGCGGGGTTGCAGGAGTCTGTCGCTGAAGCTGCTCTACAGATGGTCCACAGATTCATGGAGGAACTGGGAGGGATTCTGCACGATTGATGACAGTTTTGTTTTCATTCTGTCCCTCGCCACCTCCTCCACGCAGGCGATGGGTGAGCCAACCACACGTCCAGCTTTTTTTTTTATCAGCTTGTTCAGTCTGTTGGCATTCTTTGTTTTTATACCAGCTCCTCAGGCGGCCACGGCAAAGAACAGGACACTCTCCATGATGGAATGGTAAAACATGGAGAGCATCTTGTTGCAGACGTTGAAGGACCTGAGCTTTCTGAGGTAGTACAGTCTACTCAGGCCCTTTTTGTAAATTATGTCTGTGTTGGTGTACCAGTCCAGTTTACTGTTTATGTAAACACCCAAGAACCTGTGTGACGGGACCATCTCCACAAAAAATCCATCAATGCAGAACGGTGATTGTAGGGACGCTGTCCTGCTGAAGCCCACCACCATCTCCTTTATTTTGGCCACGTTCAGGTGCAGATGGTTTACCTCAAACCACTGGATGAAGTTCTCCACCAGGTTCCTGTACTCGTCCTCCCCTCCGCTCTCCACACAGCCAATGATGGCTGAGTCTTCCGAGTACTTCTGAAGATGACAAGAACCAGAACAGTACTGGATATCAGCGGTGTAGGTGGTAAAAAGGAAGGGGGACAAGGCAGTTCCCTGTGGAGCACCGGTGTTACTGGTCAGGAGGTCAGACACACAGTTCCTCAGTCTCACATAGTAAGACCTGGCTTGAAGGGATGGTGATGACCCGATGTGGAAGTTATGAGAAACTGCCTTTAAATAGGCACCAGACTGACAATACACAGCTAATTAGCATCAGGCTAATCACCCAGATCTTTAGGATCAGAGTGGATCCCAGGAAAGGGAGGACGGTCCATGCCTTCCTCTTGTGGCAGGCAAGTTCAATGTTCTACAACTAATATAAGCATTTGTTGTACAACAAAAATTGGAAGTTAAGTAGATGTAATGCAAGATTAAAAAGAAGACCGCATTTTGGTTGTGAACTTTTGACCTATAAACAGAAATTAAAAAGAAAGAGAGAAAAACAAAGAAGACTTATAATATTTCTAAATGAATCGAAACAAGTCGCAGGCAAATAAAAAAAAACAAAACAAAGAAAGAACCCTCCATCGGAAGAGCTCTAGAGATCAAATAGTTAAAAAGAAGCCACAAGAAGGGCAAATGAAACAAAATAAAAATGCCAAAGAGATCAGCAAAACAAGAGTTAAAGTAAACCAGTAACATGACAAGGGGCCCAGATTCCGTATATACTCTAAATCATATTTCATTAGACAATATAACCTGTGGCCCAATTTCATTAGGGCCACAGTTAATGAAATGAGGCTAATATAATGATGTATAAACACAATGTTCCTCTACGACGGTATTTTTCAATCGTTTTCATACCAAGGTACATTTTTCCATCAAGAAAAATCCTGAGGCACACCAACAACCATAAATATTAACGATTTTTTATAGCCACCTATACTAACAATATATTATGACAATATATATAACAATATATGTAGTTCCAGACAATGAGCCTTTTAGAAGATTTATCCAGAATGCAAGAGAAACTTTTTCTTCTTTATATCTTGCAGAAAATGTGAGATTTTAAAAAAATCTAAAATTTTTCTGCCTAAAAACACAAAATGTTTTTTTCATAATGTCTAAAAAATATGTAAAAAATATGGTCCACTTGGTGGGGTAGTTTTTCGAGGGATGGACAGCAACATCCTACAAAACAGCAGAGAAGAAGAGTGGATTATTATGGTTACAGGACAGCACTGCCTGTCTTTAAAAGAAATGAGAAGATTTCATACTTATAAACATTAATAAATATGTATTAATCCACAAATCCAAACACAATGAGATCAATCAAAACAAATTTTTGGAGCTACCAGTTGATCATGATCACTGTATGAGGTGAAATAGGATAATTTCTCTATGAATCACACACACATTTTTTATTCAAACATTCCAAATAAAAACACACATGTATTAATAAGCTGTTGAAGGAAATTTGGTGGAATGACTGAACTTTTATTTCTCTGGGAGGAGAAATAAATTTAAGGGAACTTTGAACCCTCAGCCTGTGATGTGAATAGTAGGTTGTTTAATTCAATTTATTTATTTTTTTACATATTAAAATGTTTTTCTTCTGTGACTGATGAAGGATTTCACTTTTATTTCATTGTTGAATCACTGATAAATTGGAGTGCTTTTCCACCTGCGTTTGCACTCAAAACATTGTATCTTGATGGTGGAAGCTGCCATGTCAGGTAGAAACCACCATTACGAGCAATAGGGGGATCGGGAACTCCGGGTAGGGATCAACCTGGCAACTCTCCGATTACAGGGACGTCGCCCTGCTAACTGAGCCATCCTTCCAGGCAATATGTCTAACATTTTTATTTCTTTTAGAATTTGCACACTCAGATGAAAAAAAATCTCAAATATGGATTTGAAAGAGTTAGTTCCGTCCAAAATGGCCGACACTAAGTTTACTTTTAAACTTTGACTTGACGTCCGTACGTGTTGACGCTAGTTCGATATTAGTTTCTATTTGGTTAAAACTGCCACTTAAATCATTAATTTTAAGGATCAACAGCAAAACTGCTCATCGCCCCCCAAGTAAAATTTCGGAATATTTTCCTTCATACATTGAATGGGGAAGTTATAAATTAACAAAATTTAAGATTGGATTAATTTACTGATCAGCTGCAAATACATTTTTCTTCCTTCGTGGATTGGTAAGTTATAAATGAATCAAATCTATCGGCTGGATCGAGTTTTGTTGCAGCTACACGTGTTAGCATCAATCTGAATGATCCCACTTTTATTCAGTTTAATTCATCTGCTTGTAGACTTTTCTAAGCTTTTTTAGGTATATATCACATGGGAAATTGGTGTTTGTCGTTGCAAAACAACTGTGATGATCGCATTAACTCTTATTTCAGCGTTTTTGCACAAACGGGTGCATTTTAAAACGTGCTATCTAAAACTGCTCCCCAGCCCCTCATACTTCTCTGTTCTTCTATGGAATGATAAGTAATCAATCTGATTGTAGAGAAACTGTTGACTTTAAGGCCTTTTTTCCCTCCAATTTTTATACCATTTGGGAAAATACTCCCCGTAATTGTGGTACCGCTCACATGATCACAATCATATGCAATTTTCACGTCTTTACACAAATCGACCACATTTTAACACCTACTTAAAAAATGTAATAAATTTGCAGGATTGATTCATTTTGTGTATTTTCTCCCAGGTCAAAAATAATGGCTACTCCCAAAGAGAACAGGCCAGAGTTGGAGGAGCCCAAAGCCAAACGACAAGCACTATTTGGGGTACTTCCTGAGAATAATGAGCAAAATTCCTCACAACCGGGGGTACATCTGCAATTGATAATAAATCTAATCAATCTAATTTTGCCCAAAGTCAAACCAAAAGTCAAACCAACTGCTAATGGATGGCTTGCCAGAGGACAGCGGGGTTGAAAACTCATCAGGCTGCATTTTCCAAAACACATTTGAGATAGAGGAGGGGCCTGAAAGTCCTCGCTGCCTAAAAGAAGAAGAAGGTTTCCAAACTCCCTTTAAGCTAAGTTATTAGCTAAGTGGGTAACTGTGCAATTTAATAGTACAACTTTTTCTTTATACGTTTTCGTAGCTTCCAGCCCACGTAATGCCGTGATGACATTGATGCCCGGCGATACTTCTTTCCTGTGTTCGGACTTATTGCAAGACATTTACGCCAGAATGAAGCAGTCGGAAGTAAGCATATACTTTTTGTTGTTGATTTGGGAAAATTGGTAGAAGCCCATGCACTCTTCAGTTATTCTGTCTTTTTCTGTCCTGAAACAAAAATGTTAATCTAACTGATTTAAAAAATGTGTGTTTTGATGTCTAACTTGCCCGTAAAGTTGTCTATGCAAGATGTTCCCAAGCTCTCTGAATCAAATGGCGAATGAAAAAAGTTAGACATGAACAAATACTTACATTTTTTTAATCATTTCAGACATTTTTTCGACCATGCCCACAGTTCTTGCAAAGGCATCCAGGCCTCAACTCTTCAATGCGGAGGGAACAAGTACATTGGTTCGTGAAGCAGTTTTTGAAGTTCAATATGTCTCCTGAAGGCCTTCACCTCTGTGTCAACTACCTGGACCGCATCCTCTCCAAAACTATGAGTCTGACAGAAGCTGGCCTTAAGAAGGCTGCCATAGTATCTCTAATTATTGCCGTGTAAGAATACAGTTTTAAAAATATTTTATTCCACAGGCTCTGAATGCTACACATTATTGTTTCACTTCAGCATGGTTGCGTACAGATTGTGAGTAGTCTGGTTTTCTCTTGTCTAGAAAATTCAAGGAGATCCGGCTTCAAGAACAGGTTGTCAAAAATTACTTCGCCGAACAAACTGAAAGCGATAAAAAGGCACTCATTAGAGCAGAGATGGTGATTTTCAGGAAGCTATCTTTTAGACTGAACGCGCCGACTGTGATTGTGTTCCTCCACATTTACATGTCGGAAGAAATTATAACATTCAAGGCACAGTGTTATGCGTTGGTGAGTGAAATCAGTCCTAATTAGATCTGCAGAGATCACAATTTTCCTCTGATTATGCATTTCCTTTTCTTCCTCCAGTATATAGCAGACTTAATGTTAACAGACAATTTGCCATCCCAGGACTACCCCGCATCCCTGTTGGCAGCCGGATGCTACATTTTGGGGAACTACATGATAAACGAGATTTTGTGGGTGAGTCTTAGCACGTCAATATTTGCTGGTTTGAACCACTTGTTTTTATTTTTTCGTCCTCAAAAACAAAAAAAAATAATTGTTTGATTTTCTTTCAATTTCAGCCAACCAGTCTAGCACTTTTATCTGGGTATACGTTAAAAGACATTCAGCCATGCATGGCTGATCTCCACGGAATAATTGTTGAAAGCGGAAAATTGCCTCAACAGCCAGTTAGAGCAAAATACCTCAGTGAACAGTAAGAGACAAGGCTTTTTCTCTATCCATCCAGATCACATTTCTTCATACCTAACCACATGTCCTCTTTCTCTTCAACAGGTACTGTTATGTGCCAGCAATCCCAGTACGTCCTCTGCCTTAAACTGTTTTGAGAAAGTTGTTTACCAACAAGTAGAATTTTTTTTTAAAAAGTCTTCTGGACAGTTCAATTCTTGAACGAGACAACATGACATCCCGGTTTTCTTTAAACCGGTCAACACATTACGGCAGAAACTAGTACATCCCAAAGACAAGATGCCTACAGAAAAACAGAGCAATGTAGTTTATTCGATCCGATGCAGTGAAGGTAGCTGCGAAAAACACTACATTGGTGAAACGAAGCAGCCACTCCACAAAAGACTCTACCAACACAGAAGAGAAGCCTCAAGTGGTCCACAGTCTGCTGTACATCTGCATCTTCAATCCACCAAACACACTTTTGAGGACAGTGAGGTGAAGACTCTAAGTAGAGAGAAAGGTTGGTTTGAAAGAGGGGTGAAGGAAGCCATCTTTGTGATGAAAGAGAGTCCCTCTCTGAATCGGAGTGGAGGCGATAGATACATTTTGCCCGGTATTTACAGCAGCCTTTTGAAGCCATGGACTAAAGATGACACCTCGTGACCCAGTTTCACGCCTCTCGTTAGCAGGTATTTTCTATTCACTAAGCTTTTAGCAATTTTATAATAGGGTTCGTTTACTGGTCTGTGGTTACAATAGGAGCCATTCACGGCCATCTTAGGTAACACAGGCTCATTGGTCGAGCCCATCCTTACTATTTTTTCACCTTTTACTCAGGTTAGTATAAATAGATCCAGTTTTCTGTCCATTTCATTCAGATTGAAAATGATTTCCGGATGGAAGTCGAAATGTCTCGTTCAAGAATTAAACTGTCCAGAAGACTTTTTTGAAACTTTTTCTACTATGTATCACTCCTGGATGAATGAGTGACTACACTGATTTGTTTACCAACAACTGACAAAATTGAGCTGGAAGTTGCAGCTGGGGAGAGAGAGGCCTGGGCTGCCCGTTTGAGGCTGTTGCCCCCGCGACCCGACCCCGGAACAAGCGGAAGATGACGGAACGAAATGGAACTCATTTGATGTCTTCCAGTCAGGTTTTAGACATCATCACAGCACAGAGACAGCTCTGATCAAGGTAACAAATGACATTTGTATGAACAGTGACGTTGACAAAGTTTCTATTTTAATCCTGTTAGACCTGAAAGAGAACTGCATACGGTTTTCTGGTACCGCGCCTAAATGGTTTAAATCCTACTTAGAAGGACGTGGATATTTATTGGAAATTGTGTGTCAGATCACATGCCTTTGACCCGTGGAGTTCCCAGGGGTCAATTCTTGGACCCCTGTTGTTTAACCTCTACATGCTGCCGTTAGGGCGATTGATAGCCAGTAATAATGTATCCTATCACATTTATGGAGATGATTCTCAGATCTTTGTGTCACTGACAGCAGGTGAACATGGACCTGTGGATTCACTCTGTCACTGTATTCAACAAATCAGAGTCTGGATGCAAAACAACTTTCTCCAGCTAAACTCAGACAAAACTGAAATCATTGTCTTTGGTTCACAGAAACAAAGAGAAAGTGTCCTCAGTTACCTTCAATCTCTCTCTCTGGAACCGACAAATGAAGTTAGAACTCTGAGAGTAATAAAGGACTCAGACTTTAACTTCAATAGTCACATCAAATCAATTACATCAGCAGCCTTTTACCACCTGAAAAACATTGCCAAAATTAGAGGTGTGTTGTATAAAACGAGGTTCTTATCTATGTACAGTGGTGGTCAAAAGTTTACATACACTTGTAAAGAACATAATGTCATGGCTGTCTTGAGTTTCCAGTTATTTCAACAACTCTGATTTTTCTCTGATATAGTGATTGGAACAGATCCTTCTTTGTTACAAAAAACATTCATGAAGTTTAATTCTTTTATGACTTTATTATGGGTAAACTGAAAATGTGACGAAATCAACTGGGTCAAAAATATACATACAGCAACATGAATGAGCAATTTTGGAGACTTAGAAAGTTGTGTCAATGACATGAGCTTCATAGCATGACCTCTTAACTTCTTGTGAGTGATTATGAGTGACTACAGCTGGTGACTTCTCTGAGGCCATTTAAAAAGGGCTCATTGGATAAAAACACCTACAAACGCTACAATGGGAAAGTCAAAGGAGCTCAGCACAGATTTGAAAAAGAGAATCATTGACTTGAACAAGTCAGGAAAGTCACTTGGAGCCATTTCAAAGCAGCTGCAGGTTCCAAGAGCAACAGTGCAAACAATTGTTTGTAAGTATAAAGTGCAGGAAGAAAACGCAAGCTGTCACCTGCTGCTGAGAGAAAACTGGTCAGGAGGGTGAAGAGTCAACCCAGGAGCACCAAAAAGCAGATCTGCCAAGAATTAGAAGCTGCTGGAACACAGGTGTCAGTGTCCACAGTCAAGCGTGTTTTGCATTGCCATGGACTGAGAGGTTGCCGTGCAAGAAGGAAGCCCTTGCTCCAAAAGCGGCACCTTAAGGCTCGACTAAAGTTTGCTGCTGATCCCATGGACAAAGATAAGAGCTTCTGGAGGAAAGTTCTGTGGTCAGATGAAACAAAAATTGAGCTGTTTGGCCACAATGCCCAGCAATATGTTTGGAGGAGAAAAGGTGAGGCCTTTAACCCCAAGAACACCATATCTACCATCAAGCACGGTGGTGGTAGTATTATGCTGTGGGCCTGTTTTGCTGCCAATGGAACTGGTGCTTTACAGAGAGTCAATGGGACAATGAAGAAGGAGGATTACCTTCAAATTCTTCAAGAAAACCTGAAGTCATCAGCCCGAAGGTTGGGTCTTGGGTGCAGTTGGGTGTTGCAACAGGACAATGACCCCAAACACACATCAAAAGTGGTAATGGAATGGCTAAATCAGGCTAGAATTAAGGTTTTAGAATGGCCTTCCCAAAGTCCTGACTTAAATCCCATTGAGAACATGTGGATAATGCTGAAGAAACAAGTCCATGTCAGAAAGCCAACAAATTTAACTGAACTGCACCAATTCTGTCGAGAGGAGTGGTCAAAGATTCAACCAGAAACTTGCCAGAAGCTTGTGGATGGCTACCAAAAGCGCCTAATTGAAGTAAAAATGGCCAAAGGACATGTAACCGAATATTAGCATTGCTGTATGTATATTTTTGACCCAGCTGATTTCGTCACATTTTCAGTTTACCCATAATAAAGTCATAAAAGAATCAAACTTCATGAATGTTTTTTGTGACAAAGAAGAATCTGTTCCAATCACTATATCAGAGAAAAATCAGAGTTGTTGAAATAACTGGAAACTCAAGACAGCCATGACATTATGTTCTTTACAAGTGTATGTAAACTTTTGACCACCACTGTATATGCACCCAGTAGGTTAGATTATTGCAAAGGTCTCCTTACTGGTCTGAACAAACAGGCTTTGAAACAGCTGTAGTTTATTTAAAATTCTGCTGCTCGAGTCCTAACAAGAACTAGAAAATATGATCACATTAGTCCTGTGCTCAAGTCTCTGCACTGGCTTCCTGTGGCTCAGAGAATAGACTTTAAAGCTGCTCTGCTTGTGTTTAAGTCTCTCCATGGTCTAGCACCAAATTACATCTGTGATATGTTAGTACCTTATGAACCGTCTAAAACTCTGAGGACCTCTGGGACCGGCCTCCTGCTGGTGCCTAGAGTCAGGACTAAACATGGAGGAGCTGCATTTCAATTTTATGCAGCAAAAGTCTGGAACAAACTCCCTGAGGCTGTGAGACAGGCCTCTACTGTGACAATGTTTAAATCTAGACTAAAAACAGTTGTTTTTAACTGTGCATTTGATTAATTACTCTTTTTATGTATTTTATTTATTTTTTAAACTTTTTTATTCTATGTTTTGCCATTTTAATAAATTTTTCTTCTTCTTGTGAAGCACTTAGAATTACATTTTTTATGAATTGTGCTACAAATAAACTTGCAGTCGATGCACACAGCATCTTTACTTATTGTGTTTCTCTGTTGTTTTGTTTACTTAGTTTTGCAATCGTTGTAATTATTCATTTAGTTTTACAATCGTTCTAATGTTAAACTTTGAAAAGAATTATTCAATAAATTGTTTATGAAAAGTTGAAGTCATAAAATTTATTTAATACAGAGTAAACTTCCAAGTTGAATAAGTTCCTGGGTTGAAACATAACAAACTAACATTCATCTCATTTGTGCTTTTAGATTGACTCTTTACTAGTTCTGAAATTATGAGATTTATTTTATGAGGAGGGGATGTGATTCATTCCAGTGCATTAATGTTTACTAAGATAAAAATGTTATTTTCCCAATATTCTGAGGCACAAGAGATAAATTCATTTACAGTGAGAAAAAAAATATTTGACACACCAGCATATTATCATGTTCAAGGAACATTTTAAATCAGGAGTCTCAAACTCCAATCCTCGAGGGCCGGTGTCCTGAAGGTCTTGCATCTACACACCGGTCCAGTTTATTTAATCAATAAGCCAAATTTCATTGGTTGTTGATTTCACTTAATTTGCATCCGCTGTATTGAACCAGGAACACATGGAAAGCCTTCAGGACACCGTCCCTCGAGGACTGGAGTCTGAGGCCCAGGTTTTAGATAGAAATCAGCTGCCATCTACCAGAAAGCTGAAAATGGAACTTGACATTACAGCAAGACAATGATTTCAATTACAAAACAATGAGGTTAATTTTGCTGTGTGACAGAGGTTAGAAATAACCATTTCCAACACAAAATTCAGGAGAGGATGAATGTGAACTGGTTTATTGTCCAAACTGGGAGCATCAAAGGAAAACAGGATCTGGAGAGGAAAAAAGAGCTGGAATTGGAGCCAGAACCAGGTACCAGGACTGAAGGGAAGAGAAGACAAAAATTGGTGAGTTGAGCAGGTAGGATAAAGTTAAAGACAAAAATGTGTTTAGAAGCCAAGCAGTATGTATTTAATGAGGTAAACGAATGATCTGGCGGAGTGGAGGAAAACTACAGCTTATACTTCAGCAGCAGCAGTGATGAGTTGAGGGCTTCATCCAGCTCCACACAAATGGACAGATGGACAGGAAGAAGAGGGAGGAGAAAATAGGAAACAGGAGGAGGGAAACAGTACACAATTTCAAAGAAATTGAACCAAATTATTTTAAGGCATAGACAATACGCAGGTAAAGTGAGTTCCAAATAATTGTTCTGTAGAAATGTTATTTGGAAAGCTAGAAGATCATTCTTTACCAAAACACAGACATTCACCGCCTGGAAATCAGTGAATTTTTTAGTCTCTCTTTACTGGAATTCAATGAGCTCCTGAGATCAGCTCATTCTTTCACAAATGTCTTTTTTCACAGTCTGCATGCCTGAGTGCTTGATTTCATCCACCTGTGGCCAGGCCAAGGGATTAGGACACTTGATTCTGTTAATTTGAATGGGTGAGTAAATACTTTTTGGTAATTTAGAGTACATAGTTTGAATATTTCTAATTCAAGATTAATGCTTTTTGCAGTTTATTTGAAGCACTTTGATTTGCTTGAATGTCTTTTTGTTGAGTGCTTATTAAAAGATAGAATAATAAATAAATAATATAAGTATTACTTTTTATTTTTACCTACTTTTACAATTGGTTTGGAGCCACATAATGTGTACGAAGTGTAATTACAAAATACTGTGTTTAGTTGTTTGGCAGCAACAATGTTTTAATGCCACACTTTTTGGTGAAATTTTTGTGGCCATAGCACTCTTAGAAGATCAATCACTGATTAAAATGCTGATCAAATAAACCTTCAAAGTGCAGTTTCTTCTTCTTTTGGTTTGAGGCGTGAAGCACCAACATGGGTGCATTACCGCCATCTACTGACTCCCATGAACCTCAGACCAAAGTGCAGTTTGGTTCACACAGTTCCTTAAATGGCAGGAAAATGCCAACCAGCTGCAGAAAGTAAAAGTACTAATTGGTACACTTTCAAAGCCACAGTTACGCAAAAAAAACAAAACAGTTTTCGTTTCACTCTAAAGTTTATTCATAATCCATTTTTATAATAGTAGTAGTAGTTTAGTAGTAGTTTATTTTATTTTTCCAGACATTTGAACATTTTCTTACAAAACAAAAACAAACAATAAGTATAAGGTCCGGAAAGGAGCAGACTGAAGCCGAAGCTTATGATGCCTGCCCCTAACTCATCCAAACTATATGTAATTAATATAATACACTTTATTGATCCTCATGGGAAAATTTCTATGCTGCAAAGCACCACAGCAAGTAGTGATTACACCATTGATGGGAGTAATTTTGAATTACTCTATTCATCCCTCACCGGGGAAATTTGTTTGCTGCACTCCTTACACCGCAGCAGGCTGCCCTTCAACGGCGCCAATGGTGGCGGTTTAGGTTTAATTGAGGTTTAGGTTTCTTCTCCAGGGACACTTCAGCATAAGATTGTGGTGGAAATCAAACCTGCTACTCTTTGGTCCAAAGATGACCACTCGCCCAGTGACATGGTTTAAAGTTAAGACTCAATGGCAGATTAGAAGAGGGATTTGGAATACTTCATAATTTTCCGTTCCGTTTTCTTCCGCTTATCCGGGACCAGGTCGCGGGAGCACAGCCTCAGACGGGAAACCCAGGCTCCTCTCAGCCTAGCTGCATCCTCCAGCTCACCTTGAAGGATTCAGAGTTGTTCCCCAGCCAGCTGTTAGACATAGTCTCTCCAGTGGGTCCGGGGTCTGTCTCTTGGTCTCCTCCCAGTGGGATGTGCACGAAACACCTCACCAGCGAGGTGCCCGAGGGGCATCCTGACCAGATACCCAAACCACGCCGTCTGGCTTCTCTCGACCTGGAGGAGGAGCGGCTCTACACCAACCTCCTCCTGGATGGCAGAACTCGTCACCTGATCTCTGAGTGAGAGCCCAGCAGGCACCCTGCGGAGAAATCTCATTTCGGCCGCTTGTATCCGCGATCTCATTCTTTCAGTCACCACCCACAGCTGGTGTCCATAGGTGAGGGTGGGAACGTAGATCGACTTTGAATCGAGAGCTTTAATTTTCGGCACAGCTCTTTTTTTACCATGACGGACCGATGCAGCGTCCTGGTTATTGCTGACGCTGCACCGATCCGTCTGCCGCAAAACTTGCAATTTACCAGATGATCTACGTTCCTACCCTCACCTATGGTCATCAGCTGTGGGTGGTGACCAAAAGAACGAGATACTTCACATAGTCATATAAAAATAACAATTTGAGAGCATCAGCTTGAACTTAAGCTTATTTTTCTCGTTGCACTTATGTGAGCATGTTCTCACAAAACATCCAGAGAGCATCTTACAAATGAGACGGTGTTCTTTGACCGTTAAAGCTGTATTTTTTCCCTAACGAACCTTTTTCATTGTTATTTCTTCATTTAATTAGAACTAGGTGATGAAGCGTGTTCTTGATTTCAAAATGATGAAGCTATTCTTTTTGGAGATTCGAGAATCTGGGCTAAAAATATTTCCCATGGTTTTGAATGCTTAAAATGTATCTCTAACATACAAAGACAATGTCTTTCTTCACTAAACATTAAAGTTTGTGCCTTGACATTTACATTTCAGAGTGAAATCCAGATGGAACGTGAATACATTCCTATGACAGAAGCCACCCGCTCATTGCTCTTCAGGAAAAACCAGTTGGGTTAGTTTTTCTTTTCTTAGTTCCAAGTCTCGGAAAGTTGTATGACTCAGATTTTTTTCACAGCACGGGACCTTATGTCTTCTTCTGCTCAGCACACTTCTTCTGGTTGGTAAGGTAAAGCTCAGTTTCCTCTTTTTCATTTGTACAAAACTAGTTTTAAAAACTCAATCTTTTCTGAAAGAATGAAAACCTCTTATTTGTTTTGAAACAGACAGTAAGTGTTTGATGAAATAGTTGTTGTTGTTTATTTGTTGTTCTCTTTCCTTGTTATCTGTCAGAATGGCCGAGCCTGCTGAGTTGCTGCTTCTTAAGGACCAATATAAGTTGGCATTTCAGTCTTTGAGTTGTGGCTTGGCTGCTGAAGAGGCTGATGGAAGATCAGAGGCCATGGTGCATTACAGAAAGGCTCAGCGACATCTTACTCAGGGACTGGAGATTCCCACCGGAGGAGATAGACACCAAGGAATATTCTGGGACACTGCCAGGCGCCTTCAGGAGAAGATGATGAACACTCAAAAGAAGCTTCGTACCCATCTTTCAAACCTGGAGATGTTCCACCAGACAACAAGAGAGCAGAGGGGCTTACTACTGAAGGATCTTCCACCCAGCCTTTATCCAGACTTAGCAAGTATCCGCCCACCCTCCAGCCCTCCCCATCATCTGTACCCCACAAAGCCTCCCACCTCTCAGGACACAACCTCACATCCCAGACAGATGCCTGCTACCCCTGCTGCTCTACATGCAGACCTACAACCTACAGCAGCTCAGGAAACTCTAGCCATGAACAACCCAGGGGACCAACCTCCAGCATACACACCAAAGCCAACAGAGGGGCACCGCAGCTTGACCTATGGTCCTACTGCAGGGAGGCTAGAGCCAAATGGAGAAGCAATCAGAGGAAATGGAAGTGAGCTGCTTTGCATTCCTTCAGGGGTACAGCTGTTTTTTGTGGAAGCCAATGGACAGGTCAGCGCTCTGTCTTATCCTGGATACCTTCGCATTGTCACATTCGACAATCGTAACAAACCTTCAGCTGCTGAAAGATCCTCCGTGTGTTTACATGTAAGTACTATTATTCACATGTTTCAGCATGGGATGACTTTGTGAAATGAGTGGGTTTTACTCAAAGAGAAGCCATGTCCGCAACAAACTGTGAGTCATTGTGTAGATGTGTGAATGAAGCAGAGCTAGATTATAAAGTGATCACACACATCATGACGACGTGATGTCTTTGAAAAGCTTATTCAGGGGAGTTTCCTGACAGGATTAACTTCATTTCAAATCAATCTGACTTTAACCATTAGGTATTTATAACAACTCTACGGAGTTAAAAGAATGCTCTTCCTGGTACAGAATACCTAAAAAAAACTTTTGCTTTAAAATTTAAATAGCACCTTGAGTTGTGGACTTTTTGGCACGTAGTGACATGCAATCCTTCTCTCCTTGTTCTTTAGAAGCCCTACATGTCTCTAATTTTTGTTCTATAGTTTAAAATGAAATACAAATCTTTCATAACAGTCCCACAAAGTGTGTATTATGTTGTGCAGGGTGCTGTAAGTCATGGGTTTGTTTCCCAGCAGACCGGGCTGGTTGCCTGTTCACCGTATTCTGGCTACGCATTGTTTCAAAACGAGACAATGGTGCCATTAATAGATGACTCGGCATTTCTGTTGTGCTGCTGGCCAGTGTCTTGTGCCCTCACAGAGGTCATTCTGTCAGGCGGCATACCAACAGGACAGCATAACAACAAGTGTTTCTGTTTTATGTCTGTGGATATCCGACATCACTGCTGCTGGAATGTTTGTCTTTGAGAGAGATGAATAGAGACACAGGCCTGTTGGGGAAAGAAAATTTAGTTTGAAATGAAAACGAAACAAACCATCAAAATAGACATTAAAACGTCAACTGATGTAATTTTATGCAACAATGTAGGTTGATTTTGGGGGGGAGAAGTGGAACATGCTGCACTCCTACACCGCAGCAGGCTGCCACGATGGCACCAAATGGTGGGAGAAACAGGGGTTAGGTGTCTTCTCTAAGTACTCTAGATGTGCACTCAGTGGGATGCGACCCCGCGAACTTCCGGTTGATTTCCGATCCGCGGGCGAATGCTCTAACCACTGAGCCACTGCCTCCCCCCACCGTTTTCCACAGTATTGTTCTTTATATTGAATTTAGCATACGGTATATTAGTCAAGCGTAACAAAACTGCCTTGGTGAACAATATACTGAAGCTTGATTTAGTTTGGTTTCGTTTTCTGAACTGCTTATCCCTAACAGGGTCGCTGTAGCCTATTTGGGCTGATTTCCAGCAAAATCAGGGTACACCCCAAACATGTCGCCATTCTGTTGTTGGGCCACACACACACAGCCATTCCTAGGGGCAATTTCATAGTGGCTAATCAACTTAACATGGATGTTTTTGAAGAGTGGGAGGAAACAGAGTACCTGTAAAAAACCCATGCATACTGTACATGGGGAGAACATGCAAACTCCACACAGGAAGGCCAGTGTTTCAAGGCTCACCACCCATCTGGAACTCAAACCCCCGACCTTCTTGCTCTGAGCCTACCAAACTAACTGCTGTGCCATTGTTCAACCCTAGCTCAATTTTGGGAAAATAATTGCTTATTTTTATTGTGTTTTACAGGTGTGTGACCGCGTGTATACACTGACAGCAGACACCCCAGTACTGCTGGCTAACTCTGGGATCTTCATGTTTCCCGACTCATTGACAGAAAGGCCGGGGTGCTTTGTGGGCATCGTGCTCTCTTCTGAACTGCCTGCGACTGACCGTGAGCTGTTTCAAGACCTCATGTCCCACCTGACCGAACTCAGGATCCAAGTGAGTTAGAAAAAGGGTGAACATACAGTGGGGCAAAAAAGTATTTAGTCAGCCACCAATTGTGCAAGTTCTCCCATATCAAAAGATGAGAGAGACCTGTAATTTTCATCATAGGCATACCTCAACTATGAGAGACAAAATGAGGGAAAAAAATCCAGAAAATCACATTGTCTGATTTTTAAAGAATTTATATGCAAATTATGGTGAAAAATAAGTATTTGGTCAACAACAAAAGTTCATCTCAATACTTTGTTATATACCGTTTGTGAGCAAAGACAGAGGCCAAACGTTTTCTGTAAGTCTTCACAAGGTTTTCACAAACTGTTGCTGGTATTTTGGCCCGTTCCTCCATGCAGATCTCATCTAGAGCCGTGATGTTTTGGGGCTGTCGCTGGGCAACACGGACTTTCAACTCCCTCCAAAGATTTTGTACAGGGTTGAGATCTGGAGACTGGCTAGGCCACTCCAGAACCTTGAAATGCTTGTTACGAAGCCACTCCTTCGTTACCCGGGCAGTGTGTTTGGGATCATTGTCATGCTGAAAGACCCAGCCACGTTTCATCTCCAATGCCCTTGCTGATGGAAGGAGTTTTCACTCAAAATCTGACGATACATGGCCCCATTCATTCTTTCCTTTGCATGGATCAGTCGTCCTGGTCCCTTTGCTGAAAAACAGCCCCAAAGCATGATGTTTCCACCCCCATGCTTTACAGTAGGTATGATGTTCTTCAAATGCAACTCAGCATTCTTTCTCCACCAAACACGACGAGTAGAGTTGTTACCAAAAAGTTCTATTTTGGTTTCATCTGACCATTTGACATTCTCCCAGTCCTCTTCTGGATCATCCAAATGCTCTCTAGCAAACTTCAGACAGGCCTGCCCACGTACTGCCTTTAGCAGGGGGACACGTCTTGTACTGCAGGATTTGAGTTCCTGGTAGCGTAGTGTGTTACTGATGGTAGCCTTTATTACTTTGGTCCCATCTCTCTACAGGTCATTCACTAGGTCCCCCCGTGTGGTTCTGGGATTTTTGCTCACCATTTTTGTGATCATTTTGACCCCTTGGGACGAGATCTTGTGGGGAGTCCCAAATCGGGGGAGATTATCAGTGGTCTTATATGTCTTCCATTTCCTAATAATTGCTCCCACAGTTGATTTCTTCTGACCAAGCTGCTCACCTATTGCAGATTCAGTCTTCCCAACCTGGTGCAGGTCTTCAATTTTGTTTCTGGTGTTCTTTGACAGCTCTTTGGTCTTGGCCTTAGTGGAGTTTGGAGTGTGACTGTCTTAGGTTATGATTGTCAGGTAATGAGTGTAGGACAGAGGAGCCTCTTAGAGAAGAAGTTACAGGTCTCTGAGAGCCAGAAATCTTGCTTGTTTGTAGGTGACCAAATACTTATTTTCCACCATAATTTGCAAATAAATTCTTTAAAAATCAGACAATGGGATTTTCAGGATTTTTTTTTTCTCATTTTGTCTCTCATAGTTGAGGTACACCTATGATGAAAATTACAGGTCTCTCTCATCTTTTTAAGTGGGAGAACTTGCACAATTGGTGGTTGACTAAATACTTTTTTGCCCCACTGTACATGTGAGGTGACATCTCCTGAACAAACAAGTTTCTTAACGTGGTCTCATGTAGCGTTCAAAGACTTATTATTTGCAAGTTTTGTGTGATACATACCAGTCACATGTTTCACATTCCCTTTAACATGTTTTCTTGTTGCAAACACAACAGTTTAAAAACATAATTCCACTGCCATATTATTCTGAAACATTTTTTTTGTTTGTGGTTCTGAACTGTTTCGATCAGGGGTGGGCAAACTTTTTGGTTCGCGGGCCACATTAAGTTCAAACATTTGACAAACAGGCCGGAACAGGAGCACATGGATGGCATGCTTTGGTAACCGCTAGATTTGACCAATAGAATGGCGCGCTAGATTTTAAACAAGCGCGCTAAATGTTACATCAAGAGTGTTAAATTTCAAATTTAGTGGCGCTCGGTCTGAAATTTAGTGTAATAACGCTTGGTTTGAAATCTAAGCGCTTGATGTAACATTTTGCTTGTTTTAACATCTAAAACGCTTGTTTACGTGTGTGTATTGGCCCCAACGTCTTTCCATATATGTACACACTGTTTATTTTGACAGCTTGCACATCATGGAGATGCGCACGCTCTTTTTTTCTCCTTTTTTCAGCTACAAAACTACAAACATGACTCGGACAGATATTTCTGTTGAAGTCGCGACGTCATCTTTGTTTGCTGATCGAGCCGGACATTTTCTAATTGCTGCAATTGTAACCTCATGCCTGCAATCCCTGACCTAGTTCTCGAAGTAAATTGAAATTGAGTGGAGGCACTACATAGTGCCGGCTTGTACTCTATTTACCGTACTGGTATTGGAGATTCTGTATTTGAAAGTTTGGAAACTCTCTTGGAAATAATTTTAATAATGTGCGATGATGACATAGTACAGTGTGTAACCCGTCATCCCAGTATACAAATGTAGAAATGAATGGATTCTTTCATCACTTTAGATTTTATCATGTACACCTTTACGATGCTTCTGACAAATTGTTGCAATTGTTGTCAATTATGTCAGAAAACTGCTCTTTTGTATTGGATTCAGTGTTAGGTTTTGGGGGTGGGGTTTGGCCGTTAGATACACAGCCAGAGCACATGTCTGTGAAACAGAGATTTTTAAGTCACTTTTTTTAATGTGTAACCTACTGAATGCTCAAACAGGACCCAGAAGGAGGAGAAATAATCAACCTGAGTTCAAAAGTTCCTCTCGATCCCCCAAATGAGGAAGAGAAACCACTACTTCCTGGATGGAGTGAAAAAATCGGTCAAGGAATTTTATCAGGTCAGTTTTCGAAAACAAAATTTTTCTAAACCTTTACAAATGTTTATCATGAAACCGCATGAGATGTGTGCAAAAATGTAGGTACTGTTCTGGATGTAGTTGCCTTTCTTATGTCATAACGATAATCAGAACTGGTTTGTCTTTGCAGGAGCAGCACGTTTTGGTCAGTCACTTGTAAAAGGAGCCGAGGTGACTGGGAGAGCCATTAATAAAGGAGGAGTCAAAATCCGAGATCGCATCACACCTGAAGAAAAACCAACCGTGGTCAAGCCAAATGTCGCCAAAGGTCTGAACGTGGCCAAACAGGCCACTGGCGGTGCTGTTCGAGTCAGCCAATTCTTAGGTAGGACATGTTACAACATAGTTTGTCACCTAACATAAAACAAATGTCGGTATTTTGATTTAACTCTAATTAGAATTCAATTTAAACCTCTTTTCTTTGTAATTAACATTTAAAACTATGTTTTTTAAAGAAAACAGTGCATTTGATAGAAATAAATAACGTTTTGTGTTCTTCAGAATTTAAACGTACACACATGTTAATAAGTATTTGAACCCCTGGTAATTTAGCGATTTCTCACACTTAAACATCAAAGAGGGGTCAGAAGTCTTTTGCATTGGTGTAATTTCATTATGAGAGGGAATCATAAAATCACACTTTAAGATTTTTTTTAATTCATTCATTCATCTTCTAAACCACTTATCCCTAATGGGGTTGCGAGGGAAACCAAAGCCTATCCTGGCTAATTTTTGGCAAGAGTTTTTTTTTTTTTTTTTTTTTTTTATTGTTATTACCCGCTCAAATAAGTATTTGATCTCTTAAATGAAACTATAATAAGAGGCAGTGGCTCAGTGTTAGAGCATTCGTCCTGGGACTGGAAGTTTGCGGGTTCGAATCCCACTGAGTTCACGTCTAGGGTCCTTGGAAAAGACACCTAACTCCCCGTTCTCCCAACAATGGTGCCGTTGTGGTGCCAATGTTGATATTTCGAACAGGGGTGTCAAAGTCCAGTCCTGTAGGGCCGGTGTCCTCAAGGTTTTCATTGTGTTCCTGCTTCAACACAGCTGATCCACATGAAGTGAAATCAACAATCAATAAAATTTGGGACTAACCTGGATCAGGTGTGTAGATGCCAGAACACATGGAAAACCTTCAGGACACTGGCCCTCGAGGACCAGATTTTGACACCTGTTATGTAGAAGATATTTTCTGCAGAAGTCTCTGTAAGTCTCTGGAGGATCTTACACTCTTTCTGGGTGCTGTATTGAAACTTCATTTTAGCAGCTGCTCACCTAATTTTGTGTATTTGTAAGCAGGATCCTTCCTCGTCATGCCTTTATCCGCACGGCACAGTGTGGTCTCTGAATCAGACACAAATCTCTTTCTGTTTCTGTGAAAGATGGAATGTTTTCAATCACCTATTTCCTGCTACCAGCAGCAGAGATAATTTTTCTTCCCATGATCGCATAAAATATGTTTAATAATGTGGAACAGCGTTTAATTGTCTCGGCTCCATTGACCAACCAATTATCACAAAAATCTGATTTCAAGAATCCAAAAACCCTAAGATACAATGCAAGCCAGACAAACCAAAGGAATGATCTTGATGGTGCTTAAAATCTATTCTTGTAATAATTTAGGATGTGCTGTTCCTGTAGTTCTTCACAGGTGGGATTTCAGACCTCTTTGTCAGCTTTCTGGGCTGTTTGAGAAACACAGAGTTCAAGCTCCCTTCTTAGATTTTCTATTAGGTTCAGGTCTAGTCAGACTATCAGGTTCAGGTCCAGGAGACTGGCTACGCCCCTCCAGAACCATGTATTGCTTTTTATAGAGCCACTTCTCGGTTACCTTTGTTGTATTATATGGGTCATTGTCATGTTGAAAGACAGAGCACCAACCCATCTCCAACAGTTAGAGGAAAGGAGGTTCTTGTCCAATAAGTCCCAACAAATGAACAGCTTCATCCTCTCCAAAATGTAGTGCTGTCTTCCTGGGACCCCATGCAGAAAAACACTCCCAGAACGTGATGTTTCCACCCTTTGCTTTACAATAGGTATGGAATTATTGTGATGATAGTTATCCTTCTTCTTCCTCCAAACAACATTGTGACCAAAACGTTATACGTTGGTTTCATCTGAAAACGCAACTTTCTCCCATGAGTCCTCTGCATCATCTAGAAGGTTTCTGGTACACTTCAGAGGGGCCTTGACCAAGGTTCCCTCTAAGCTGCGCGCCTGAGCAATTGTGCACTGCTCGCAGATTAATAGCGCACAAGAAAACCTATGCAGCGCACAAAATGAAACTAAATTTAAACTAAAGATGGTAAAATGAGACAGAGCTCCGGAGCATATGGTATCTCTTTCTTCTTTTGTTCTGAAACAAATTGGTTCAAACCGCTGCTTTGAAGTTTGGCTCGTCACTGCCGCTGATGTCACAAAAGAGTAAAAGTTTTTGCTCCACCTCCTTCTGCTCGGGAAGCTTGTGTGTTTTCTCAGACTTATAAAGAAATTAGAGGGAACAGTGGCCTTGACATGTCCTGACGGGAGCAGGGGAACCTTTCATACAATGAATGTGTGACGTTTCAGTGAATTATTGATGGTGGTTTTGCAAACCATGATTCCCACACTCTTCAGGTCACTGTATCATTCTGTGATACTGCTTATCCTTTGCTAGTGTCCTTGACCTCCAATTGGGTGAGATCTTATTTGAGGCTCCTGTATGAGGGAGGCAGACATTCCTTATTAGCGTCTTCCATTTTCTAACAATGGCTCGAACTGTTGCTCTTTTTTTCACCAAGCTACTGGGCAAAAACAGAGGAACAGGTCTTTGAGGCTCAGAAATCTAGCTGATACAGCTAGAGATCAAATACTTCTTAGAGACAGTCCTATACAAATTAACTGTGAAAAAAAAATCCTACAATGAGATTCGGTGTCCTACAGTGAATGGGAAATACTAATCTGGCTCTTGCCAGATGGATTTGTGATAAATTCTGAATTGAGTTCTCCAATACTCTCTATCTGAAACCACTCAGCTGAACCCAAGTGGGATCATTTGGGATGTTTGGTGATTTATCTTCAGCTGATTGGGTAAAGTGTAGTGACGTGTCCAAAATGCTTTGGAATCGAGGTTGGATGCGACCAGTCCGATGTTGCTCCCCCTCGCCCTGCTGCTGTTTGATAGGGCGGTGAACCCGCTGGTATGGACTGCAAAATAATCAACTAGGAAATGACCCGATGGATTCTGTCACATATATAACAAAAGTCATTTGATTGGCCAGGTTATGGAAATGCACAAACAGACCCCTCTATTGTTTTAAGGTTCGAGAACTAGCAAAATCCAATGATAGTCAAATAACTATTGACCTGAATATTATCATTAAACTGTGCCTGATCTTTAATTAACAAAAGAAAAGTACCAAAGATGATCTTTTTTAAATATAATTTTGTATTTCTAGTGAATGGTGTGAGTGCAGTGGCAGAGCGTGTCGTAGATAAGGTCTCGCCTCATGTAAAGAAACATGGTGGAAAGCTGATTCCGGAGTCTTTAAAGAAGAGCCAAGATGGCCAGGCCTCCAAATTGGACGGAGCTAAGTTTGTAGCAGTCAGCAGCATACAGGGTATGTTAATAAGTCTGGAAATGTTTCGGTATTTTGTGCAGTGACTAAATGGTCATTTTGTTTTTAAATCAGGTTTATCCACCGTTTGGACGAGTCTGGAAACTGGAGCAAAGCATGTTTGCAAAAGTGTTGCAACTGAGACCGTTTCAACAGTGAAGTACAAGTAAGTTCAGATAGTATTTTTGTTGGTTTTAAAAGTTCGTTTTCTGACTTCGTTTCTCCTCGATATAAATTAATAATGGAGCTGGAAAAGAAATGATCCTTCTACTTGGCTCTTGAATTGGTTTCCTCTAGTATGTTGGTGTCTTATTGACTTAATCCTCTTTCCTTTCAGATTTAGGGGCTTAGATCATCTTATAAGCATTCCCAGCGATATATGACTGCATGGGGAGTAAAGGCAAACCCTTCTTTAACCAACAACTAACCCGAAGTCTTCATATGCTCTCTTTTACTAACACTGGAAACTCACCTTTTCTTTCAAATCATGTCTAAAGTTTCTTTTACCCATTACTTTAAATATTTTATATCTTTGCTTACACGGGCAGCCTCAAACACTTAAAAAAAAAACACTTGGAAGTTTAATTTAATACTCCAAGTAGATTTAGCGCTTGTGATTTGTCTTGCCAGTTGGAGTTTATTTTGCTTTGAGTGCTTTGTGAACTATTGTAACTCAGAACATGAGGCCTTCCGTGTAGACATGCAGATCTCTTGTCTCGCTAGATAACTTTCTGTTTGCACTACAGCTTCGTGGTAAATAAAATAAACTGCTTGTGGTGTGAACGAGTTTGTGTAACCCCTCATTCATCCAGGAGTGAGCCATCGTAGAAAAGGCTTCAACGTTGTCTTCTAGACAGTGGATTTGATAATCAAGGCGTTTTAACTTTCGATTTTTAGTCCTCTGAACCGCTTCTCCCCAAGGTGGGCAAACTTTTTGGTTCGTGGGCCACATTGCGTTAACATTTGACAAAGGGGCCGGAACAGGAGCTGATGGATGGCATGCTTTGGTGACCACTAGATTAGACCGCTAGAATGGCGCGCTAGATTTTAAACAAGCTAAGTGTTACATCAAGAGCATTAAATTTCAAATCTAGCAACGCTAGGTCTGCATTCTAGTGTGATAGCGCTTGAAAACCTGCATTTAGCAGCGCTAGGTTTGAAATCTAAGTGCTTGATGTAACATTTTGCCTGTTTTAACATCTAACACGCTTGTTTACATGCGTGTATTGGCCCGATGGATTTCCATATCCGTGCACACTGTTTATTTTGACAGAGTAGTGTTGTTGATGTTGTTGTTTTCTCAACAAAGCAAATTTATCTAGAGTGCCCTATCTAGTGACAAAACATCAGAATTGCAGGGTTAATAAAACTAACAAGGTTTATTCATTTAATTCTTCTATGTTCGGCGGGCCGAATTAAAACGATTAACGGGCCGCAGTTTGCCCGTGCCTTGCTTTTTCTTAACATGGTCGTAGGGGGAAAAGGGCGAGCAGCCTATTCCGGTTGATTTATGGCAAGCGGCAGGGTACACCCTCAACAGGTTGCCAGTCTGTCGCAGGGTCACACACTCCACCATTCACACACACTCATTCCTACAGGCAATTTCATAGTAGCCAATCAACCTAACATGCATGTTTGTGGAGGGTGGGAGGATACCCACAAATTCAAGGGGAGAACATTCAAACTCCACAGACAAAGACCAGTGTTCCATGCCTTGCTCCTACTCCGGCACTCGAACACCAACCTGCTTGCTGTGAGGCCACTGTGCTAACCACAGCAGTACGATGCCGCCCACATTTCGACTTCCATTCAGACATCCTTTTCAATCTGATAAAATGGTCTGAGAAAAGGTTCTGGATAAACCATTCTAAGCCTGGGGGGGGGTCTAACCCCCATCCTCTAGTCTCCCAGTGAACCAGTTCTCAGGCCATTTCATCAGATTGAAAAGGAATGAAAGTTGAAACATCTGGATAATCGATACACTGTCCAGAAGACAACTTTGCACCCGTTTCTACGATGCTTGTGGCGTGCTTCTAGATGTGAAGTTTGGTGATGATGCACTTGTATTCCCACTGCGTTGAAGTTTCTTATTAATAAAAAAAACTACAAACAGAAATGGATCCACACTTTTTTGATAAAAGAACAAATCTTGACTGCAATCTTATTTACATGAGCAACATTTCTCCTCCAACTCTATCATTTGTGGTGAAGGTACGGTCACGATGCAGGCCAAGCTACCGAAACCGGTCTGAAGTCAGTGGCTGATATCGGTGTGGCTGCCTACTACTTCGACAACTTGGCTCTCTCAGCCTTCTTTAAAACTACCGAAAAGATGACGGACAAGAATGAGGTGGGATGTCCAAATGAAGATGCTGCAGAAAACAAAGAGAAGGAAGGAGAATCAGAATCATGTGTGGAAAAGGAGCAACTGATGGAAGAGGAAAAAAAGAGAGAATGAAAAATTAAAATCTTTGATCTCCTACTGTAACCTTTAATTCATATAAAATACATTCCATCAGGTTGTGCTTTAAAAATGATCTGGAATGGTTTTTTTTTTTATCTTGTTCAGTTTTAAAATGATCTCAAATGAGTCAAAACTCACTTCATTCATGTTCTGTGTGTTTAAAAATGTTTTTTTTCTCTCATAATAAAATTATGAAGTTGCAGATTGAAAATGGTTTAAAATAAAACCTGTTTTAAGTTCAATTAATAAAAGCACTTTTGAAATGAATAAATTACCTCTAAAAATGTGTCGTTTTTAAAAACTTCTCTTTTTTATTGATTTTTTTCTCTCTGTGGAATTTTTTTTTCTTGAGTTTAAACGCGTCACGTTTCCATGGAAACCATTGGTAAACAACAAGCTGCGTGTTTTTTTTTTTTTTTTTCAAAATGGATAAAGATTACAGTAAATATAATTTAATCCGCTTGCAATCAGAACTGGAAGAAGAAATAGAAACAAAGTGAGTATTTTTTAGATAAAATCTTTGGAGAAAATGAGTTTTTTTCTCTAAAAATCTTTGTTTTTTGTTTTTTTTAGAGAAATGATTGAAGAATCGGTTTCAAATCTTCGTAGAACTCTGTTTGATCTGCAGGAGAAACTCCACAATGTAGATGCTGAAGGTGAGCAGAGTGGGATTAGAAGTTAAAACCCGTGGAGATTTGATTAATGATCATCCTGATTTCAGGAAATGAATGGAAAACCAGGTATGAAACCCAGATTGAGATGAATGGGAAACTGGAAAAGCAGATTTCTGGGATCAGAAAGAGACTGGAAGACATCAGAGGAAACCCGATGGGTGAGGATGCTCCTGATTTTACAAAAAAAAAGTTCTAAGTTATTTAAACTACTAAAAAAAGAATCTCCTAAATTTTTCTTCTAAAGAAAATCTAACTTATCTTTTTTTTTCTATTGAGCAATTTATCAAATAACCAACAAAAAGCACGATTCAAAAACTTTTATTTTGTAAAATCAGTTCATATAAGTGAGAAAATAAGTACTTTATTTGTGCGTATTTTTTTTTCTTTCTTGTCTTGAATCATCTCTAGTTTAATATTCTTCTTTCTGACCAGACCAATAGAATTCAAACCCCTGCTAAACGATTGTTTTGGCCTTTTTTTTCCCCAAAAGACAAGACACTGCAAAAAAAAAAAAAAAATCGTTTGTGTAAATGATAAATGGACAAAAAAAAACCAAAAAAAAAAACCAGCAGCACATGCAAAAAAATTGAACATCAGCAACAAGAATCAGACTTTTTTTTTTTTACAACAACTACGATTTTTTTTTTTTTTTTTTAATCAGTGTGACCGGTCCGCCGGTTCAGGATCGGGCGGTGAGCACCAGGAAAGCAAAGCCACAGACCATAAAACCGGTTTTAACGTTACTTTCTAAAATAGATTTAAATGGCAGGCTTTAAAAGAGTTCATGTGTTGGGGCTCATCCCACTGGCACCTCCTCCTTCCAGTCCGCAGCCTGCGGGAGCTTCTCCACCTGGACCACCGCCTGCGGGAACGCCATTGTCCAGTAGCATCCATGATGGACAACTCGCATCTCTTTCTCAGGGGTAGCCCCGTCCCGCACCTCCTCGTTCCAGCAGGATTCGTGATGGACACCCCGCATCACTTTCTCAGGGGGGGAACGTCCCTTGTCCGCACACCACCATGCGGACATAGTTCACCAGGAGGGCTCCCCACTGCGTGTCTCTCCGCTCCTTGTTGCTTCAACCCTAGCTACTCTTATCAAGTCCTCGGGGACTGCATCACTGATTAGGAGCAGGGGAAGTAGTTTAAACGATTAAGCCATTCACACACACACACAAAACCAACCACACACACTCATTTCTAGGGGCAATTGTATGGTGGCCAATTAACCTGTGATCAATCAACTCAAACCCTGACCTTCTTGCTGTGAGCTGCACCACCATGCAGACCATGTTTGTGTAAATTTCAATTAAAATGAAAAATCCTGTCGAATTAAAAATCATTTTAAGTCCAAATTTGGAAGGATTATAAATAATTTCCAGTTTGCCTCATATCGTCTTGGTGGTGACGTGGTTGGCATGGTGTCTGTGTGGGTTTTGCATGTTCTCCCTGTGTATGTGTGGGTTTCCTCCAGGTACTCCGGTTTCCTCCTACTGTCCATGTTAGGTTGATCAGCAGCTACAAACTCTCTTCAAGGAATGAGTGTGTGCCCTCGTCCCCTTCTAATTGACTGGTGACCTGTTTAGTGTGTACCCTGCCTGAAATCAGCCGGGCTACGCTCCGGCTCCCCCTGTGACTCCAGTGGAGACAAACGGTTCAGAAGATGAAACAATCTCATTTACCAATCTTTTTTTTCAGATCGACTGGCCTCGATCAGATTGTATGACGACATGCCAATAGTAAGAGAAAACTTCAATTATTCCTTTTTTTTTTAAATTTATTTATTTATTTATTTATTTTTATGTAAGTGTTTTTTTTATATATTTTTATTTTTGGGAGGCCATTTATACACATTTACACTTCTCCCAGCACTCCAGCAGAGGGAGCTATAGACAAAGAACATCAAGAGGATTGGGGAACCAGCAGCAGCACCCAACCAGCCAGCCAGCCATCCCCTCTTTAAATCAGAGTCTAATCCCAGCACTGTAATCACAGGATTACACCCCATGGGAGAGTAATGCACCCTAATTACAGTACTTTAACACACTCACAAATATACAGTATGCCATGCTCTGACAGGGGGTACGACGCAGTGTAAACATGTATGCAGTATGTCTGATGCCTCAAAGGCAGGACTGGTACACGTTGTATTTTCAACTGGATTTAGGATGAAGATATGCAGACATTAAACGAGAAAAACTGAGCTGCTGTGGCGCCCCCAAATAAGAACCTTAATTTCGGAGTTAGACATCATCAGGATGACTTTTTTCAAAATGAAATGTGGTGTTATTTTAAATTCTTTACCACAGGAAATGCTTAAACAACATCTAAAACTCCTGATGAAAGAGAAGTCTGACCTCCAGGGACAGCTGATCGACTGCCATCTTCAAATCAAGCAAGAGGCAAAGGTGTGTGTATGTATGGTCACAGTGTGTGTGTTTACTGTTTCTGTAACAGCTTACAGGATTTTCTGTTGGGAATTTGGACCGGTTACAAATATCTGCTGATAAAGTTTCAGTCAAGCAGCTTTTGGTTTTAACAGTTTTTTATTTATTTCGGTCACAAATCATAATGACGAGCATCAGATTAGAAATACTGTAAGTTGGTTTTACAGTAAGCAATAAATTAATGTCAATCTTCTTAATTGTAAATAATTACCCGGGACCGGATGGCGGGGGCAACAGCCTTAGACGGGAAACCCAGGCTTCTCTCACCCCAGCTCACCCGAAAGGATCCCGAGTCATTCCCCGGCCAGCTGTGAGACATAGTCTCTCATGCGGGTCCGGGGTGTGCCTCTAGGTCTCCTCCCGGTGGGACGTGCCCGAAACACCTCACCAGCGACGCTTTCGGGAGGAATCCTACCAGATGTTTGAACCACCCCATCTGGGTTCTCTTGACCAGGAGGGGCAATGACTCAGCTCCAAGCTCCTCCTGGATGGTGAAGCTCCTCCCTCTTTCTCTAAGTTAGAGCCTAGCAGCGTTGCCAGGTGTACCATAATTATCATATTTGTATGATATTTTTGCCCTCTGTATGATGTACAATCAATGATCATAAAAAATGCTCAAAGTACGATAAGTTGAACGTTTCTTGTCTGTGTATCTGTGTTAATTGTTTTCACCCCAGCTCACCCGAAAGGATCCCGAGTCATTCCCCGGCCAGCTGTGAGACATAGTCTCTCATGCGGGTCCGGGGTGTGCCTCTAGGTCTCCTCCCGGTGGGACGTGCCCGAAACTTCTGTTTGTCAGAAGTTTTTTTTTTTTTTTATTAACCCTGAAGGCATCGCGCTGTAAACGTTACATCATATAGAAACAGGTGAATGATTGGCTGAGAGCTCAGGTCGATCATTCTGATTGGTGATTACTTAAGAGCTTTAGGGACAGTAGCTCCGCCCACAAAGTTATCATAAAGAGTGGGTACGTCAATTACCGTGTTTGAGACTTGTTGCGGGTTTTTTTTTTCTTACTCCCAGTCTGTCTCTTAAGATCCACCCCTACTGATTTATTCTTCGGGTTTCTTAAACTCTTGTTTGACTCTCATTGGTTTACGCATATAAACGATGTTATTTAACAAGAGAGTAACTAAACGTCATCAATAAGTGTGGTTTTAATGGGAATACAATCACTTTTTGTAAAATACAATAATTTTATGTCTTTTGTACAATAATCCTACATCTCCCACTTGACAACGCTGGAGCCCAGTCACCCTGTGGAGGAAACTCAATTCGGCCGCTTGTATCTGCAATATTGCTTCTTGGCATTTTTCGCTTTGATCAACTGTAGTATTTTTTCAACATTTCCCTTCAGGGGTCGCCACAGCAAGACAGTTTCTTCCAAACCCAGCATCCTTCTTCCGAGAGAGAGTACATCGGAAGAAGGATGCTGGGTTTGGAACCACCAGGAAAGAGGACTAGAGAAAGGCCAAAGAGGAGGTTCATGGACGCAGTGAAGGAAGACATGAAGATAGTTGGAGTGACTGAAGAAGATGCAGCAAATAGGGTTGGATGAAAGAAACTGACTTGCTGTGGCGACCCTTGAAGGGAAATGCCAAAAGAAGAAGAAGAAATATCTGCTCAACAGGACATGAGATTGTAAATAACAGCGCTGTGTTCACGTCTAACTACGTTCTCACTATCAAACTTTATCCTTTTGAACAAATTGATGTTTGACTCAATCAATTAAACAAAAATGAAAAAACTGAATTGTTTTTTAATTTTTTTTTTTTTTTACCCATTTCAGGCGTTTCATAAAACCAACGATGAGAGGAGGGCATACCTGTCAGAAGTAGCTATGGTAAGTAGACCTCGTAGAGAATCCTCTACACAAATATGGGATGGTGAAATTATTGATGAAGTTATTGAATCTTTTCGTGAAAAAGATTTAAAAGTTACTAATTGAATATAAAGAGATAATATTGAATTGAGTTGAAAATACTTTATTAATCTCCGAAGGGAAATTTGATGCGGCGGTGCTAACACCTCGATGCCTTCCCGATTCGCTTAAACGGTGTAAAAGCTGACATCTGAACAGTTAAAAAAACAGTCCATAATGAGTCCACAAAGTCAGGCTTCAATGAAGCACACCAAGTGGCCCCTCCACATTCCTGCTGGGTCAGAACGAGCGTCCCCAGTTGCTCCATCTTGCCAGCGAGCGTCTGGATGTTACCCATTACAACCGCAAGGAAGCTGGGTTCAAAGCGCCTCCTTTCTGATCGTCTGGTTCTCAGTTCTGTCGGGACTGCATAGACTCCTCCAGCCATGGTGGATCTTGTTCCAAGAGCTAACTGCTGGTTGAGTCCACGCTAACAAAGCGAGACGACTCCATGACCAACAAAACGGAGAGCTAGCCGTTGAAACCAAAAAAACGGCTAGCCTGAAAACAGCCGTCTGAAGTAAAACAGTGCAGTCAAAAATGACGTCCAAAGAGTGCACAAAGTCACATCTCCAGACCGGGACCAAACACAGGCAAAAGACAAACAGAAACCGAGTGGAAAAAAATGTGAAAATAGACGACCAGATGCAAAAAAAAAAACAGGAAGCCACCCGGGGCAGCGCCTTGATGCCGATGTGAATTTTGAAACATCTGTTTCGTTGTTTTAGCAAGAGACTAAATAATTGATTTTGTGCTTCACCAATTTTGTATTGATGAAGATAATTTAAAAGCCTATTTTTGATCATTTAAACACATTTACGACATGCTTGGATACATCTACCAGATGAACATGTTCATTAAGAATTAATTGAGTCGGAGCGTGACTGGCTTTTATTGAACAAGTCTGTATATTTTTAATGCAAGCCTGCAGAACTGTCCTCCATCACACTCAACTCCTTCTTTCACTGTATCCCAATATTAATTTGATGAACAACAATATCTTGTACAAATGTCCCGGGATCTTCTTCACAAATGGGGGAAGGATGGAGCTGGAGTTTGACGGACTGATCGGTGAGGCACCCGCAATATTCAGTACTCTGTATCAGTTTGTCAAGTCAAAGAAAGAGCTGGGCCGAAAAGCAAAGCTCTCGATTTAGAAGTCGATCTACGCTCCCACCCTCACCTATAGTCACCAGCTGTGGGTGGTGACCAAAAGAGAGAAAGAGATCATGGGTCCAAGTGGCCGAAATGAGCTTCCACCACAGGGTGGTTGGGCTCTCACTCAGAGATCGGGTGAGGTGCTCTACCATCCGAGAGGAGCTTGGAGTGGAGCCATTGCTCCTCCAGGTCGAGAAAAGCCAGATGGATGATTTGGTCATCTGGTTAAGATGCGTCCTGAACGCCTCACTGGTGAGGTGTTTCAGGCATGTCCCACCGGTAGGAGGCCCAGAGGCAGACCCCGGATCCGCATGGAGAGACTATGTCTCACAGCTGGGAAGGGAGTGCCTTCGGATCCTCCCGGGGGAGTTGGAGGATGCAAGTGGGGTGAGAGAAGCCCGGGCTTCCTGCCTGAGCCTGTTTTTTTCGAGGTAGTGCGCTTCAACTTCGCTTCAGCAGACATAACGTCACCCAACACCAAATGCTTGTGAGTTGACTTTTATGATTTTGCTCTGCGTAAATAGTAAAACTTAAATATCTAAAGAACCAAAATTTTAGAATGTTATGTTTTGCATTCAGTTTTGTTGAAAAAGTAATAGATGATCACCAATATAAAAATTTTGGCAAAAATCCACATTATCTATTTCTATTATTTGTACATCTTATGTACAAAAAGTCCAAAACACAAACAGATTATGAATATTTAAAGAATGTCTCTCCCTGCAGAAAAAATAGAGGGAAAAATGCCCAAATCTTTTTCACATCTAAACGTGTGAACGGGGTGTGGGTGGGTGGTAAGAAGAGAAGCCTGTTGTATTGAGTCTTAGATGAATAGTCACAGTTATTACAGCTGATAAAGATCAAAACAGAAGAGTTAATGATAAAACCAAAATGTTTCATATTTTGTCACAGCTGTTTATGCATTTATTTCCGGTGTGACAAGATTTATGTCCAATTTGGACACAGATGGTTGGATCAGGGTCATATTATCTAGAGATATGATATGTTTGATGAACAGTTACTGTCTCTGAAGTTAGAAGGACCTGCCTAATGTTTAGTTTTGTCTCGTCATCTGAACCTCTTATCTCTGAAGCCATGCTCACGTGAAGAAGCGATGAATCGGCATCTTTTCGGAATAAATGAACAAATTTGAGCTCAGCTTGTGCGTCCCTCTCACTCATTGAGCGTCTTTCACCTCGTTTTTTTGGATTTTTGCGACAGATCGCATCATTATCGCTCTGACTTAAAATTCTTGCAACCGTCACATGATTTTCTGAGATCTACTCCGAGTCAGAAAGGTCGTGTGGTTGTCTACTGATCACATACAGATGAGCGCCAGACAATCAACCTCATTTTAAGTGCTTATAAAAAGTAGTTGCATGCTTTAAAACCCAAATTCTTCTGTGTGTAGATCTGGCATACTGCGCTGTGGTGTGTGTTGCGATCTCTGCTCAAATAGCTTAGGCAAGGTACGTAGTTGCTTTAAAAATTGACGAACAGAAAGAAAATGCGTTCTCCCTCCGTTTACATTCCAAGAAAAACAAAGCTTCACTGCGCAAGCGCACCTGATCCTCACCATTACCAGCCTCACCATTACCATCCTCACCTAACAGAAATAATCCTTTGAAATACTGAAAATAAACATCTTTCAAAGTTGAAATAATAACACATTTTTAAACTGAAAATAAACATATCCTTTTTTAACCTGAACCTACTTTTCCTGTCACATATTCAATACGTGCTGTTCAGGATGACACCAAGAAGACGTCTTATCACACTTCATCTTTAGCTTGGCCGCTTCTATTTACTGACCAACATTCTCTTTCTTTTTCATGCATTTTCTTGTCTGTATAATCTTGTTTGACTGTGTCGTCTTTAGAAAGTGACGTGAACTGCGAACAACTTGCGAAGTAATCACTATTTATACTAAAGACGTGGTCGTTCCCATCGCACTTGCTTTGGCATTAAGTCAACAATGTGTCGGCTTTATGTTTGTGATGCATCGCCCAACAGTCTGCCAGAGCCTTTCAGCGAGCGCTTTACGGTTGATCGTCACCATAGGCCAAGACAGCATCGTTTGATGTTCTCCCGACATGCAGTCGATTTAAAAATATTTTGTTTCCCTTTTCAAACGCAGACATGATGGTAACGAGTTGCTTTAATGTGAGCAACACCAAGCGATTCACACGCACAGAAAAATTGCGATTTTCCTAGACGCCGATGCATCTTTTTTATGTCAGAGTAGCCTAACTGAGCCGCGGGTGGTGCTAGAGTTTATACCAGCTGATTTCAAGCGGGAGGCAAAGTAAGACCAGACCAGGTTGCCAGCCTGTTTTGGGACGACACACACAGGAAAAACAAACGCAAAACCGTGAATGTAATAAAAGATAAATGAATTTAGTCGGTCAAAAAGGAAAAGATAAAGTAGACGGGGGTTTTAAGAAAAAGAAGAAATATGTGTTCCATTCTCATCTTTCCCCTCAGTTTTCTTTTACTCGTGATGCTCAGCGAGGACTGAACTCAACGCATCGTCAGAGCGGACCAGAGAACAAACAGATCCGGTCAGACACAGTCCTTGATAAAGTAGAACATCCTGTATATATATTTTTTTTTTTGTAGCTTATCTTGTTTGCATTTCCTTACACATCAGAAATGTGAGTGCGTAAAGTGACTTCCTCCTTGTTTTGTTTTTTTTCTGCCACACAGAGGGAAGCAGACCAACAGAAGAGACGAGGCTGATGCTAGGAGAGGAAAAATGGAGAAAAAGAGAGGGTTGGAGAATCTCTGAAATGAGAAGTTGGTGATAACACAAGGACAGCGAGACGAGACAAATATGAAGGTAGAAGAGGTACCCTCCTTGTCCCTCGTCTCATGGAAAATAACTTTTCTTATTGTATCTTATGCACACAAACCACCATAATTTTGGGTTTTGTAACATACATTATACTATAGTTAAACAATTTTACTGATTAATGGAGCTTTAGCACAAACCAGGAAGATGCAGGCCAGACTATTGCTCATTTCCCTGCCTGTCCTGAAAAAGCACAGGCTCTGCCTCTGAAGTGAACTCCTCGTCCTCTTTCCAAATCATAAAGGGGAAGAAGAGCAAGGGGAGAAGAGAATGTGTGTGAAATGCCTCCTGCCAAGTAAAACGTGTATTAGAAACGTGTATTAGAAACGTGTACGGCGCTTTTCAAGACTCTCAAAGACGCTTCACATATTCATTATTCATCCACTCCATACCAGGTGATGGTAAGCTACTGTTGTAGCCACAGCTGCCCTGGGGCAAACTGACAGAAGCGAGGTTGCCATTTTGCGCAATCACCCTTCTGACCATCACCAACCAATCGCGCACACACCATTCAGACTGGGCAACTTGGGTGAAGTCTCTTGCCCAGGGACACAACGGCAATTTAATCTCAATGGCCGTCCCACCATGGCACCTGGGGTTCCGGCGGTCTCACATCCAAATACTGCCCAGGCCCAGCATGCTTAGCTTCTGAGGTCTGACGGGATCAGGCATTGACAGGCCGGTATCCCTTTAGCCTTCATTTGTCGTCACATAGGAGGCCAACAATCCCAACACAATTGCCATGACATGGGGGTGCAGGAGGAGGAGGAGGACCCCAATGCAGGACAACAAAACAGGGTTTATTTAGTAAAGCAGTCCGGTTTGAGTTGTAAAGAAAAAAAAGACAGGATCAGAATAATTTCTTGAAGTTATTGTAAATCATGGTCAGGAAGACCTGGCCGGAATGGAAGGTATGACTCGACCAAGAAGTATGGGGTGACTGTCTTTAAACAGGCACCAGGCTGACAACACATAGCTGTTCAGCATCAGGCTAATCACCCAGATGTTCGGGATCAGACAGTAGTCAAAAAGAGGGAGGAAGGTCTAGGGCACCCTCTGGTGGCACGCGAGGGGATCATGACAACAATTTGTTCAAAAACCTCTTAATTATTCTCAAAACCACTTTTGGTGACACATACAAGGCTCACGCATCACTAGCAAAAGGTAAAAACCTCCGAAAGGTTGATTTTACACAAGATGGGACATTTAAATGATTCATTTTGCTGGTTTTTCCGTCTTTTAAAATATGGTCCATTATTAGATCGCCGGTTCGATTGTCAGGAAGGTATAACCATGAGATTCATTTGACTTTTCTCTTTTTGTTACAAAGAAAGAAACTGTTTGGCGGATGGGGGTATTATTCATCTTTATCCCAAAGCTGTGCTGACCGGAGAACAAAACGAGAGACTCTCATATTTTACTTGTCGTAAAAGGACAGGCACTCCTGCAGACTTTACCAGAGTGTCTAAGAGAATATGCATCCTGCCTGCTTTATTTATACAGATGTGGAGGTGTGTTCTAACAGAGAGGTGGGAGAAAAGAAGGTTTCAGACCCTTATTTACAGATAAGAGTAAAAATAAAAGAAATAAGAAAAGAAGTATACAAATATTTACATTTTCTACCCAATAGAAAGCTTTTTATACATGCAGAAAATTGTGTTACTGTTTGTGATATTGATTTAGAATTATTGTGTAGTTTCCTGTAAGCGGTTGGTGGGTTTTATGTGCTCAGATGTGAATTTAGCAGAAGCCCGCTGAGTCTGGCATTTCACCAAATAATCCCATTTGCTTTTTATGTCCTTCTAGAACATGTGTGTATGACGTAGGCCGCTGCACATCCTACACACTCCATGTACAGTACTTTGTATATAGTTCACCCACAGAGCAAACAGTTAGCCTCATCCTAGCCACAGACTGTCTTTATGTGGGTGTAAGAAAACGATCCATCCACAATGAAATAAGGATTTTAGACCTTACCAGAAAATTCTGTTTTATTTGTGAACAAGTGTGAAAAATCGATTGAATTCTTTCTCAGCTTCCCCGCACTGCATTTATGAATGTGTTAACAGCTCTACACACAATCTCAGCGGTAAAACTTGTTTCCAATTATTTGTCTTTACTAATTGGATTCCCACATTAATGAACCCCCTTTTTTTTATACTTATCAATAATAATTTTGCAGCTTCTTAGAAAAACAAGAAAACCAAAGGAAATTTATTTAATCACACATTTAACAAGGTTCAGATTAAATTTAAAATAACAGAAAGGGTTATGATGCGAATTTAGCCACAATTAAAGAAAAAAATAGTAGTCTTTTTAAAGCAAGAACTGGTCTGAAACTGGTGTAAGTTATGTTGCAAAATCATAACTTAAGATTTGCGATAGAAAACCAATGGTTTTTCACATGTGTAACATTTAGACGTAATACGATCCGTTGAACTCAGAGAATTTTAAAAATGTTAAATTTGTCTCTTTAATGTACAGGCTAATACGTGAACTTGCTTCACCCCTGATTTTTTTTTGTCCCAGTAAAACAACCTGTCGATGAAAGGCTCTTACTATAAAACCCAGTAAAACTCTGGAACAGACTGGAAATCTCCAACATTTTCGAAGTTTAAAACACATCACAGGTTAAAAGTTACAACTATTTTTTAACTTTATCATATATTTTCTTATCCATGCTCTGATTGTAACGTTGACCTGTCATGTTTTGTGTTACTCATCGAGGAACTATTGATGCAAACTAGCATTGTTGCTGAAATCCAGTATGTTTACGTCTATATTTGTTCAAATAGATGTTCGATAACATGCACTGTCCTTATAAAATAAACAAATACAAACAAAAATAAAAAAAATCTTCTGTTAACTTGCTTTGTTTGTGTCCAGGTTGTCAGCAGATTAACTGTTCGATAGAAAAGTTTTTAATATTTACCCCAAAGCTGTGCAGGCCGGAGAACAGAACGAAAGAAATCTCAGTTTTACTTGTCATAAGGATCGCATTTTCACCAGACTGGAGTGTCTACAACGGGAATGCATCCCTGCCTGTTTTATTTATACATTAGAAAAAAAAAACTAGAGGTGTGTTTTCAAGTTTTAGTTATTTTTTTTTCAGACATTTAAAAAAACACCTTGTTATTTTTAGAAAACAAGAGATGTTTTTTCAAGTTTCATTCGTTTATTCCAAGACATTTTGACATTTTCTTGAAGCAAAAAAAAACAAATATGTACAAGATTCTTACAGAGTAGTGGGGGTAAAGGAAAGTTCTAGACACTGTATCATACAGCAGCTGGTCAGGAACTACCTAGCTGGGGGATCGTATATCTGAAGAGACTTTTGAATTATAAAAACAAAAGAAGTATTTACTTTTTCTACCTAACATGAACAAATGTGATATTTTACTATAAATTTAGTTTTTGTTCAGAATCCATTCATCAGTCCTGCTGAACCACGCAGATACATCCAATTATTGAGATGTGATCTTGATGCCAGGCTCATCGTGTTTGGCAGGAGGTACACATTAATAAAGAATAAATATATTGTTGTTGTTTGAGTTCATTTAGATCTCATCTCTTTTGTCACAATAAAAAAGCCACGTATTAGCAGTTTTTGTTTCCTTCAAAAACTTCGCAACAGACTGGTGATCTGTTCAGGGTGTACCAGGCCTCTCGCCTTGAACCAGCCAAGATAGGCTGCGGCACCTCTGTGATCTTGTTTGAAATGGACGGTTTGGAGGACAAAACTTTCAAAAACTTAAATGACTTTCCCGTCTCGCTCATTATTTCCCACTTTTGATAAAAATTAATTTCATGACCATTCATCCAGATGCCATACCTTCCTTAGAATTTAAAAGACTTGAAATGCCCGGCTTACCTGGGAGTGAATTTTTATGTGCTGACTCATCACATGTGTACCAATGTCATATGTCACCTGTAGAATGTGTGCTAATTAGAAGGAAAATGACAAATGAACGTTTAGTCAAAAAAGCTGCACGTAGTGATTTTACAACCATTCGGTTCACCGTGTGTTCCATTAAATTCTAAAATAAAACCGGTTACAAAGGTAATGAAGATTAGTCAGAGTAAGACAAAGTACATGTGTGTAAATGAGAGAAAATGGAAAAGTGAGGTTACAGGGAGAAGAGATAAAGAAGGTGGAAGATTTTAAGTATCTAGGATCAACAGTCCAGAGCAATGGAGAGTGTGGAAAAGAGGTGAAGAAGCGTGTGTAGGTAGGCTGGAACGGGTGGAGGAAAGTATCAGGTGTGATGTGTGATAGAAGAATTTCAGCTAAAATGAAAGGAAAAGTGTACAAAATCGTGGTGAGACCAGCCATGCTGTTTGGTCTAGAGACAGTGGCACTGAGGAAAAAACGGGAAACAGAGATGGAGGTAGCAGAGATGAAGATGCTGAGGATCTCTCTGGGAGTGACCAGGATGGATAGGATTAGAAATGAGTAACTCAGAGGAACAGCACATGTTAGAGGTTTTGGAGATAAAGTCAGAGAGGCCAGACTGAGATGGTTTGGACATGTGCAGAGGAGAGAGAGAGAGTACATTGGAAGAAGAATGCTGGATTTGGAACCACCAAGAAAGAGGACTAGAGGAAGACCAAAGAGGAGGTTCATGGATACAGTGAAGGAAGACATGAAAATAGTTGGCGTGACTGAAGAGGATGCAGTAGATAGGGTTAGATGGAAGAAACTGACTTGCTGTGGCGACCCTAAAGGGAAATGCTGAAAAAAGAAGAAGAAAGGCAATGATTTGTTTTCACGATTAAGATCTATTTTTCAGAAGGAACTGGTAGATATTCATATGACTTATTTACTTGGTGATTAGAATATATTTTATTGACCTGTTCATCCCGGATTAGAAACATTATATAGGTTACACCTAAACAGATTGCATGCTTAATAAATGAGAAATATTCTGTGTATTCGTCTGAAAGACTGTGCATTTTATCTGCCATCAAACATTAGTTTGAGAAAAGTTTGTTTCTTTCACATCTCATTTTGTAAGTACTTTGTCGTAAATCCTGTTTAACTGAATGCGTCATGGTTTATTCCTCGCACTCTAACATCTTTAGACTTCCAAAATCATGATAAAGTCTAGATGTGAGCAAGTTCCTGCTGGAACTTGTTTTAAAGACAGTGCCCCAACTTGTGCCCTGTTTTCTGCAAGATCATTTATTTCGGGAGGACCTCATAAGCCCTGAGATAGTGACGCAGAATGGAGCCCCAAGAGTATATCTCAAAATAGAGAAGCATATGCGGTGTGACGCAACAAAAAAGTTTGTTAGTCTGAAGCACATGTTTGTATATTTTACACATAAAATATTTAGAATCATAGATAAGAGTATGAAAAAAAGATGCTATGAAAGACATTTGTGTTTGTCTACACTGGGACTGTGTTACATAACTCTTCTGACTCTTATGTTGATGTAATGCACATAATCAGAATGTATCCTTATTAAAAAAAAAAAGTTACTGTTGGATCCTCTTGTCTTTGGAACATTTGCTCCCTCCAAATGTTGTTATGTGGAGAAAGAGGAAGACCCAAATGCAGGACATAAACAAGATTTATTCAACAGAAGTCAGGCAATACTCTGAGGCAAAAGCATAGGATTGATCAAAAGGAATGGAAAAGGAAAGTCCAAAAATATAACAGTTCAACAAAAAACTTTGTCGGGAAGACCTGGCTGGGAAGGATGATGATGACCCCAACGTGAAAGTCAGGGGAAACTGCCTTTAATTAAGCACCAGGATCCACAGGTGTGTGTCATCAATCTAATCAACCTTAGGTATCCCTAATCAAGGTGATGAGGGGGCGGGGGGATCATGACATCAAATTTAGCCCGCTGTCCTAATTATGCACACCATGTTCAAAAAAAGTGGGGGATAAAATATGCAATAGCATGGGTACAGACAGAAGGCAGGAACACACGTTATTAAAAAAAAAAGCATTATAAGGAGAGCTATTGTACAATTTTTAAGTGGATGATAATCAAAAAAAATAAATAGGTGTTGTACGGAGAGTTACAGATATTCCATGGGATTAGAATTGTCCATTGTAGAGTCAGTTACCCCTCCATGACGTTTCCACCTGTGTCTCGCGTTCCCCTGTTTTTATAACCTATCTTGTCCATCTGCTGTTGTGCCTTCTTACTACAGCCACGATGGTGTCCCCTCCAGGTTATCTTCCAGGCTGCACATGTTTACCCCTCTTCCCTAACACCTGTTTAACTACAATAAACTGGTTAAAACTGCATCTTGGTCCTACGTCTTCACCTTCACCAGCTCATGACACAGCAAACACAGAATGAAAAGCTAATAAAATCAGACAGTTATATTTAGGGATTTACCAGTGAGAATAAGGATTTAAAAAAAAAAAAAAACTGGTTCTCCATTGAAAAACTAGATTGATGTCTGCCAGCCAGCCTCCCCCACTGCCACGTGTCCCCAGGGCTGGGAAGGGTGGGAGGGGACCAGCAGCAGCATCTCCAGCACGAGTGGGAAGCGTGGGTCTGCATCCCAATGAGGGGTGGGGGCGCTGAATGAAAATCACGACGGGTGACGTATGGGAGGAGGTGAAGGAGGAGGAGGAGAGAGAGAGAAGCAGCTGCTACCCAATCCATTCCCAGTTCATCCTTCTCTGCTGCGCACTGGCGATCACACACACGCTCCCGTTCGCTGGTGGACCTGAAAACAAAGGGACACATCAGTACCAGGATCCAGTGAAGTCGTGTTCCACATCTGCTGGGATCAGACAGCAGGCAGGCTGGAGGTGACTGAGGCGTTAATTGCTCACGTTGGTAAGCTCCTTATCATCTCATCCCTATTAAGTCAAATCATACAAGAAAAAGATACTTTTAATGTTACGGATCAGTCGTAGAAACATGCTCGTGAAGTTTAAATCTAACGATGATGTAGCAGGTCTTAATCGTGTGACTTCATATCGCAGGATTTGGAAATCCACTAGTTTATAGATGTGTAATATAATAGATAGCATTCAGTACGTGACTGTGTTTTGCCATCTATGTGAACTCCCATCTCAGTGTGGGACGTCATGAAGCTTAAGAGAACTTAATCTGTCATTAGGGGGTTATTTTGAGACAACACAGTAGCTGCAGACACCGGCTGGAGACTTAGATCAGCTTTTTCATTCTCCTCCTCTTTACTGACTTTTACAGCTTGTGAAAACTTTCCATCCATCCATCCATCCTCACCCCTCCTCCCTTTCTTTGTCTGCCAGACAGTACAGCCGTACTCGTGAGGCTCGGTGGTGGAATGGAGATGGAGCATTTTGATGAGCGGGACAAAGGTCAGAGGCACGGCCGCTCCAGTGCTAAGATGAACGGAGTCCCAAGCCCTACGCACAGCGCACATTGCAGCTTGTATCGCACCCGGACCCTCAAGACACTGAGCGCTGAGAAAAGAGCCAAGAAAGTTCGTTTCTATCGCAACGGAGACCGTTACTTTAACGGGATTGTATACGCCATCTCTTCAGACAGATTCCGGACCTTTGATGCCCTGCTGGCGGATCTGACCCGATCTCTGTCCGATAATGTCAACTTACCTCAGGGTGTCCGGACCATCTACACCCTGGATGGATTAAAGAAGATCACCACTGTCGATCAACTCGTAGAAGGTGAGCAAACAGCATTTCTCTGAGAGTGCTAGATCTCTATTTCTTAAACTAGACACCTCTAGTCATGTTACTTGATCTGATCCCAGTTCCCTGTCCCGCTGTCGGCCTGAAAAGAGAGCAGTGCTATTTTAAACTGATCAAATTTATAAATTGGTAATGAAATAGAAGGGTATCGAGTCGGGCGTTTGTCCAAAACATGACTGATCTAATAAATGTCTTTTTGATGAAGATTATATCACTCAGAGACGGTCCATATGGCCGAGCAGGCTCCCTCATTGTTTCAGCTTTCAGCTCAGATTAGCTCTTCCTCGATCTGTTTGGCCCTCATGTTGAGTATTGTCACATTTTGTAATTAAGTTTCAGATCCCTCTTAAAAGCTCTTCTTTAACGACTCAGCTTCTTTAGACGTTCACAAATCTCTTCTCCTTTGATTCGTTTTCCTGTTTGACCAACAGGTGACAGCTACGTGTGCAGCTCAACTGAAGCCTTCAAAAAACTGGATTACACAAAAAACGTCAACCCCAACTGGTCGGTGAACGTCAAGGCCTCAGCGTCAGCTCGTGGACCTGCTTCCTTGTGTAGCTCCAAGGCCGGCATTTTGGAGTTCCGTGAAAACAAGGACTTTATCCGTCCGAAGCTTGTAACAGTGGTGCGGAGCGGAGTTAAACCTCGTAAAGCTGTGAGGATCCTGCTGAACAAGAAAACAGCCCATTCCTACGAACAGGTCCTCACCGACATCACTGACGCCATCAAACTGGACTCGGGGATTGTTAAGAAGATCTACACGTTGGAGGGGAAACTGGTAAGGAAAATTCACATCGTTGACTATTACCTCCAGAAACTTTTCTTGAATGGTTTGGCACATAATTTACAAAAGTGTTTGTAAAGACTTGGGTTTTTTTATTCATTGAAGAGGAGGATGTAGGTCTTACAAAGACTTGACATTTAACAAACCAACCTTTTTTCTTGCGGCTAATGAATGAATAACGTGTCCCATTCACAAAAGCCATGGAAAATGTAACACAGGGATTGAAATAGGTCAATAAAAGGTAAAGCGGAGAGAGATATGTGAATGGAGTCTCACCCACGTTCTAACTGTGTGTATCGAAGATTCCTCCTGAGACTAAAATAAATCAATGTCACGTCCTACTCCGTAGTCCACCCACCCATCCAGCTCCCAGCAATGCACACACTCTGCGTTGGCTTAAAGAGAAGACGTTATGTGTGGAAATAGAACTAAACCGACTCCGCACTGCAGCTGAATCCCATCAGACAAGCTTCCTCTCAGGCGTGTTGATTGGTCGTGTCATGGTTCCACCTTCAACTTCCGACATGCTTTAACTTTGCGTCTCTTCCTGTTTGCCTCGTCATCTTTTAAACACAAACATTTCACTCTTCCTGCCTACTGCCCTCTCTTTGCTTCTCTTTTTCTCAGTCATGTATCTGAGTTATTGACTGCAGAAACACGGGCCTCTTTTTCCCTGGCAACAGCATCCAAATCACGCCATTCATATGACTGGTTTAAACAGATCGTACTGGATCTCTAGGGTGTCCTACCATTCTGCAGAGTAATGTTTTTAAAGCTCCAGACATGATCTGAATGAGTTTTTTGTGAGTCATGCTCTTAACAAAGGTCTTTCCTCTTTGTTTCTCACTCGCTATTTTTGTGATTTTCGTCACCTTACCGTCTAATTCTGAAGTTTCCACGAATGACAGATTTACATGAGATGACATAATAAATGCTACGTTTATCATGTTCATCTCTGTGCAATTGGATGTAAAACTGTTGTGTCTGTACTATTTTTAGAGACAGTATTGATTGGGCCTGTAGGCATGGTGACACACTCACTGCCAAAAATGGATGGGTTGGGCTGCTCGCTCAACTTTGTCAGTTTTGGTCTGTCGGATTTCTTTCAATGACAAAGCAGAATGTCAAATGTAAGAATCAACAGGCAGATTATAATCATTTTAGATCTTTTATTAAATGTTTTTATCCTTTAAAACTAAAGCTTCTAAAGAGCCTAATGTTTCCGAATAGGTCCAAGGTCTGCCTCACCCCTCGTTATGCTAGTAGAACGTTTTAATCCCCTCAAAAATGTGGCTAATCCACACCAAAGTAGACCTCAACGCAATATCTCAGACAGGATGACGACTAAAAATGTGGTGTAAAAGAAATAAAAAGAATATTATCAGGGTTTAAATGGATTAAAAGCGACCAAGAGTTTGACTGTTTGTCACTTGGATATTCATTATTGATCGTCAGGGTAAGCTGAAAGTAATTATCTAAGTGTGTATGGGGATAAGGTTGCCTCAAAGGTTAAGTAATGCCTGTGAGTGTGTGCACAGGTGCATGTGTGTATGCGTATGCTGTGTGTGTGTGTGTTCGTGGGCAGCTTCTGTCAGCTGAGCCGCGTCAGTCATTGAGCCGAAGGAAGAAGTAGGTTTCTGGGCCTGACTGCCAGCGACATCAAGTCCCAGCAGAAGTACAGAGCAGCCTGGGCTTCTTCTTTTCATTAACCCCATAATGAAGCCAGGAATAGACAGGGTGGGCTTACAAAGCTTGTCAGAAGTGTATAGAGTATGTATGGCTATGATTTAAAGAGAGCAAAAATAGGAGCTCTCTTTCAAACTTAATATCGATTCATTTTGGTCTCAGGAGGCATTGGCTCGGTGGTAGAGTTTCCCCCTTATGACCGAGAGAACCTGGTTTGATTCCCACTGGGCGCAAGCCGTCCCTGTGACTCCTGTATATCTGTCTAAATAAATTAAAAAAAAAAAACAAACACAAAAAATCTATTCATTTAGTCCGCAACAGCGTTTTTTTTTTAACCACTATGAAAGATTGTGAGAGATCTTCTTTCACCACATACATCTACCGGTAGCTCCCAACGATTGGTTTCGTTGATCTTGTCGTGTTTGTTTAAAATAGATCAAAGCGTGTTTGTTTGGGTTTTTTTATTTACGGGCAGCACTGTCATCAATAGGTTGTTTACTGTAACCATAGCAATCCACTCTGGCATCTTTGCTGGTGGTGTGCCCCAGATTTTTTTAAGATAAAAAATGTACATTGGCTTAAAAAAGCTTGAAAACCACTGGTCTACAATATAGGGACTAGTCTTTGGAAATCTTATTTTGGGGATTGTGGGTGGTTATTAAGAATAAACTGTTAAAGATAGTTTATAAATATAGAGATGTTTTAACTCATCCTAACTGTTTGCAGGGGCGGATACAGGGTTTTATAAAGGGGGGGAGTCGTGAGGTCATTGACAAAGCCAGTATGGGGGGGCTGCGGGTATCGCCCCAGAAGATTTTCCAAAATAGAGTCCTTTTCCTGCATTTTGGTGGCCTATTTGCTGGCCCTGCAAGGGGATAGCTTGACTAGTCCCGTTTCTTTTATTCTGCTTCTTTTTTTTTTTTTTTTTTTTTTTTGTGGACGCCTCCACCCTGGATCCACCCCTGGTTTGTTTGCACTGATATGTGCTATAGATGCATAGGCTGTCTTTATATTTGAAAAAAGAAAAATTATTCGAATGGGTACAATGGGTACAGTGTACAATGGATACAGTGAACACAGTGGCCTCAGCACAAGAAGGTCAGGGTTCGAGTCCCATAATGGGGATGAGGCTTGAAACACTGGCCTATCTGTGTGGAGTTTGTATGTTCTCCCTGAGTATGCATGGATTTTCTCCAGGTACTCTGGTTTTCTCCCAAAATATGCATGTTAGGTTGATTGGTCACTATAAATTTGCCCCTAGGAATAAACATGTGTTTGGATAATAATAATAATAATGCATTGTACTTTTATAGCGCTTTTCAGGACTCTCAAAGATGCTTCACATATGCATTATTCATTCACGCCATACCAGATGATGGTAAGCTACTGTTATAGCCACAGCTGCCCTGGAGCAGACTGACAAAAGCTAGGCTGCCATTTTTGCGCCATCAGCCCTTCTGACCATCACCAACCAATCACAGATTCACCATCCAGACTAGGCAACGTAGGTGAAGTGTCTTGCCCAGGGACACAGCGACAGTTTAATCCCAACGGCCGTCCCACCTTGGCACCTGGGGTTCTGGCGGTCTCCCATCCAAATACTGCCCAGGCCCAGAATGCTTAGCTTCCGAGGCCTGACGGGATCAGGCATTGACAGGCTGCTGTGGCTAGATGGTTGCCTATCTCTATGTGTGGCCCCGCAACAGACTGGTGACCTTTTTGGGGTGTACACTTCCTCTTGCCTTAAATCATCTGGGATAGACTCCGGCACCCTTAGTGACCCCGTCACGGATAAGCGGTTCAGAAGTCTAAATGAAACAATTCAAACAACTCATTTACATGTTAATGTTGGATTTGGTAAGAATTTAGAAAGTTTTTGCTTAAAATTACCGGTTTATAATAAGTTAATTTCAAGATGTGAGAATATTTCTTAACGATTTAATGAATGAGATGGATCTCATTTTAAATGCTACACATTGTGAAGAGTCAGCGATTAGCAGATACTTAATGTGTGACATTCTTCTGAGCTCCACTGAGATGTTTCAGGTATTGAATTACAGATCGTAACATCAGACTTGGTTTGAGACTGGATCAAGTTCTCTGACTTTTCTATTTGATTCTCTACGGATCTCTTTCTTTAGCCCGTTTGATCTGCTTTGTGTTGCTTATTGAGCTGTGATGTCATCACAGTGGGATGGTGTCTCTGGGCAGCTTCGATCAAGAAGACAGACGACCCATAAGTGGCTTAGAACACGGGCACGGTTGGCTTATTAATACAGCTAAGCTCTGTTTACTCACAGATGTCATGATGGACCCCGAGCTGCCATCCCAGAGGGTTTTTAGAAGGCACACTCAGGAGCACATTGGGACGCACATGGCTTTTAATGAACTTGTAGATTTTTACTTATGCATCACTTCCCATTAACTGCAGGATACTGCCAAGCAGTGCATGAAGTGATGCCACTTATCCCTCTTCAAGGTTGGTTAAATCCTGTAGTTAGGAGCTGTGTTGATGAGTGTTTTTAATTTACATCTTGGTCTGTGAAGGCATACATAAAACAACCTCAACAATCTGTCTAGCAAAAACAGATGTAAGATGTGATTCTTCAAAAATGGAAGTAAGTGTTGAACCCTGTCCTCGGTGCGGCTTAAGGCACTGGTCTTTATGAGGAACTCGCATGTTCTCCGTGTATGTGTGTGTTCTATGTGCCCCACCTCTTGCCTTCTAACTCTACACACCGTGTGTTGAACTGAAGAGTTTAGAAAATGAATGAAGGGTTATTTAATTGCTCTCTTTGATCCTCTATCACTACAATGCCAACCGGTGGTTAGCATTGCAGTCTCACAGAGAGAAGGTTACCGGACAAAACTTTGTCTTTGCAACGGCATGAAACACTGATCTTCTCTTCGTAGTTTGTACATGTTGGTCTTCATCAGTACTCTAGATTTATCTCACCCACCAAATATATTCATATTGGCTAATCGGTCACTGGCAAGGCAAGTTTATTTGTAGTACAGTTCATACACAAAGCAATTCAAGACAGAAAAAAATGTAATAAAATCTTAAAACATTGAATAAAATTTCCATTCTGTCGTCTTCCACTTATCCAGGGCCGGGTCGCGGGGGCAACAGCCTTGGACGGGAAGCCCAGGCTTCTCTCACCCCAGCTGCATCCTCCAGCTCACCTGGAAGGATCCTGAGTTGTTCCCCAGCCAGCTGTGAGACATAGTCTTTGCAGCAGGTCGGGGGTCTGCCTCTCGGTCTCCTCCCGCTGGGATGTGCCCAACACACCTCACCAGCGAGGCGCTCAGGGGGTATTCTGACCAGATGCTCGAACCACCCCATTTGGCTTCTCTCGACCTGGAGGAGGAGCGGCTCGACACTGAGCTCCTCCCGGATGGCAGGGCTCCTCACTCTATCGCCGGGTGAGAATCCTGCCACCCTGCGGAGGAAGCTCATTTCGGCCGCTTGTATCTGCGATCTCACTCTTTTGGTCACCACCCACAGCTGGTGACCATAGGTGAGGCAAGGAACGTAGGTGGACTTGTAAATCGAGGGCTTTGCTTTTATTTTTAAAAGAGAAAAAGACTGATTAATCTTCAATCAAATGCATGACTAAACAGAACTGTTTTTAGTCTAAGTTTAAACATCGTCACAGTAGAGGCCTGTCTCATGGCCTCAGGAAGTTTGTTCCGGACTTTTGCAGCATTAAATTGAAATGCAGCTTCTCCATGTTTAGTCCTGACTCTAGGGACCAGCAGGAGGCCGGACCCGGAGGTCCTCAAAGTTCTAGATGGTCCATAAGGTACTAACATATCACAGATGTACTTTGGAGCTAGACCATGGAGAGACTTAAACACAATCACGAGCAGCTTTAAAGTCTATTCTCTGAGCCACAGGAAGCCAGCGCGGAGACTTGAGCACAAGAGTAATGTGATCATATTTTCTAGTTCTTGTTAGGACTCGAGCAGCAGTATTTTGAATAAACTGCAGCTGTTTTAAGGCCTTTTTGTTCAGACCAGTGAGTAAATCGTTGCAATAAGCTAACCTACTCGAAACAAATGCATGGATAAGAACCTCTAAGTCTGTTTTAGACACCAAACCTCTGATTTTGGCAATGTTTTTCAGGTGGTAAAAGGCTGCTGATGTAATTGATTTGATGTGACTGTTGAAGTTAAAGTCTGAGTCCATTATTACTCCCAGATTTCTAACTTGATTTGTCGGCTCTAGAGAGAGAGATTGAAGGTAACTGATGACAGTTTCTCTTTGTTTTTCTAAATAAGATTTCAAACAATTAAGTACAGCACCAGAAAATCCAACCCAGTTCTCTAGCCTCTGTAGAAGGATCTCATGATCTACAGTGTCAAACGCAGCACTCAGGTCCAAGGTAACTGATGACACTTTCTCTTTGCTTCTGTGTGTAATTTCAGTTTTGTCTGAGTTTAGCTGGAGAAAGTTGTTTTGCATCCAGACTCTGATTTGTTGAATACAGTGACAGAGTGAATCCCATGTACACAAGTCCAGAGTCTACATTTTATTTACAAACTCGAAAACAGAATATGTGCATGAAATAAAAATAATTTTACGTACATGTGCTTGGAACTGAAAATGAAGGAGGCTGTTTTGACAGTAGAGCACTCAATCAGAGCTTTGCTTGTTGGCTACTGTTGCTTGTCGACACACATCAAATGTTTTGTGGAACAATGTCGGAATTCATTTGCTCCAAGGAAGTTACTACTGGTGTTTTTTTCTGAACTGCTTATCCCAACACAGCTGCGGGTAGTGTCGAGCCTATCCCGGCTGTTTTAAGGGAAAACGCAGGGTACACCCTGTGCAAGTCACCAGTCTGTCGTGGGGCCACACACGCACACAACCATCAACACACACAATCAGTCCTACGGACAATGTTGTACCTACCAATCAACCTTGCACGCATATTTTTAGAGGGTGGGAGGAAACCGGAGCACGCGAAGAACATGCAAACTCCACACAGAAAGACCAGTGTTCCAAGCCTCGTCCTCACCTGGGACTCAAATCCCGACCATCTTGCTGTGAGGCCACTGTGTTAACCACTGTGCCGTGCCGCTATGTTTTATTTATTCTCATCTTATTGTCATTGTACTAAACACCCTTAAATTATCAGGGTACACCTATTTAGTGTCTCACACAAACTGTCCGATGGATGCTGTCACCTTAATGAGTTGTTGTTAGACAGGTGGTTCAGAAAAGGAAACGATAGTTATGACTTCCAAATAAGAGCTAACACTGATCAACAAACATTGCTCCATTCTGTCCCCGAAAAAAATTAAGTCATTCATTCATCTTCTGAACCGTCCATCCTTTACGGCTTTGCGAGGGGTGCTGGCACCTGTTCCGGCTGATTTAAGACGAGAAGCAGAGTAACCCCAAACAGGTCGCCAGTCTGTCGTGGGGCTACACTTACTCATACCTAGGAGCAATTTTGTAGCGGCCAATCAACCTAGCATGCATGTTTTTGGCGGGCGGGAGGAAACTGGAGTACCCGAAGGACGCATACCCAGGGAGAACATACAAACTCCACACAGAAAGAACAGTGTTTCATGTCAAGCCTCGCCCCCACTCGGGATTCAAACCCCCGACCTTCTTACTGTGCTAACCACTGCCGCCTGTCATGATGTGGAGCTAAGGCCAAAAATATACCCATGACACAACAGACAGGCTCAGATGAAGAAATCAAAAGCAGATTTTTTAGATAGATAAAAAGTCCAAATAAAGAAGACAAAAACAGATAAACTAGACAGGTTCTGATGTAGGAGCTGGAGCCAAAAACTGGATAACAGGTCAAGCATGATAAACAAACGATCTGGCGAAGAGTGTGTCAAAAACTGATCCAGTTATGCTCCAGAAGATTAGTAGATGAGTTTCAGGTGTGACTTATTACACACACACAGACAAGAGGAAGGGGGGAAACAGGACACAGAGGGGGAACAGACTACTCTCCTGACACCGCCATAAATCATTTGTGTCATTTAAATATACGCTACCTGCTCTGTTCATAAAACCACTTTATCTTCTTCATCTGACCCACTCCTTCTGTCGCTCAGGATTTTTTTTTTGCGTATTAAATGACACAGATTTCTGAGAAGTGATATGTGGGAGAGGAGGAGGAGTTTCAATCTGCAGTGCAGCTTTCACTTTTTTCACCACATACTGTAGTCTGCTTCTTCTCCCCCTCGCTTGCGAGGCCAAACAAGCTTTTATTTTCCGCCTCTGCAGCTTCTTTCTTTTCTCTGTAAACAACTTTATCTTTTCACCACCCACAACTTTCTCCGCCTCCCCCATCTTTTGTCTTCATCCTTCTTTTGTCCTGTCATATACTCTGTATATTTCGTTCCCACCAAAAATAAAGAGATTTCTTCTCTCGTTCGTCCATTCTTTTACTTTTTTCGTGACTCTTCGTCTCTCGTTTTTGATGCTCTGTCTCTTGATAGCATTCTTCTTTCATTTAGCTCAGCACATGTATGCTCAAATTCATCCCAACATGTGGCTTTTTCTCTTTTTATCCTTCTGTTTTTCTTTCTCATCCCGGTATTTCATACCCCGTGTTTTCTTCTTTTTTGGCCTTTTTTTTTTTCACATTTCGTTCCCTCCCAATTTTTTTTTTTTGTTTGTTTTTGGGCTGCGTCCAGCTCTGCAGGGACTTTAAACTCGAGCACTATCCCTTTCTAAAACAATACGTGTTGTTTCATTATCTCAATCTAGACCTTTAGATTTTTTATAATCTACTTTTAATGTGTTCTGATGGGATTTTGTCAGTTGTTTTTGTTCTGACTTAAAAAATATGAGTAAGCTCATCAGCTGTTGGTGTTCTGCTGAGTCACAGCCGATCAGGGTACTGTGTATGTGTGTGTGTGTGTGTGTGTGTGTGTGTGTGTGTGTGTGTGAGAGAGAGCGAAAGGGACTGATACAGTGTTTCAGTCACTTTTCCTGTGATTTTGTTAAAATGAGTTCATAGTTACAAAAGTCAATAAAAACTTGTGATTTTTGAGCATTTATTTAGTTTTTTTCTCCATTTTTTTTTTTGTGATTTTATTTGCCAGCTTGTATCTGTGTGTGTATGTGTGTGTCTCAGTCTAGCTGTAAAGAGTGACTGTGGCACATCGAACGGCTGGTTGTCGTCAAAAGGTCTGCTGCCAGATTCGGATCAATAGCAGACAAAAAAAAAACGAGTCACATAAGTTTCATCACATTGACAGTCTGACTGTCTCATTTAATGCCTGCTCACATCTTCTGCAATCTCTCGTACGCACGTGTGTTTGAGATATTGTGTCCTAACTCTGTGACCTTAGCTGCAGAGCTAGCGGAGTGACGTCTCTCAGAGGGAAAATATTCCTGCTGACCGACCAATTCAGGACACGATGTACCGCTTTGGGGAAAAAAAACTCTCTTAGAAGTTTCTCCACCAAGGAATGAAATATTAATAAAGTTCTGATAAAAAACTTACTAAAAATGTTTTAAACTCAGGAAAAATCATTTGAAAGATTTGTTATTGTAAAATAGATTTTTTTTTTAACTGGATCAAAACGAGGTTCAAAGTGAGGCTTGAAACACTGGCCTTTCTGTGTGGAGTTTGCATGTTCTCCTCGTCTATGTGTGGGTTTTTTCCAGGTGCTCTGGTTTCCTCCCACCCTCCAAAAACATCCATGTTAGGTTGATTGACCGCTATGAAATTGCTCTTAGGAATGAGTGTCTGTGTGGAATGTTGTCTGAGTGTGTGGACCTGCAACAGACAGGTGACCTGTTTAGGGTGTACCCTGGCTCTCACCTGAAATCAGCTGGGATACACGCCAGCATCCCCTGGAACCCCACAAGGGTTCAGAAGATGAAACTGGATCAAAACTGGAAATGACTGTATTTGACCACAGGGTTTCTAATAGATTTTTTGAGAGGTTTGAACATTATTTTTCCAATAAAAACATACCGGCATAGTTTTCAGTTTGCTCTTCTGTCGAGTACTATTAGATTGCCAGTTTGTTCTTGGCCATGTTTTTTTTTCTCTGTCACGTCCACAACATAACCTGAGCTAACACTCAGTTGTTCCGGGTGTTAGAGCCTGGGTAGGTCAGATGGCAGAGCCTCAAACTTTTAATCTGAGGGTCTACGGTTCAGTTCCCTGTTCAGGCGTAATTAACTTACAGACATTACTTTGTTGGAGGAGGCATTGGCTCAGTGGTAGAATGTTCATCTTTGGACCAAAGAGTTGCCAGTTCAAATCCTGCTGAGCTCATGCCTATGTGTCCCTCGAGAAGACACCTAAACCCCTGTTTCTTCCACCATTGGTGCTGCCTGCTGCGGTGCAACGGAACATCTTATCTGTTTTAATCTTTTATTTTGAACTGTTGTTGTGTGTCCTGATGTGTGAATGGGAGCAACAGATGCCAAGACAATTTCCCTCGGGATTAATAAAGTATTTGTCATTGTCATTGTCACATAGGATTCTAGGGGAGGCGTTGGCTCAGTGGTAGAGTGTTTGAACCACCACAGTGTGAACCACCCCGGTGTCCTGGAGCAGACATCTAACCCCCTAGTTGCTCCCACCATTGGTGCTTTTGTGTGGCCGCCTGCTGCGGTGCAATGCACCAAAAAAAATTCCCCAATGTGTGGGACTAATTAAGAAATTATTTTTCTCCTTTACAGGGATCACTAATTCAATACACCTTGACAAATTATTCTCCCACCGCTCAGTGAGGAGCTTGAACAGCTCCTTAAGCCAGAGACTGCCGCACTTGCCTCGTAAAAAGGGAGCTATAAGCAGGGTAGACACCGGGGAGAGGAGAAGCTCAGAAAAGCAAAATCATTTGACTAATTTTATAATTCTCTGCAAGATATCAATTTTTAATCAGTGTTTTTGTTTGTTTCCGACTTCAGACACACGATAGACAGAGAAAGTTGGAAAGCTCCTTCAGAGTGCAGAAGCAGTTACATAAGCTCTTATGCAACAGATCGGCCCAAGCTGCTGAATGGGACCTTTCAGTTCAATTAGGACACACCCATGTATTTCTATTTATTTTCTAATTACATATACAATGATGTTCTGTTTGATTTCATTTGACTTTTAATCTCGCTTGACTTGCTTACCTTCATAGCTGCATGAATTCTCATCGAGTACTCTCGTTGTTTCATAAGTCGGTCGTCGTTGTGTGAATACATTCTTACACCGTGCTGGGCTATTCACAAATTTAAAATGACACATTTTTCTTGTTTCACATTTAAAGAAAGTTTATTTAATTGTTTATAAAGCATGTAAACGAGAAAAAAAATGTAGGTTGAGATTGTCCATAAATATACTGTATTTTCATTCATCTACTCAATGGCCTGTTTGGTGTTAGTTTTTCAGTGTCCTTGATGGTTACTAAGGGTTCAGCACCATGGACAGATTCCCTGAGTTTCCACCAGTAGATTGACAAATCATCTGTATTTCTATTGGCTAGTTCGAGTTGCCCTCAGTGTGTCCTCTGTCTAACCGCTGTGAGTCTATTGCTGTGTAATGATTAGTGACGAGTTTTCTGAGTTTTTTTTGGCTTTGTAACTGAACTGATCATCGACTGAGTGATAGAAACTTTCCTTCAATCAAAAACGCTCTACCTCGACAACATGTCGACTAACTCGTGATGTTTTATTTTAAAAGGTGTCAACATTTTAAAAACCACAAAAGCACAACGCGTAAGTGACACAGTTTGGTTTTGAGTTTCTTTTTTCAAGTGTCTCTTACGAGCAGAAATGCAACATCAGACGGAAAGAAAAAAGCTTATAAACACATTTGTACAGTTTCACTTCTGTTGTTGACATTGTGAATTTCTCCCTCCTCTCGCTCCACCTGTTGGATGCCGACACAACTCAGCATAAATCTCACTTGAGGCAGCAAATATAGTCTAAAGTTTGCAAAATTAGACTGTATTTTTTTATAAGACTATTTTAATGCCTTTACATGAAAATTACACTTAATATTGAGGAGAAGAAGAAAGCACGAGCTGAACACTACTTAGCATTTGGGTGTGGTGGAGAACAAAATCCATGGCCAAGAACAACCCGGTGTTCAAAATAGTATCTAAACACTGGGCAGGAGAGGTCGCCCATTACTCAAACATGCAACACTCGAAAGATATTGCGTGTTTTTGTAAAGATAACTTTGACCTTTGGGGCTGCACGATGGTGCAGTGGTTAGCACGGTGATCTCACAGCAAGAAGGTTAGGGGTTCAAGGCCCGGAGTGGGGGCGAGGCTTGAAACACTGGTCTTTCTGTGTGGAGTTTGCATGTTCTCCTCGTGTATGTATGAGTTTTTTTACCATGTACTCTGGTTTCCTCAGACCCTCTAAAAAACATGCATGTTAGGTTGATTGGCTGCTATGAAATTGTCCCTTGGAATGAGTGTCTGTGTGGAATGTTGTCTGAGTATGTGGACCTGCAAGAGACAGGTGACTTGTTAAGGGTGTGCCCTTCCTCTCGCTTGAAATCAGTTGGGATAGGCGGCAGCATCCCCCGGAACTCAACAAGGGATAAACGGTTTAGAAGATGAAACTGGATCAAAACTGGAAATGACCACATTTAGGAATGAGTGTGTGATTGGTGACCTATTCGGGGTGTACCCTGCCCTTTGTCCAAAATCAACCGAGAGATGGTCCAACACCCCATTAGTGATAATCAGTTCAGAATCTGAAATGAAAAAATATTCCGCTTTTTGTTTTAAAAAATGTCACTTCTAAGAAAAAAAAACCCAAAACATCGTGCAAATCAATGTTTTCAAATAAGAAAAATTTGTTTTTACAGTTACTGATCTGACGTAGGGAGGTAAAATATTTTGCCAGCTTCCCTGATTTGTTCCACTTGGTGATTAAATAGCACATTATGTTCCAGACTCCTCTTTTTTTAAGCTGCTGGATTGTAAAAACTAATGATAATAAAACAGCACCACCAAGTGGAGTACATGTGTATCTGCTTCAGATTAGATTGGGTACAAAAACACAGAATTTTTTTTTTAAATCAGTACTGTATTCATCCCAAAACAGCTTGTTTTAAAACCGGGAGTTGTCGACAATGTCACGGGGGTCTTAGAAAATCAAATGAAAAAAAAAGTGAAAATAAAGCGTGAAGCCTTGGAGTGGATGATGTTTGGTAATCACACACTAGATGGTGCAGTAAGTACAACCTAAAGACAGCTGGGAAACAAGTCATTATTACCTTATGTAAGACTTTTCCTGGAAGAGCTTTTAAGATTTATTTCTTTATTTTATTTTTAGAGGTCAAGCCCTTGAGCTAAAGAGGAGCGGACGCGTTACAATCATCACCAGGTTCTTACACAAGATCAATAAATGTTTAATAACCGTTTAAAAACTATTAATGAAGATCAGAGAAGTCATGTCTTTGATGTTTTATTGTTGTAAAACAATCCTGTTTTTTTTTTTTTTTTTTAATTACATTTCTTTATCTTTAAACAAGATGATGCATGACAACTGATGGGTATGAAACATTCCAAATCAAAACCCCTCGTTCTCTCCTAGTGACTTGTCTTTGTGTTTTTTTGTTTTTTTTCCATCCTGTCCTTGTTTCGTCAGTGTCAGGTGTTGTGTAAGCACTCCTGGAAAAAAGAGGTAGTATAATAGACTTCAAAGCAGCTTGTCTAGTTGTTGAACTTGAAGATAGGCTCAGAGCAGCAGAAGAAGAAGTAGAAGAAGAAGCAGCAAACGGCTCTCCTCCAGTCCTCTTTTCTTCCTGTCTCTGTGTTTCTAACCCAGGGGATGTAGCTGACTTGCCTCGTCTCTGTCTGACTGTGTTGTTTTGTTTGTTGAGTTGGATATTGCTCTTTTTTTCTGTGCAAACTCCTTCCCTCCTAAATCATAAACTGACCTGTTTTTTTTTTTTTAAAAAAGAACCTCTAATTCTAACCATAACACCAGCCCTTGTGATGCTTGTAAATGTTTTTGTATGAACGGCATTTTTCCGTCGAGTAACATGCTCATCGTAGATAAAATATGAATGATCAAGTTCTTTTATCACAGTGTGCGTATAGTGCGATAAGTAGCAAGAACCAGCCATGCATCAATGGCTAAAGGACACTATCGCTATGGCAACCATACTTTTTCACACCCTGTTCCGTAGCCTGAAGTATGTGCTTGAGTTTTCACTGTCAGCTTAAAGATGCTTTCTAAGGCTTACTGTCCCAGTTTTTTTTTTATTCATTCCAAACCTCTTTTTTTGTCCTCGAAGCACCTATTTTCACCACCAGGAAAGTGTGTTCTAGTTTTTGTTTTGGAAGGTTATATTTATGTATATAGAGGGTATTGTGCTTGCAAGGCGGATCATTTTCATATCATTTATGAAATATATTCAGTCAGTCATCTTTTTAACTGTCTATTCCAGATTGGGTTGCCAGCGCCTAGCGGAGTCTAGGCAAGGTAGACCCCAAACAGGTCTCTGGTCTGTCACGGAGCCACATACACACATTTCTAGGGGCAATCATGTCATGGCCAATCAACTTGACATGCATGTTTTTGGAAGGTGGGAGGAAATCAGAGTCCCTGGAGAAAACCCACGCATACACAGGGAAACATGCAAACTCCACAGAGAAATGCCAGTGTTCCAGGCCTTGTCTCCACAATGGACTCGAACCCACAACCTTCTTGCTGAGAGGCCACTGTGCTAACCACTGCACCACCGTGTAGCCTTACAAAATACAATGTACTTCTAAGAATTTCAGAACCCGCTGTGTTTGCAGGTGGGAAAGTTTGGCCAGCGCTAATTTTACTCGTGACGTTGTATTTTTAATACAAACGCTTTTTGTCTTTATTATAATTTTTGATCTAAGTTTTGATTAAAAACGCAATACATTTGATTTGCTGTTGTTATACATTGTGTGTGTGTGTGTGTGTGTGTGTGTGTGTGTGTGTGTGTGTGTGTGTGTGTGTGTGTGTGTGTGCGTCAACCTAACGTTACTGTGAGGTGTGTGTTTAAAATTGTGTGAAAAAGTTTTTAAAAAGTACAATTACTATATGGAAAGCTTCTATATTGACAAGAAATTGACATCAAATGAATCATATTCACCCTTTTTTATTCATTCTAATATTTTAATATATACACAAAATTGGGCTTCACGATGGTGCAGTGGTTAACTTGATTAGTGTGATGTCTAAATAAAAGAAGTACCGTTATGTTGCAGTTTTTGTAGACCATGACACTTTACGACGTTGGGCTTTCTTATTTATCTGCTCTGCTCATTTTTTAGAAGCCCGGTGGACCCTGTTGTCCCCTGAAAACAGCCTCTCACTGCGGCTGTAGGGGCCACCTCTTTTGTTTGTGTTTAACGTCACCATGGCTGAACAATGGCGATCATTTTTATTTTCATCAATAATTTTAGGCGGCACTAACTCATTTCTCATTCATCCAGGAGTGATCCATAGTAGAAAAAGTTTCAAAAAAGTCTTCTGGACAGTTCAGTTCTTGAACGAGACATTTCGACTTCCATCCGGAAATCATTTTCAATCTGAATGATGTCACAATGGATTGAAAATGATTTCCGGATGGAAGTCGAAACGTCTCGTTCAAGAACTGAACTGTCCAGAAGACTTTTTTTAAACTTTTTCTACCACTAACTCATTTGTTGACCGAAGCTGTTCATCCAAATTCTTACTGAATGAAGTTCCTAAATTAGGGCTCAGCAGACTTTGGTAAAATGCACAATACGTAGAAATGATTTTAAGAACAATAAACCAAATTGCAAAAAAGGGATTTAGAAAGTGAGTTAAATAATTCGTGAAAATGGTGTTTTAAAACCTCTGTTGTTGAACCACAAAGGAATACTTTTAAGTTCCATTGTGACAGGTTATATATATAAAAACAAAATATAATAAAAGTTTCAGTTATTAAAAACAATGTCAACATTCAATTGGGGCAGCAAGGTGGCGCAGTGGTTAGCACATTGGCCTCACAGCAAGAAGGTCATGGGTTTGAGTCCCAGGTGGGGACGAGACTTGAAACACTGGCCTTTTTGTGGAGTTTGCATTTTCTCCCTGTGTCTAAGTGTTTTTTTTTCTGGGTACACCGGTTTCCTCCGACTCTCTAAAAACATGTATGTTAGGTTGATTGGCCAGTGCCGAATTGCCCCTCAGCGTGTATGGTTGTATGTGTGTGGCCCTGCGACAGACTGGCGACCGGTTCGGGGTGTACTCTGCCCCTTGCGTTAAATCAGCCGAGATGGGCTCCCGCACACCCTACAATCCCGTAAAGGTTCATCAGGGACAGGGTTAGGAAGGTGACTGACTGACATTCAATTGGAAAATTCAAGATGCGGAAAAAAGAAGAAAACAAGAAACCAGCAATATTCCTACCTTGACCTTTCATAAGCAATGTTTGGTCGACCAAGTCCATTAGTGGTGGATGATTGAAGTCCCTATTTTCACGTAATAAGCCCCGTATGCATCTCTTATTTTTTTCTAATAATGTAATGTATGCAGCAGTAATGATTGCTGGATTTGGGCGTCTTGCTCTTACACTTGACAGGGTATAAAAATGAATTCCTTCTTCCATGATCTCCGGTTTTGCCATGTGTCCTGCATGGCCCTTCAGCGTTGAGCGATGCAGTCTTTTGTTGTCCCAGAAATTTGCCTGATTTGGGCGTCTTGCACTTGACAGGGAATGAAAACAAATTCCTTCTTCCATGATGTCCGATGTTGCTGGGCCTCTTGTATGTCCACTTGACTTGACTTGTTTTTCTTTTTCTTTTATCTTTGTCTTAGTTGCTGTGTCTTCGTTCGACTCTTTAACCAGAATGCAGTTCCAAACAGATTCTGGAACTATGATGCTCTTTCCTATGACATCATAAAAAGCAACGGCAACATACGATGCTCTTTGCTATGACATCACATTATGGGCGGTGCCAGTGTTTTTCCTTGCCTCTTCCTTTTCAGCACACCTGCTGGAAGGAAATCAGTGGATGTACCTGTCTAGCTAAAGAGCCATGGAGTATAAAAGGCTGGCCGGGGCATTGAGGAGGAGCACGGGGCCCTCTCTGTACTGGTTATATTATCTTTAGTTGTAGCAGGTTTTTGTTAAAAAAAAAAAAAAAAAAAAGACATTTTTCAACTTTTTATTCCACTCCATCCCCTGGTTGATAACATTATTGTGCATGCCTGACAATCCTCCCAGACGTAACACATCACAATAGATGGTTACCCGTAATGCTACCTGCTACATTTCCCTGTCCTGCTCATTTTCTGCCACACTTGTGTCTAATCACCTACCTTGGAATTCACCTACAGTATATCTCTCTCTCTCTTATTTAACACAGTGACCTAACAGCAAGAAGGTCGGGGTTTGAGTCCTTGAGTGGGGGCGAGGCTTGAAAGACTGGTCTATCTGCTTGGAGTTTGCATGTTCGCTGTTAGGGATGGAAGTGGAGATGAATCAGGTGGGACTGAGTGGCAGAGGAGCTCTGGAGTATCAGTGCTGAAAGGTTCCTGAGAAAAAGAACAATCGTCAGTTCCAGAGAATAATATCCAAGAATAACAGGAAATAGTTGGTTGGGTCAGTAATAGTGTTACCACGAGAGTTATTGAGGAAGAATTGACAAAGTGTTGGTCCCAGGGTGCGTTAGTCTAGTGACAGCATTACCGTCTTTTGACCTGGAAAACCAGGTTCGAATTGCATTGGGCCAAAGCTTTCCCTGGGACTGCATGGGATAAAACTGTAAGGGCAAACTAAAAAAAAAAGAATTGCTGAAGTGTTGAGGTGAGCCTTGGTTTTAAACAGAGAAGGTATAAGTGAGTGCAGGTGAACCTCATCAGACCAGTCCTCCAATCAGCGATTACCTGGGGATAATCAGAGAAAAAAAAGACACAAAATGGACACCAGAGGGCACCAAAATTGCCCCTTGGAATGATTGTGTGTGAGTGGCCCCACAACATACTAGCGACCCGTTCTGGGTGTTCCCCGTCTCTCGCCTAAAACCATCTGGGATAGACTCCGGCACGCCCTGTGAGCTCATCAGGGATGGGCGGTTCAGAAGATAAACAAAACACAAAAACAGCATTTATGTCGTTACATGATTAGAATTGAACTTGGTACAGTTCACGACAAAGAACAGTCATCTGCACAAAATCTGTGGTGTGAGTCCAGCTGGTTATGTCCAACGGTGTCCAAGAACAAAGCACTAAAACCACATTTCCTCCCGATGTGCCAATTAGAGTACGAATAAAACGTGTGGAATACACTTAAAATGCTTAATATGCACTAATGGAAGTGTGGTGTGAGTTTGTGAGGGATTAGGTGAATGGGGGACCAGGTGTGGTGTCAAAGTACTTTTAATGATCAGCACATGATCAGAAAGATGCTACATTAATGTTTCTGTAGATAATAAATCCCACCTTTTTTATGTTCAACACAGCAGGAATTAATAGTAATAATAATACATTTCAGTTATAAGCATCTTTAAAAAACTCTCTAGCCCACTTTCCATAGAAATAAAATCCAATGCATAAGTTATAAAACACTCAATATAGTAAATAAAAAACATAGACTAATGAAATGCGGGGTGGGAAGAGGTGATGGGGGCTTAAAGAGAGAAGGCAGGTTCGAGCAAATAAATTTGTAGTCTGGATTTGAAAAGAAAAAAAGAAGTTTTTATTAATCCTTTCATAAATATCAGATGTTTATTTATGTCATCACATAGTTTTGTTTAATCTTCTGAACTGTTTATTCCCTAACATGGTTGCGGGGGTGTCAGAGCTTTTCCAGGCTGATTTTAAGGCAAGAGGCTGGTTACATTCTGAACAGGTCGCCAGTCTGTCGCGGGGCTACACACACACACACACACACACACACAACCATCCACACACTCATTCCTAGAGGCAATTTTGTAGTGGCCAATGAGCCTCAACATTAAGAGGATTTTCCAATCGTCTTACTTTGCCTCAATATTGTCAATTTTAGGGATGCACGGTGGCGCAGTAGGTAGCACAGTGGCCTGACAGCAAGACAGTTGTGGGTTCGAGTCCCGGGTGGGGATGAGGCTTGGAACACTGGCATTTCTGTGTGGAGTTTGCATGTTCTCCCCGTGTTTGTGTGGGTTTTCTCTGGGGACTCAGGTTTCCTCCCACCCACCAAAAGCATGCATGCTAGGCTGATTGGCCACTACATGGTTCCCCGTACGAATGAGTGTGTGTATGATTGTATGTGTGTGGCCTGTGACCTGTTCGGGGTGTACCCTGCCGCTCGGCTCCAATCAGCCGTGACGGGCTCTGGCACACTTCGTAAGGGATAGACTATTTAGAAGGTGACTGACTCTTCTTCTTCTTCTCCTTTCGGCATTTCCCTTCAGGGGTCGCCACAGCAAGTCAGTTTCTTCCATCTAACCCTATCTGCTGCATCCTCTTCGGTCACGCCAACTATCTTCATGTCTTCCTTCACTGTATCCATGAACCTCCTCTTTGGTCTTCCTCTAGCCCTCTTTCCTGGTGGTTCCAAATCCAGCATCCTTCTGCCGATGTACTCAGTCTCTCTCCTCTGTACATGTCCAAACCATCTCAGTCTGGCCTCCCGGACTTTATCTCCAAAACCTCTAACATGTGCTGTTCCTCTGATATACTCATTTCTGATCCTGTCCATCCTGGTCACTCCCAGAGAGATCCTCAGCATCTTCATCTCTGCTACCTCCATCTCTGCTTCCTGTCTTTTCCTCAGTGGCACTGTCTCTAGACCAAACAGCATGGCGGGTCTCACCACGGTTTTGTACACTTTTCCTTTCATTTTAGCTGAAACTCTTCTGTCACACATCACACCTGATACTTTTCTCCACCCGTTCCAGCCTGCTTGAACACGCTTCTTCACCTCTTTTCCACACTCTCCGTTGCTCTGGACTGTTGATCCCAAGTACTTAAAATCTTCCACCTTGTTTATCTCTTCTCCCTGTAACCTCACTTTTCCATTTGGATCCCTCTCATTCACACACACGTACTCTGTTTTACTCTGACTAATCTTCATTCCTCTTCTTTCTAGTGCAAACCTCCACCTCTCCAGCTTTTCCTCCACCTCTTCCCTCCTCTCACTACAGATCACAATGTCATCTGCAAACATCATTGTCCATGGAGATTCCTGTCTGACCTCGTCTGTCAGCCTGTCCATCACCATAGCAAACAGCAAAGGACTCAGAGCAGATCCTTGGTGCAGTCCCACCCCCACACTGAACTCCTCTGTCTCACCTACAGCACACCTCACCACTGTCTTACAGCCCTCATACATGTCCTGAACCGCTCTAACATACTTCTCTGTCACACCAGACTTCCTCATACAATACCATAGTTCTTCTCTAGGTACCCTGTCATACGCTTTCTCAAGATCTACAAAGACACAGTGCAGCTCCCTCTGACCTTCCCTGTACTTCTCTATCAGCATCCTCAAGGCAAATACTGCATCTGTAGTGCTCTTTTTAGGCATAAAACCATACTGCTGCTCACAAATTCTTACTTCAGACCTTAGCCTAGCTTCGACAACTTTTTCCCATAACTTCATCGTATGACTGATCAGTTTAATTCCTCTGTAGTTACCACAACTCTGCACATCTCCCTTGTTCTTAAAAACAGGAACTAGCACACTTCTTCTCCATTCATCAGGCATCTTCTCACTTTCTAATATTCTGTTAAACAGCCCAGTCAGAAACTCTACTGCCACCTCGCCTAAACACTTCCATACTTCTATAGGGATTCCGTCAGGGCCGAGAGCCTTTCCACTCTTCATCCTCTTCAGTGCCCTCTTTATTTCTACTTTACTGATCCTAGCCACTTTCCGGTCCACTTTGGTAACGTTTTCTACTCTTTGTTCTCTTTCATTTTCTTCATTCATCAACTCTTCAAAGTACTCTTTCCATCTTCCCATCACATTACTGGCATCTGTCAAGAGACATCCATTCCTGTCTTTAATCACCCTAACTTGCTGCACATCCTTCCCATTTTTGTCTCTCTGTCTTGCCAACCTGTATAGGTCCATCTCTCCCTCCTTGCTGAAGGTGGCTGACTATTGTATCTTTTTACAGTTATTGATTCCCAGAGACTGGCTAGATCTGGTATCCATACAATAATTTAGAGAGTTTCTAAAGTTGTGAGGAAAAAAATTCCACAGATTTGACTCTTTTACTTAAAAACAAAAACTTTCTGAAGAAGTAAATGCTCATTTACAGCCGAATATTTTCTCAACCTCTCAGTTGTGACGAATAAGTTAGTATTTTTTACGTAGCTACGAAAACTTAAACAGAGGGAAGCATGCAAATTCAACCTTTTGGAGTTTTCTATCGTTTTTCAATGTTATTTGTTATTTGTCCCTCAAAAACACGCCTGAAGTAGTTTTAAATTTTATTTATGCATGTTCAAGTCATTTACGAGCCCTGCCGTTTAATATTCTAAAACCATTCAAATGCAAGCTTCCAATGGGCCATTGGTTTGGTACTCCACCACGCCCACATACTATTGTCAGCAGGAAGGGTTCTACATTGTATTTGTAGCCTCAAAAGAATTTTTACACTGTTTTAAGCGCATGCTCAGTGGGAGGGACGAAGCCAGGAGTGAGAAAAGAGGAAAATTCATGTTCGCATCCTTCTGTTTTTTTTTGTTTGTTTGCTTTTTTAATCGTACTGATCCCTCAATGGGGAAATTACTTTGCTGCATTGCACTGCATCTGGCAGCCATGATGGTGCCATGATGGGAGCAACTATGGGGTTAGTTGTCTGCTGCAGGGATATCTAGAGGGCTCAGAGGGATTCGAACAGGCTTTTTTTGGTCCAAAGATGGACACTCTACCACTGAGCCAAGACCTCCCCAAGTTGTGGCGGGGTAGTACCTGTTTGCCCCCTGGACTGCCTGTGTTGAGGCAGGCAGTAACTTTCCAATAGAGTCATAGGACTCCTTCTACCATCAAGAGCAACCCCTAGCGCCCAGCTCAATGAGCCTGGGATTTAGAGTAGTATCTGTTGCTCCTTGTGTTGAGTCTGTATCGAGACAGCAAAGCTGCTCACGGGGAAATTTATTGTGTCAAAGAGAGAAGTGAAACTGAATAAATATTTCTCAGCTAACAAACAGTGCATGTTTGTCTATAAAGGCTTTGTGATGTGAATCATTACCCCACAAAAGCAAATAACCCCTCTTTAATGTTGATGGTACAAAAACAGTTGCCTTGGATTTGAGAAATATCTTCAAATGTATGTGTTGCAGGTATGAGTTGAAGAGAGTCAAATTCCCCATCAGGGTAGAAACAAAAATGGATGAATGTTAATAGGAGGAGCATCTGTATCACAGATCTCGTTAGGAAGTGGAGTCGCTCGGCCTTGAAACAATCACCAACCTGTCAGGGGATATCAGGGAACAAAGCAATATGCACTCTGTTATGAAACTGAAATATAATTTCCTGTGAAAGTGTGTGTCTTTACTCAATGTATAACCAAAAGCACCCTGAAGCTCACACACATTCTTGAGAAACCAATTCTTAAAAGAATAAAAAGTCTTTTTAGAGAATCTGCACTTCAGAGATAAGGACTCTTTGTGAAATTTCACTTTTTTCCGACTCCACGTTGACTTGTGTTAAGTCTGTAGAAGAGATAACGGCCCAACTCGCAGACAATCACACACACATTTAACAACCTCTTTCTCATCTGTGGGATCATTTGTTGATAATGCCATTCCATCAACTGTGACTTTGTTTCGGGGTGTTGATTAGTGGCTAATGGAAAACTAAATGGATTCTGGGATGTTAATTGCCATGAACGTGCAACAACAGTTAGTTTGTGTTTATGTGGTGACTTCGGGCGACGCGGCAGCAAGCAGTCTGAACTATAAGGGTTTCTAATAGATTTTTGAGTGGGAGATTTGTCATGCTGGTTGGACTATCATCTTCTTATACAGCGACTGTATTTTGCTGCCCATTCTGAGGTAAAATTAAGCTCATAGTTGGCTTTGAATTGTAAAGTAATATTTGGACTAATATATTTACCTCTAGTCCATGGGACAGTGTTTTTTTTAACATTTTTCAAGCCAAGGTACCTTTTGCAATTAAAAATTTTTCAAGGCACACTACCAATCAGTCAATAAGTCACCTTCTTAACCGTCACTCCCTTACGGGGCTGTGGGGGTGACAGAGTCCATCCGGGCTAAATCAAGGCGACTGGCAGGGTATACGGGAGACGGGGACAGGGAAATAGTGGCTTAGTGGTTTGAGCGTTCGCCCGCAGACCAGAAGTTCACCGGAAGTTTGCAAGCTCCCGTCTAGGGTCCTTGAAGAAGACACCTAACCCCTTTTTTCTCCCACCATTGGCACCGTCATAGGTGGCAGCCTGCTGCAGTGAAATGCAGCACATAAATTTCCCAGTGAGGGATGAATAAAGTACATTAAAAAAAAAAAAAAAAACCAAACAGGTTACCAGTCTGTTGTGGGGCCACACACACATACAACCATACACACACACACACACTCATTCCTAGGGGCAATCATGCATTGGCCAATCAACCTAGCATGCATGTTTTTTGGAGGGTGGGAGGAAACGGGAGTACCCGGAGGAAACCCATGCATACACGGGGAGAACATGCAAACTCCGCTTAGAAAGACCAGTGTTCCAAGCCTCGTCCCCACCTGGGGGATCACCAAACCCATGACCTTCTTGCTGTGAGAACACTGTGCTACCTACTGCACCATAAATATATTTGCTTTAATCCATCTTTTTTTTACACAAGCAGAACACTGGTTGAAAATCACTGCCATAGGCTGATACATTTAGCCCATGGGGTGTAATGAAGGTTATTTGGGTGAATCATGTTGAGTTTAAATCCAACACTGTGAAGTTGTTAAAGTTAGCCTGAATATTTGTGACTTTTCAGCACCAATTTACCAGTTATCCTGACATGTCACTGTTTTTAAAGCCACACCTGTCAGCATGCCATCGCGCATCTACACAATATGTCTGTCAAAGAGTGACAGTGACTCATTTAAACTGTGAGTCAGACGGAACAACAGCCAGCCATCCTTATCAGTCAAATTCACTCTGTTGTCTCAGTCTCACTTTTATTCCCCCCAGCTGTCGCAGTGTATATGTAGCATGTTAGTCTTCAGGGAAGTAACCCTCTGTTTGCCGCTCTCCATGCCTCGTGCAGATGTTCCTGTACCCCGCCAAAAGAACAAATGAGCAAGGTCACATCATTGTGTCTGATAGGCTGAAAAACAGGAGAATGATTCACCCCAGGGATTGTCGGGCATGTGCAGTCAACAATCATGCACACCCTCTGTGTTCCATATCAGTCTCTTGAGGCTTAATTTGTCTTTTCACCTAGGCGTGGGAACATACGGAAGTTATAAAAATGCTTTGGAGACTGTTTTGAATCATGTTTGAAGCACATTAACCTCTAAAAGCTGAAAGTAGTCTCCATTGCGCTGATTTGGTATAGCACATAAAGATAAACATGGTATGTTTTGTTAACTCAGAGATGGAATATTTGCATTCAAAGAGCTGTTAATTTCCCCCTCATCTCGCTGCCCCCTCGCCGTTCCCTGTGCACGACACAGCACAAATCTTGTTTAAAGCCACAAATACAGCGTAAAGCACTCCAATTCTTTATATTGTTATTTTGGTGCATTTACATAAATATGGCCGCACCTCCTGTGCAACCTCACACATATGATCCCCATCCAACACAGACGCTGAAAGAAAAAACAAAAAACACATCCTGGCCATGTGAGAATATGGGAGTGGGGGTAGAACAAAATCCTACAAGAACAACCTGATATTTGAGTAGTTTCCAAATACCGCATGAATAGTTTTAATGCAAGAGTAATGTTCGTGCACATGTGGCTGTAGAAAGGATGATTATCGTGTTGTGGGGGATGTGCAAGGAGGAGAATCCAAATGCAGGACAACAAAACAGGAATTATTAACCAAAAGTCCAGTAAAGCTGGCTGGAAGGGATGGTGATGACGATGACCCGACAAAGACGTCTGGAGGGATGACAGGCGTCCACAGGTGTGTGTCATCAGACTAATTACCCTCAGGTGTCCTTAATTAGGGTGATGAGGGAAGGTCCAGGGCTCCCTCTGGTGGCACAGGAGGAGACCATGACTATGATAAACAGTGGAAGGCTAAAATGTGTTACATTAACTTGTGTTTTTTATTTCTTGTGTTCATTTGCTGTGTTTATTTTTAGGTATCGTGCCTGCAGGACTTCTTTGGAGATGAAGACATTTTCGTGGCTTGTGGACCAGAGAAGTTTCGCTACCAAGATGACCTGATGTTGGATGAAAGTGGTGAGACTACAGTACTATCTTCTCATTCTTCAGTTTCTCGTTTATAAACAGACATGCGTGCTCCTGCAAAAGGTCTAATCAGGTCGTTTTTCTTTGGTTACATAATTTCTATGTTTGGGCAACAAGGCTTGATTGCAGTCAGACGTCCCTCTGGATGACAGCATGTGTTGCTCTGAAGTCTGATTTCTGGTTCAGTATTACTTATGCATCCTGATGCATTATGAAAAACCCATGAGGTGGTTGAGATAGTAGTTGTATCATTTTTGTGTAAAATAGTTACGCACAACATCACTGTTATCACTTTTTTTAAATCAACCCAAAACTAACTTGATCTTTTTAATCATTGAATTTTTTTGGGGGGGAAAAACACAAGTTGATGCACATATTTGGAGACGATGGCCGCGTGGTTCGTGGGTTCGCGTCCCACGGAGAGCACGTCTAGGGTCCTTGGAGAAGACACCTAACCTCCGCTTCTCCCACCATTGGCGCCGTTGAAGGGCAGCCTGCTGCGGTGTAAGGAGTGCAGCAAACAAATTTCCCCGGTGAGGGATGAATAGAGTAATTCATTTATTGATTTATATTTGTTTTGATGCATAAAATCCTTTGGAAGTCACAAGGTGAAGATGCACAAAAATAGACCATTCAAAAACCAATAAAAAATTTGTTGCCTTCCGTTCCGTCCTTATCCGGAGCCGGGTTGCGGAGGCAACAGTCTCAGACGGGAAGCCCAGGCTTCTCCCATGCCAGCTGCAACCTCCAGCTTAGAGCTGTAATCGGGCCTGAAATGCTCGACGGAATTTGGCCTGAATTGGGGCCGAGCCCGATTTTGATTGACAGTCTGAACCCGTTTAGAGCCCGACATTATTCAAATCTGCATATGACACACGCACACAGCTTTTACCAAGAATGAGCTCACACAGTTGATTTAACGCCTTTTTCAAAATATATTTTTCCCACGCTAATTGAAGCGCATCATATGACCACTCTCAAGCGAGCCGACCTGGCCTAAGTAAAAATGTCAGAAACTGAGCCCGACTCGTCAGGTACCCAACAGTTTAGCTTTAGCTCGAGCTTAGATTTACAGCTCACCCGGGAACATCTCGAGACATTCCTTGGCCCGCTGTGAGACATAGTCTCTTAAGCATGTCCAGGGTCTGCCTCTGGGTCTCCTCCCATTGGAATATACCGGGAACCTCACTGGTGAGGCGCTCGGGAGACACCCTAACCAGATGCCCAAACCACCCCATCTGGCTTCTCCCGACCCAGGATCAATGGCTCTACTCCGAACTCCTCCCAGATGATGGGGCTCCTCACTCTATCTCCAATTGAGAGCCCAGTCACCCTGTGGAGAAAGCTCATGTCATCCTCTTGTTTCCTTGATCTCATTCTTTTGGTCACCACCCACAGCTGATGACCATAGGTGAGGGTGGGAACGTAGATCGACTTGTAAATCGAGAGCTTTGCACCGATCCGTCTGTCGATCTTCCGCTCCATCCTTCCCCCACTCGTGAACAATCCAAAATATCCAAATTTCAATCAATGCACGTTTGAATAATTATAATGAGAACATATATTCGAGGGGTTACAAAAAAAAAAAAAACCTATTTTTAATGACATTTTAATGCGGAGTGTTTTTAAATATAATTTGATTAAAAAAGAAAAAGAAAAGAAAAGCCAGTCTAGTTTTCCTACACTTCAGCCGTGAGGATTCAGTCATTTTTATTAACTTAAATAAGTCCCATCGTGCTTTATAAGTGGTTTCTGGCTCTGATTTCTTTCCTCTCTTTGTAGCACTTGTTTCTTATTCCTGCCGGTCAGCTCTCATCTGTATTCTTCCCCTTCATCTTTTCTTTTGTCTCCTGCATGAATGAGTGTGCAGTGGCTTTTCTACAGAGGCTTCTTCAATTCCATAGTGTCCTCAGTAAACCTTCTCATCTATGAAATACATTTCAAACTATCCAACCTCTACCTTTTCACCTCTGTTATGTTATTTAATTATTGTCTTTGTGCACGTCCTCTCTTAATCTTCTCTGATGCTCCAACTTTCATTTCAAAAGAAAATCTACATCTATCAGCCACACCTGTTCTGGTAACTTTTGGACCAGTAACTAAAAAACGTGGAAATTTTGCTAATGTACAACTAATTCTTAAATCAGACAATATATACTCACTCAACCTTTCTAAAATGTTTCTGTGATGGCGTCAGAGTCCTCCTGGTTTCGCTCCACAAATATAAACACACACACTTATGTGTGGCAATGTGTCAATAAACACATTGCCACAGCAATGTATTTGTTGCCATAGCAACCTAGCAACAAGTTGTTTCTATGGCAATGTGCACTTCCTCTCAGCTGCTGCGGGGCGCAGCAGGTTAGAGGAGACAAAATGCTTATAATTCAATTCAATTTTATTTGTATAGCCCAAAATCACAGAATTTCCATCTCAATGGGCTTCACAAGAAAAAGAGGAACGTGTCAACACAAATACACAGCAAGAAAAATAACTAACAAATGATAACTAAACAAGACTAGCACATTTATGCCCTTAGACTCTCCTTCATGGTGAGGAAAAACTCCTAAAAAACCCATCAGTGGGGAAAAAATAAGAAACCTCGTGGGGATCCACATGAAAGAGAGATCCCTCCCCCGGGACGAGCAACGAATGTGTCAAAGATTATTGTATAAATATTAGCTTATTCTAATCTACAGCTAAATATCTAAAGAAGTCAATAGATGTTCTTCATCCTGATGGTTACACGGGAGACTCCTCAGCCCAGCGATGCTCTGGACAGGGATGAGTAGATGGATTTCATCCTGATGGAGCGTGGATGATGAAGCGCGGAGGTCTCGTTGGTGTGGCCATGCCCAGGTCAGGAACACAGAGTCCTGAATGGGGCTCTCTCCCAAAGAGGAAGGAGAGAGGTGGACAACATGTGAATTGTATTGTACTAACTAGCAGTGTAATTCTAAATAAACAGACAATTGAGAACAATGAATGAGATAGAAAGCCAGGGGTTAGGGAGGGGGGAAGTGGATAAAGACCCTGGTTAAAGTAGGGGGTAAGGGGAAGAGGGATACAGACCCTGGTTAGGGTAGGGGAGGTAGAAGGGGTACAGACCCTGGTTAGAGTAGGGGGTAAGGGGAAAAGGGCCAAGGCAGTCTGGCAGAGAATAGTAGATAGAATTAGAGGACAGAACCCCAATGTACCATACTTTCCCCAGCTTCTACTATCTAGCAGCCAACTAATAATTATATCAGCTAAATGAATCTGTTTCTATCTGGCCTGTTGATAAGCTTGTTCAAACAGGAATGCTTTAAGCCTCCCTTTAAATGTAGGAACACTGTCTGCCTCTCTCACTTGAGCTGGGAGCTTATTCCATAAAACTGGAGCTCGGTAGCTATAACTTTTGAAATGTTCATATTTAGAACACGAAAACTAAACGATAAAATAGAAAAGATGTTTATATTAAAAGTCATAAAAGTTCAGCCTCCTAGGTTGTGTTTTATTTATTCTAATTAGCATATTAAAGTGACGTGGAGTCACATTGATGGCTGCGGAGGTCCTAGTGTAAGAACACTCCTGGACCCAAAAGGTGATGTAAAACAACCCCAAATTTTAAACACTTCTTTATTTCCCATTGTGGATACATCCTGAAAATTTTATAAAAATTCAGCTGTAACTGTTTGAGTTGTCTTGTTCACACACACACACACGCACGCACGCACGCACATACACACACACACACACTTGTGCCACTCCCCATCTCATAAACGTCCTCGGTAAAGGTGTTAAAACAAGCTAAACCATAAATTTATTAAAAATGGCAAGCCCCCGGCCCCAAGAAGCTAAAACATCCTAGAAACAAAAATAAACAATATAATACAACAATAAAATGAAGTATCACAATACCATCACACTTAATATATTTGTAATTTGCGTCACCAGGATTGTTCCGTTTTGTCGTTTTTTTGTTTATCCAGGACCGTGTCGCGAGGGCAACAGCTTCAGACGGGAAGCTCAGGCTTCTCTCACCTGGGCTACATCTTCCTGCTCACCCGGAAGGATCCCGAGGTGTTCCCTATCCAGCTGTGAGAGTTAGTCTCTCTAGCGAGTCGGGGGTCTGCCTCTTGCTCTCTTCCCGGAGGGACGTACCAGGAACATCTCACCAGTGAGGTGTTCTGGGAGCATCTCAACCAGATGCCCAAACCACCTCATCTGGCTTCTCTTGACCCAGAGGAGCAATGGCTCTTCTCTGCGCTCTTCCTAGATGGCAGAGCTCCTCCCTCTATCCCTGAACGAGACTCCAGCCACCCCGTAAAGGAAGATCATTTCAGCTGCTTGTAGCCGCGATCTCGTTCTTTTGGTCACCACCCACAGCTGGTGACTATAGGTCGTTAAGATTGGAACCGGTGATATTTAGGGTCAAATTTATCGACCTTTTTTTTTATCAGTGATTTATGATGTTACTCCATCACTAAAAGCTGGAATATATTCCAGTAACTCATTACATCACTCCCAACGCTGCTCTCCAATAAGCTGATGTATTATCTGTCATGACGAGGATGTGGAAGGAAGAAGGTCTCAAATGCAGGACAACAGACATGATTTATTTTGAAAAGGAGTCCAGTAAGCTCTAACAGAAAAAAAAGGAGGATTGTTTCATGGTTAAAGTTCAGAACAGCATGTCTTGGTTAGACAACCAGAAAGACCTGGCTGGAAGGGAAGAAGATGACCCGACACCGAATGAAAGGCAGCTGCACAAACACCTTCAGGTGTCTCAAATCAGGCAGATGAGGGAGGGCCACAGGCTCTCTCTGGTGGTGGGCAAAGGAACCATGACATTATCTGTTCACATTGCATCACCAGACTCTGCTCAGCAACACTGTGGTTGATCAGAGTAAGAGTTTCATTTGTTTGTGATTTAGTCCTCTCAGCAGGAGTCCAGGGAGTTTATTTGTGTGCCCGTTATGTTGTGACAAAACCAGATGATGTGTTGTTGCAGTAGTAATCGGATGTTTGTTAAATCCCTCGGATGAGTGTCAGAGAATGAGTAGACAGGGGAAAGAGGAAGTAACAAGCACACACGGCAACAAGACAGACCGACAGACACGTTCACCTCTACCATGCACCATTGTAATTATCACCTCAGTGACAGAACACTGTCATCATGTTCACAAGCTGCATTGTACATTAATCACCAGAGCACAGCGACTGCCACATACAGTAAGTATATATCACACTCACACACACATACACAGACAGAGACAGGCACCGGCTGTGCATTCTCTTCTATCCCCTCTAGTCTCAAATGTTAATGAGTTGTAATGAGGCTGGCTTAATGAACAGGAGAAGAGAAAAGTTTTGGGGTTGAAGGGGGCATGCTCATTTATCAAAACTGTGTGCGTGAAGTGTCAGACCTCCACGATTAAAACATGGCACGCTTCTGTTTGTGGACTTTTGGCGCTATTAGAATGGATTAAATGAAGAGAAGCGAGGTGATTTGTGGTTAGCAAATAGTCCCAAGAAAAGCTATAAATGTCTGCTTTTTTTGTGTCTGCAGAGTCCCGTATGATGAAATCATTGACCTATGGAAAGATGTCAGGCTCTTTGAACCGATGCTCCCCTAGGACAATCATCCAATCACGTCGAAGCAAATCCCCTGTATCTGGTAAGGGCTGCACTGTTTGTCATTTCACAACCTGTCCTCAACTCTTTCTCCTTTTGTGTTTTTACGTATCTGTGTGAGAAGAATGTCCAGCATCTCGGACCCAGTGGACGTAGTTATCCACTGTTTGTGTCCTAATGCTGTCCGTTTAGTATTTTCAGGCTCATTGCCTCCATAAGCATTGCAGCATGGTGTGAATAAAGAGTGCGGTGGAAGCTGTGCTGTGCGGAGTGTCTGGCAATGTGTGCATATGTGAGCTCTGTCTCATTGCATGCTGAATACCAATTCAAATGAGAATAATTTCACAAGGGAGAGGCGAAAAAATGCAAACGGGGTCGAGAGAGGTAAAAAAGAAGGAAGTGGAGATGAGACAGAAAGAGTGGTGAGTCAATCCTGCAGCTCCGCACAAGCTGCTCTTCTACTGGTAAAATTAGATATAAAATGATGGTGAGCGCTCGTAAACGATCCATTGTTTCTTCCTGGCAGTGGACTAGAAACTCTTGTTTCTGGGAATCAGCAAATAAACACATTGATAAACAGTGCACTCATTTTGAGAACACAGTGACCGTAAACGCTCCGGCACCGTTCAACTTTATGTACATATCGTGGAAAATCAACGGAGAGAAGTCAATCAAGTAATTTTTCTTTACCACATATAGCTTATGTTAGATACAAAACAGCAAATCATAAAGAACATTTGAAAAAATAAACATTGTGAGGAAAACATAAAACAACATAAAGCTTGCTGTGTCGTTGGTATTGGTACCCTTTGTTGCAAATCAGTATAAAAACCCAATTTGGCTCCTCTATTGCAAATCCCAGTTGAAGATCACTAGTGATGACGTGCCTCCACTCATATGACATGACTTAGCCAATGACTGATCATTTTTGGGTTTAAAAAGATACCTGTTATTCCCTCTTTGTGTGGGACAATAGTAAAGACAAAGGAGCTGTCTAAAGACACCAGGAATGGGATTACTTGCAAGCACAAGACCTCCAAAGGGTATAAGGACATCTCCAAAGGCCTTGGTATCCCTGTTTCAACTGTGCGTAATGTCATCAAGAAGTTTTGCCAGCATGGAACTGTCAAGAACCTTCCTGAACATCAGTGCAAGAGAAAAAGTGACAACTGAGGTCTTCGATGGATGGTGCAAATGGTGTGAAATAACCACGTCAAACATCTAAAGACCAACCTGGAGCAGTCTGGTGTAATTGTTTCAACTACCATACGCCACAGATTCAACTAAGTAGGACTTCCTGGGGAGAGGCCAAGGAAGACGGCAATGCTGAAGAAAAGAACAACTGATCTTCGCAAAAGAAAACCTGGGCAAACCTCAAGCTTTCTGAGACAACATTTTATGGACAGATGAAACAAAGGTGGAGCGTTTTTGGTTGCACACAATTAATATGTTTACAGTCGATGCAATGAAGCCTTTAAGAAAAAGAACTCCATACCCACAATCAAGCATGGTGGAGTTGATAATGATGTGGGGCTGCTTTGCTGCATCTGGTACTACAGGCCAATTCTAGAGCGAAATGTCTTGCCCAGTGCAAGAAAACTTGGTTTGAGATGAAGATCATGGGTCCTCCAGCAAAATAAAGACCCAAAGTACACCTCCAAAATCACACCGGAATGGTTGAAAGGGAGAAAATGGATTGTTTAAAAATGGACAGCAATGAGTCCTGATCTCAACCCAGTTGAAAATCTTTGGAGGGAAATGAAATCTCTATTGAAGAAAGAAACCCTCCAAATGTTCAAGAACTTGAGCATATTGCAAAGGCAGTGTGGGAGAAAATACTACCTGAGAAGTGCAAGAAGCTTAAAGATGGGTGTAAGAAACATTCAGAGGCTGTCGTCACTGCCAAAGGGTTTGCAACCAAAGTATTAAGGAGTGGTACCAATATTAGTGCACATGCTGGTTTCCAGTTTTTTCCTTTTGGAATTCCAATACCTGAGTTGAAAAAAACAATTGTCTTTGTTAAATTACTTTATGACCTCCAATAAAAAACACCTGCTGACATAAATATGGTATATTTTCAATTATTTATGAAGAAATTCACTCGGTTATGCCAAACATGAAGGGGTGCCAATAATGATGAGCACGACTGTATGTACCAAACTATCCAGTCAGTCTCACTCTGTCTCTTATTAGTTTTCCGGCTTTAACAAATATTAATTTGTTCTTTCCTCATGTGCACACTTTCAGCTCTGTAAGACGGCCCAGTTATGCTTGAGCAAATTTCATTCTCTTTTTTTGTCTGTACCGGGGACTGTTGCTGTTGGGTTGGAAATGATTTAACAAATGCAACAAAGAATCCCTGGAAATGAAGCCCTCTCTCTGAGCTAGATGATTGCAGATTGATGACCAGAATTAGTTTCGCAATAAGATCAGGAAGACAGAAAAGAGGGGAAGTGGAATAGATGAAAAAATAATGCAGATAGTTCTCGATGTTGACGGCTTAAGAACTTTGGGGAAAAGGTTATGGCGATGAGTCATACCCTATCTGATCTCCATGGCAGCAGTGCAAGCAGGTGTACACAAACGTGTGCGAATTTGAAAATAAAAGCAAACGAGTCAGAGTGAACGAGAGGTGTGTGTGTGGGGAGAGGGGGTCGGTTCGTCTTTGTTGCTATGGAAATGGAAATATAGCACATTAAGAAGAGCCTCTAGCTACAGACACAGTAGCTTGTAACGACCAAATATGGCAGCGACTTCCTGTGAAATGGCCCGTAGAGAACAACAGACTGACTGTCCCTAGTGAAACGCTGAGTCAGATCCTTTCATCATTTCTCTTTAGCAAAACGTTTTCCCTCTGGCATCGGCTCCGACATTTATCACCCTCCTGTCTTTTTCTATTGTTGTTGTCTTTCGTTTGATTTACCACCTGTTCACGACAGAAGGCTTGAAACCAAAGAATTTGACAGGAAACAAAAAATGACATCTTTCCCAATTGATCATAAATCACTTCTATTTTACTTTCTTGCTTTGTTTTAAAAAGAAAACACACGCACGGTCAGTTCTTTCAAGAAGAAAGTGTCGTGTGATTAAAACAATGTTCATGCGGTCCAATTAAATGACTGAGTGTGAAAAGTTCTGCAATCAATTACTTTCTTTGTTTTAATTAGAAATTGAGACTTTAACCTATTAAACTAATTCATTACAATTAATTACAACTTATTTCCAAAAGAGTAATTAGTAAAATTATCTTGAATCTAATGAATAATTTAAACAAGTTTTTTAATATTTCGTTTCATCTTCTGAACCATCCATCCATAACACGGATGCAAACGGAGTTGAGAGAGCACAGCCAGAAGGTTGAGGTTCGAGTCCCAGAGTGGGAGTGAGGCTTCAAACACTGGTCTTTCTGTGTGGGGTTTGCATGTTCTCCCCATGTATGCGTAGGTTTCTCTGGGCACTCCGGTTTCCTCTCACTCTCCAATACCATGCATGTGAGGTTGATTGGGTACTAAGAAATTGCTCCTAGGGATGAGTGTGTGTGGATGATTGTGTGTGTGGCGTGGCAACAGACTGGCGACCTGTTTGGGGTGTACTACGCCTCTCACATGAAATCAGCTGGGAAAGACTCTGACATCCCCTGCCATCATATTAGAGAAAAGCGTTTCAGAAGATAAAATGAATGCTATTTCACTTGACGATTCTTATTTAAAATAATTCCACAAGATTTTGAGATATCGTACTTAGATGTAGGTTTTTTTTTTTTTTCAGTTTTAGTTTCTGTAGTTTTTTTTTTTTTAAATTGATTCTAAAAACGCTAGAATCAATCAGTGTTTGATAGTGCTTCACACGGAATAAAACTGTTGTATTTTTTCCTTTAAGTTTAAAGCTTCTTGAAACAGCTGGTACAAAAAAAAACTCTGATCAGAGATGTGTTCAAGCATTAAAAAAGGCTGAAGTATTTTTTTTTTCACAAAACTGCTTTTTTATAATATTAGCCAAGGCAAGTTTATTTGTTGCACAATTCATACAAAATTCAAAGTGCTTCACAAGAAGGGGAAAAAAAAGAATGCATTAAAATAAAAAAACATAGAATAAAAAAGCTAAAAAAATAAATAAATAAAATCATTAAAACAGATAAAAAGAGTAATTAATCAAAAGCACAGTTAAACAGAAGTGTTTTTAGTCTAGATTTAAACATCGTCACAGTAGAGGCCTGTCTCACAGCCTCAGGAAGTTTGTTCTAGACTTTTGCAGCATAAAATTGAAATGCAGCTTCTCCATGTTTAGTCCTGACTCTAGGCACCAGTAGAAGGCCGGTCCCAGAGGTCCTCAGAGTTCTAGATGGTTCATAAGGTACTAGCATATCACAGATGTACTTTTTGATTAGGATATGCAGAAAAATTGTAAACGATTATAGCAAAACGATGAGAAGAGTTTTGGTTTAAACCTTGTCCCGGGTTTCCCGATGCCCTGAAAACAATTCAGCCATCCTAGACCTAGAATGGTTTATTCTAACAAGCCCGTCCAAAAGTTCTGCACAGACAATTATCTCTGAGACAAGAGTAAAAAAAAAGGCTGCTGTCAAACACCACCTGGTGCACCCTCTGTGCCTCGCTGCCCCACTCTGTGCAGCTGAGACCGAGACGCTGAAGAGCAGAGGTGTGCTAGAAGGAAAATGATGAAAATTGCACACTCACTAAAGCAAAGTTCAGTCAAAAGTGACTGGAGTTGAGAGAAGTTCCACTAAAATTAAAAAAGTAGTCAAAAAAATTTTTTTTGTTGTTTCGAAGCAACAAATCCGAGTCGGTATTCATTTGAAACGACATTTCTGAATATTATCAAATTAATGACGGAATGGTTTTATGCATAATCAATTTTTTGAAGGTTTTTACTGTGTTTGAACATCATCGTCACATCAAAAACAAAAAGTGGTATCTAATTTTATTCCAACGTAAATAAAAAATGTATTTATAGTTTAGAGTATTTTATGTCACGGCATGGTTGTCCCATGGTTAGCTCAGTGGCCTCACAGCAAGAAGGTTGTGGGTTCGAATCCCGGAGTGGAGACTAGACTTTAATCACTGGCCTTTCTGTGTGTAGTTTGCATGTTCTCCCTGTGTATGTGTGGGTTTTCTCACGGTACTCTGGTTTCCTCCCACCCTCAAAAAACAGGCATGTTAGTTCGATTGGCCACAATAGAATTGCCCCGAGTAATGAGTGTGTGTATGATTAGGAATGGGTATCAATAAGGATTTATCAATATCGCGTAATGATCTGGGTCTTTAACGAATCTTTTATTGATACTTTTAGAAACAAACAAATAAGTATTATGAACATAAAAACTTTATTTCGGATCATGGTGGAACTCGGAAACAGAACCGTATGTAATTAAATATACCTTACTTTAACAAAATAGGATACTTCAAAATAAATCTGAACTGGACTTAAATAAAAAAAAATGTCAGAGTCAGAAAGAGAAATAAATATTACCAGTTGTTAAGTTTAACAACTGCAAATCTTTTTTTTTTGTTTGTTTGTTTGGGTTTTTTTTTTTTGCCAACAGTAAAAAATGTGCAATTTTTAACTAAAAAATAAGTTAAAATATTAATAAAAGAAGGACTTTCATTTCACTTTTTTTTTTTCTTTTTTATGAACATGTGCATTTTCAAGCATTCTTGTGCTGTAAGTTATTAGCATACCTGTAGCATCCACTCGTCAAACACAGTCCATTTTTCAGTCTGAATACCGTGGATTTTGGTAACGTATTTGGACAAACTCCTTGTGGTTAACCATTTACATGGAAATACCTCATTGAACTTTAGACAACGTGTGTTGTCAGCATCGATTTTGGTAAAATAAAGCCAAACTCGGGATCGCTTTGCACGTTTTGCCACCACGCCTCTCTTGGCTTCAAAATGGAACTTTGTGTGTAGTAGTAGCAGCAGTGCACGTGCGCATCGAGTGAGGGGGCGGTGTCAGCAAGGTGCTTCTGCTTGTAATGAAAAATGTTGCGGCACGGTGTGACTGGAAGCGACTGGACTAATGCTTATCGGTCTGGGTAAAATGATGGCCGAGGAACCGGTTCCGAAAACCTTAGTTATTGATATCCATCCCTACGTACGATTGTCTGTGTATGTGGTCCTGCAACATACTGGTGACCTGTTTTCGGGGTGTATCCTGCCCCTTACCTTGCAAAAAGCTGAGATAGGCTCCGGCAGTCTCCACAACTCGATTAGGGATAAGTGATTCAGAAGATGAAACTAAACTAAATCTAGAATCCTTTCCTAGTTATAATATATAAATATCCATCAAGTACAATTCATTTCTTTGTGTTATGTTTTAATGAATATATTCTGATGAATATATTCTGATGAAGAAGAGGAATGAAGATTAGTCAGAGTAAAACAGAGTACATGTGTGTGAATGAGAGGGATCCAAATGGAAAAGTGAGGTTACAGGGAGAAGAGATAAAGAAGGTGGAAGATTTTAAGTACTTGGGATCAACTGTCCAGAGCAATGGAGAGTGTGGAAAAGAGGTGAAGAAGCGTGTTCAGGCAGGCTGGAACGGGTGGAGGAAAGTATCAGGTGTGATGTGCGACAGAAGAGTTTCAGCTAGAATGAAAGGAAAAGTGTACAAAACCGTGGTGAGACCCGCCATGCTGTTTGGTCTAGAGACAGTGCCACTGAGGAAAAGACAGGAAGCAGAGATGGAGGTAGCAGAGATGAAGATGCTGAGGATCTTTCTGGCAGTGACCAGGATGGACGGAATCAGAAATGAGTATATCAGAGGAACAGCACATGTTAGAGGTTTTGGAGATAAAGTCCGAGAGGCCAGGCTGAGATGGTTTGGACATGTACAGAGAAGAGAGACTGAGTACATCGGCAGAAGGATGCTGGGTTTGGAACCACCAGGAAAGAGGGCTAGAGGAAGACCAAAGAGGAGGTTCGTGGATACAGTGAAGGAAGACATGAAGATAGTTGGCGAGACCTTAGTTATTGATATCCATCCCTACGTACGATTGTCTGTGTATGTGGTCCTGCAACAGACTGGTGACCTGTTTTCGGGGTGTATCCTGCCCCTTACCTTGCAAAAAGCTGAGATAGGCTCCGGCAGTCTCCACAACTCGATTAGGGATAAGTGATTCAGAAGATGAAACTAAACTAAATCTAGAAACCTTTCCTAGTTATAATATATAAATATCCATCAAGTACAATTCATTTCTTTGTGTTATGTTTTGATGAATATATTCTGATGAAGAAGAGGAATAAAGATTAGTCAGAGTAAAACAGAGTACGTGTGTGAATGAGAGGGATCCAAATGGAAAAGTGAGGTTACAGGGAGAAGAGATAAAGAAGGTGGAAGATTTTAAGTATCTAGGATCAACAGTCCAGAGCAATGGAGAGTGTGGAAAAGAGGTGAAGAAGCGTGTTCAGGCAGGCTGGAACGGTGGGAGGAAAGTATCAGGTGTGATGTGTGACAGAAGAGTTTCAGCTAGAATGAAACGGCCATCTTAAGGAACATTCTCATTGGTCGAGCCCTTCTTACACTTTTTTTACCTGTTACTCAGGTTAGTATAAATGGATCCAGGTTCCAGTCCATTTCATTCAGATTGAAAATGATTTCCGGATGGAAGTCGAAACGTCTCGTTGAAGAATTAAACTGTCCAGAAGACTTTTTTGAAACTTTTTCTACTATGGATCACTCCTGGATGAATGAGGGACTACACGGATTTGTTGCTAGAATGAAAGGGAAAGTGTACAAAACCGTGGTGAGAGCGGCCATGCTGATTGGTCTAGAAACAGTAGCACTGAAGAAAAGACAGGACGCAGAGATGGAGGTAGCAGAGATGAAGATGCTGAGGATCTCTCTGGGAGTGGCCAGGATGGACAGGATTGAAAATGAGTACATCAGAGGAACAGCACATGTTAGAGGTTTTGGGGATAAAGTTAGAGAGGCAAGACTGAGATGGTTTGGGCACGTACAGAGGAGAGAGAGAGAGTACATAGGAAGAAGGATGCTGGATTTGGAACCAGCAGGAAAGAGGACTAGAGGAAGACCAAAGAGGAGGTTCATGGATACAGTGAAGGAAGACATGAGGATAGTTGGTGTGACCAAAGAGGATGCAGCAGATAGGGTTAGATGGAAGAAACTGACTTGCTGTGGCGACCCATAAAGGGAAAAGCCGAAAGAAGAAGTTGAAGATTCTGATGTCTTATAGACTTTAGATCACAAACCATCTTTTTTCATGAAACTTTTCAGATTTATCTTGTCTTTGCACTAAATTTGATTGATTTAACTTGCAGGTGGAATTTATGTGAAATCTGCTTGATTTCTCGCTCACTCTAACAAAAGCTAGATGTCCTCACAATACGAAATGTTTTATTCACAGAAAAATGATCTTTTATGGTTGTCAAAGTTGGCTGAATAACACTAATTTTGTTTAAAAGGATGTCTTTTATCTGAAAGCAGAAGATTTTTCATCTTTTTAGATAATTCTTGAAGCTCGTCAAACCATAAAGAAAGCTCTAATACCCTTAAATGTAGTTCCTTTGTTGGAATCTGAGCAGAGCTGCTGAAATAACAACCAATCACAGAACTGGATTCTTCTTCATGCTTTTTTTTAAAAATCAAAGCACAGAAAGTTCTATGGTTATCAACACAGGTGTAATAATGTTACTCTTTCCACGTTGAGTTGAATAACGTTACGTCAACTAGGAACGAAAGTGGTATTTTCTTCATCAGATTTAGTATCCATCGTCTGGGTTTTATGGTGGACTTCTGCCAGACTTTGTCATCACCCAGACCTCATTCTGAGATGATGTCATGCCCCCAGTTGAGTGTTGACACACACAGCCCTAAAATAATGTGTGAAAACGTTTTTGCATTCAAGCAAAGTTTCTAGTCTCACCATCTGTTTCTCTGCCGATGCCTCACGTCTGATCGAATTCACCCAGAAGTGAGATAGTGTTAGCCAGAATCACGCTGAAACTTTGTTGTCTCACCTTTTGCTTCACGCCATAAGAGGCTGTGTACGCTTAGGAGGTCTCCGACGTGTCGAGGAACTAATCAACACAGAGAACAACAGTTTATAATCATTTCCAGTTAACACAAGCTTTAATAGCTTCTTGTGAATCATCACCACCACTGCTTTACTCGTGTCATTGTGTATCGAACATAAGATTTAAAAACAGACAGTTCTATTCCATCCGTTCTATCATCCGTTTAACCGGGGCCGGGTCATGGGGGCAACAGCCTCAGACTGGAAACCCAGGCTTTTCTCACCCAGCTATGTCCTCCAGCTCATCAAGGAGGATCCCGAGGCATTTTCATGACTGTGAGACATATTCTATCCAGCGGGCCCGGGGTCTCCTCCCAATGGGACGTGTCCAGAACACCTCGCCACTTCGGGCATTCGCCTTTTGTATCCCCAATCTCGTTTTTTTGGTCACCACCCACAGCTGGTCACCATATGTGAGGGTGGGAACGTAGCTCGACTTGTATATCAAGAGCTTTGCTTTTAAGCTCAGCTCTTTCTTCACCACGATGGACCGATGCAGTGTCCTGATTATTGCAGACCCTGCACCGATCCGTCAGTCCATCTCCTGCTCCATCCTTCCCCCACTCGTGAAGAGACAATATAACAGAAAAACCACGTGACAAAACTTAAAGAAGAGGATTTTTTTTAAATCTGACTCATTCGTCCACACAGACAACCTTTCATTGCTTTCAACACCAGTAAAGAAATCCTGTAGATACTGTATGTTTGCATACGGATGTTCTAACTCCAGGAATAATGAGCTATTTTTATCACTAATTCTCTAAATGTCACAAAAATCCACAATGTAAATGAGCCCCATGACCTTAAAATGACTCAATTAGGGATCTATTTTCTTCATTTGGTGAATCATCTCTAACAGATGATGATCTTCGCCCTCTGTCAAGCTCGGTGGGGATGATGGATGACGGTGGCTAGGATGCCGTACTCAAAGCGTGACTTCTGTAACTTCTTTTCAAACTCGAGCACCATCTCATTTATTGTCCAGTTGATTGCATGGGATACAGCACCCATAAAATCCGATCTATACAATTCCTTCGGCTGGCACACGAAGATAAAAAAACAGGTTTCGCTTCCAGAAATTTTCGGGACGGGAATGCATTGAACAATGAGTCAACAGAATAGTCTTAAAGTTAAAATCTCATGTGGTATTGCTTTAAAGTGTCAAACTTGGGTGTGAGTTTATATTTTTGAGATTTTAGAACCCGCCCTTAGGAGAGTATTTCTTGCGGATCATTCTCACAAACCCATTCCCATCAACATAATTGTGTTCCACATTAGTTCCTCGTTCATCTACTGACATTTTGATTTCAACTCTTCTTTTCTTTTTTGTAATTAAAATGATTTGAGTCTCTTTTACTGTGTTTAAAAATCAAATGAAACTAAAACTAAACTTCCCCCAAGGCTGGAATACATTTAATTTGAGCTGAATGTCCGCTCTATAACGATCCTTTTGTTGCCTCTGTCTTATCTTTTTTTTTTTTTTTTTTTTTTTTTTTGCACAGTTTGTTATTTATAAGAAAAGAGAGAAAAAAGGTAACTTTAAGATTTGAATAAACACCCAAAATAAGGGTGTAATCGAAATAATCAGGATGCTGCGTCGGTCTAAAGTGGAAAAGAAAGACTTGAATCGAAAAGCAATTCTCTCAATCTATGAGTTGATCCACATTCCTACCCTCACCTATGGACACCAGCTGTGGGTGGGGACTGAAAAAACGAGATCACTGATACACATGGCTGAAATGAGCTTCCTCCACAGGGTGGCTGGGCTCTCACTCAGAGATAGAGTGGACCGAGGACTAGAGCCATTGCTCCTCCGGGTCAAGGGAAGCCAGATGGTGTGGTTTGAGCATCTGGTTAAGATCAGTGATGGAATCTATTACAGGCAATATATTAATATTAGTTTTTGTTATGTATTACAATTAGTAGGCACATTTCAACAAGTTAAAAAAAACCCAGATTGCAGTAATATATATGTAATATATTTTTGCTTTATTACTTTGCAGTCTATTACTTCAACTTTTTTATGTTCTTTCTTTCTTTTTTTCTTTTTTTTTTGCTTTCCTGATATATTGGTATTAATTTTACTATTACATAAGTGCTTTATATTACGTCTGACTTTTACATATTACTATACCCCATCCCTGGTTAGGATACCACCTATGCTGATGGGGTATTTTAGGCACGTCCAACCAGGAGGAGATCCAGAAGGTCTACTAACAACATACCAGTTGAAAATTCAGTTAAGTATAACAAAAACATCAGGAGTAATTTTTTTATAAAAAAAAATCTACTGAGTAAATATTACATAAGTGGAACCATTAAGCTTTAATTGTAATCTATTTCTGAACGATGTGTGTGTTTTAGTTTCTATTTAATAACGGTAGCTTGTATTATAATGATGTTTTATTGGGTCTCTCCGTCCCTCTCCGTAGTCACATTCTTCAGGAGTAATTTCTCTATAATTATCCTCAGTGGGAGATTGGCGTGTTTGCTTCTGAAAGGCTGCGACATGTGCAGCTTGTCCTTCAGTTTTCTTTTTAAGGTGATATTTCAAGATTTTTTTTGTGACTGAATCGTTTCGTTGCTTTTGTATCGCCTTCAACAACAAATTATGATCCTCACATTTTACTCACAAAAAAAAGCAATTTAGGTAAAGTAACATGTTTGGTCACAACGTTGCAATCTTTTAGCTTTTCAAGAGCACTTTGAATTAATGAATCAATTGGATTTTATGACAAATTCTTTTGAAACAAAAACAGAGGGGAAAACCCCCCAAAAATTACAAAAATGACAAGGCTTGGAACACTGATCTTTTATTATTATCGAAATGGATTTGAGTTGCAGCACGGTGGTGCAGTGGCTTCACAAGATGTAGGTAGGGGTTCGAATCACAGGTGTAACGAGGCTTGGAACACTGACCTTTTTGTGTGGCGTTTGCAAGTTCTCCGTGTGTACATGTGAATTTCCTCCAGGTAATCCGGTTTCTTCCCACTCTCTAAAAGCATGCATACTAGGTTGATTGGCCGCTATGAAATTGGCACTAGGAAGGAGTGTGTGTGTGGTCTAGCAACAGACTGGCGACCTGTTCAGGGTGTACTCTGCCTCTTGCCTCAAAATCAGCCAGGATAGGCTCCGGAACCCCGCGAACCTGTAAGGGAAGGACGGTTCAGAAGATGAATGAATGAAATTGAGTCGTATGTAATTAAAAGTGCGCTGTATGGAGACACGTATCATATCTGGAGCAATGTATCGAGATACGTATCGAGTTACGCATCGAGTTGTCAAATATGTATTGATACTCAGCCCTGGTCTCCTGCTGATGGACACTAACTTAAATCTCGCTTTGTGACCAGGAGTGATATTTGTGACCAGGCAGACATCTCTATATCTACGGTGTCGTCTGAAAAATATCTGCATGACTGAAACTGTTTATGTTTAACACAGGAGGTTGATAAAAAAAAAAACCAGCCTGAACGCGACAGCTTTGATGCCGGCATGGCAGTCAGATTGTTCTATTTGCTTCTCAACAAATCCCTTCGTGTGTGAATGTTGATTAATCTGTCTGATAGAAAACATTTCAGACACAAAGGAATTTAAAAGTCAGCTGGGAGTGTGCAGGTGTCGTGCTCGAGGAACATTAAAAACAAGGCTTAGGTTCAACATCTGGTCTCAGATATTTTCCTTTTGTATGTTTGATTAAGCTAAAATGTAATTAGTCTCAATCTTTTCAGCTTTCTTGGATACCAATCCAAGACATTTCTTTCACTTATTATTTATTAACTCTAGGTGTTTTGCTTCCACATCAAATCGTTGTCTTATCTTTAAAAGAAAAGACGACAACGCATGAAATATCTGAATATTCTGTGTAATTCTTTTCAGTGCCCATCTCTCTGTTTTTCAATGTCCCTCTGTTCCCTGCCCGCGTCAGAGTGTGCGCAAGCAGCCTCTCCGCCCCTCTGAGTAGTACAGGCTGCTCTTCCTCCCATTCACCACAGTTTACTACCACCGAGCGCAAACAAAAGCTGCTTCTTTTCTATTTTGCGCCACTTTGGATTAACACTGTGTTCTTCATCATGCTGGAGGTAGAAGGTAGGTGCGCCGGCACATCTTGGCACAAATCTTTTAAAGCTATTTATGCAAATCATCTTCCATTTGGATAAATGACCTTGACAAAATAGCGACTGGACCGGTTTTATGTTTGCAATCATTCAGATGTTTCAAATTCTGAATGCTGATTTTTGTTATGTTACTAGACAGAAGCAGGTGTGTGTGTGTGTGTGTGTGTGTGTAAGAGAGAGAGAGAGAGAATTTCATCAATGAATTTCCCTCCAGAACGGCTTGAAAAGCATCATCTTTACATGTTTTATGCCAAATCCGGCGTAAAAAAAAATGATATTTCCAATGAGATTCTTTGGCATTTTACTGCGTTTCGGATACTTTTTTGTCCTAAACAGCTCTGTGAGTTGTTTGATTTTGGTAGGAGATAGTTTGTATCAAATAGACTGAGACGAGCTGACCAGGATGATAAATTAGTTTGAATTTAATTAAACTGAAGGTTTGTCCAAACTACGATTCAAATACTTTTGATGAGAATGGACGCAAAAAACCGAAATGTTAATTATTAGATGGTGTTTATACAGAACTACTTAACGACTTATGGAGGGGTCGGGAAAAAAAGCTCATAAGTCACTAAATTAAAGTCAAGATCCTGGAAAGTGTCAGTGAAAATGAAACGTTTGAATTCATAATCAATCCTAAGAAGGATTACAACTCTAACTAGGTCTTATTGCGTCCTAATTTTTACTTTCTTCCATCTGCGTTGTTACCATGTAACAATCTGGGATGTTTTGGTTCTGTTTTTGTTATTGACACCATCAGGCTTCCTTTCAAACGAACACACAAATGATCCAGTTGGAACGTTGATTGATGTGATGTTTAAAAACAAAATGCCACTGGCTTTTTGATCTGTGCTGTAGCGGGAAAAGTAGACCCCGCTGTTAGTCCAGCAGGACAGACACAGGTGTTGTTGTTATGGTAAATCTGATTTCTCAAAGAAGTCTCTGGTGTGTTTGTTACAAATTGTTTTTTTTTTTGTGAAGAAAGAGTGGACTGAATTTTTTTTTTCTCCACTCGTCCACCCCCTCTAGTCCTCCTCCACCTCCCACTCTCTCCTTCATGTGAATGGATGAATGCTGAGGGTGGATGTGTGGGCAGCTCATACACACTTTTATGGAAACCATGAGGACGAGGCTTGAAACACTGGTCTTTCCATATGGAGTTTGCATGTTCTCCCCGGGTATTCGTGGGTTTCCGCCAGGCACTCCGGTTTCCTTACACTCTCCAAAAAGAGTTAGGTTGAGTGGCCGCTATGAAGTTGTTCCTAGGAATGAGTGTGTGTGGATGGTTGTGTATGTGTGGCCCCGCGACAGGCTGGTGACCTGTTCGGGTTGTACCCTGCCACTTGCCCTTGAATCAGCCAGGAAAGGCTCTGGCAACCCCCGCGACCCTGATACAGATGGACGGTTGAGATGATAAATGAAACAATGAGGGTTTTTTTTATGTTTCTCATTGAGTCTGACCCATCTTGTCTCCAATCTTCTCCAATTTGTTTCTCATTTCTTCTCCCTATTTAGTGAATGGGATGCCCGCCAGTCAGATGTCAACTCCTCATTCGGGAAAATCTCCCAGTCCATCCCCAATCAGCCCGAGTAACCTCAACCAACATCGGGTAAGACGATAACATAAAGTCAACCAGACACACACACCTGCTCATATTAGCATTCTGTAGTCTTTAGTGACCTTCAATCTATAACTGGTTCTTCTATGTTCTCAGGAAAAGGATAAAGCTGTCACTGAGCATAGGCCGACTACATCTTAGAGTCTCTAGAATACGAAGAAACATCCCAACATCTTAAACGTCTCAGGACAGGGCGAGGCATCAACTTTTTGGCCTCATCCAGTGTCGATCTGGGAACGAAAGGCTAACGTTAGGATCCGTTTTGATAGTTTTAAAGACACTTCTGTTGCATTGTTCTGCATGCTAACCCTTAGCTCTTGGTTCCTCCATCTGAAGTTTAGAGCACTGTAACCGATATGACTGATTTATAGAGATCTCCTAATCTGTGAGTCAGTAGTTTGTGCAATAAGAGCTAAAGATGAGAATGAGTGAATCTTAATCTAGACACATTTGATAGTGGTGCAGTTTTTTTTTTTCTTCTCACCAATATTTCTGTTAGCAATTGGTTTTGTCATTAATTTCAACTCCTCATTGAAGCTCCTAAACTACTGATAGCAATCTATTTTCTGGATCTATTAGTGGAGGAAGAGAAGAGTTTTTAGCTTCGCTGTTTATTTTCTAGTTACTGTGTGGAGTACGAGCATGCAACTCAAAGGGAATCAAGAATTACAAAAACCTTTATTAGTCCCACAACGGGGAAATAAATTGCAATGAATATCTAGAATCCCACATCAAACATCCCGAGTTCATCTATGGGATGTTGTTTGTGCATGCTAAAGATCAAAGTTAATCCGATTCTTGGCGGTGATGACGAAGAGATTTTAGTATCGGCCTCAGTCCTAATCAGACTTTTCTCACAGTAGCTTTTTAATTTGTAAGCGCTTTAAACCCGCTGTGGATTTACTTCCTTCTGTCTCTTCAACAAACACTTACACTGAGTCTCCATCACATTATTTTATACCTAAACAAAGTTTAGCTTTCATGTGAAAGGAAGGAGATTTTTTCCTCAAGTAACTTTACCGAAAATTTGTATAAATTTGACGGAAATGGAATGCAATGGAAATTCTAGTCGGAAGCAAGTGGATGGAGAGTAGAAGTTAAAGACAGGTGTTTTCTTCCATGAGCTCATGAGATTTAAAGATGGATAGAACACATTATCCCAAAGCAAAAAGGCAATCCAATTGCGGATGCTCTTCTCATTGAAGAGATCGCTTGGAACTGAACAGTACCCGACCGTGTAAACAGCTTTCTAATTTGTTTCAAGGAACTCTGACAGCAATAAAAGTGTAGAATCCCTCAGAAAAAAAAAGAAAAACAATATTCCTGCGCTAACACTGAAAACGGGTTCAGACGTAATGCGTTTTTCTCGCCTGGAGCAAAAAAAATGCCAGTCAATACATTTTAAAAGGTCACAGACATAACTGAGTGGTTTGTGAGTGTTTTTATGGGGTTTTTTTGCATGGCTGACCACCAACACTAAATCCAACCAAACATAAAGCTTAGTAAGCTCAGTCTTGTGCTAAATTAGATGAGCTCCTAATGGATGGCGAAGACTCGGGCCCTCGGGCTTCGCCAGCCATCACCAATAGCTTTGTATTGATATGATATGAAGGTCAGGCACGGCAGCAAGAACAAGTCAAATTTGGGTTGCAGAGCACAGGGCGAAAGTGTCCCTACATTCACCAGTAACTGGGTCAGCATAGATCGCAAGACAAAGAGAAAACCCGTTAGCATGTGAACACATTTAAAAACATGAATAAACCTCCTTAATTTAGATGATTTGAGTTTAACTCTCAAAACTATAAACATTTAGAGATGTACACATTTTTTTGGGGGGGTGGGCGGGATTTTCAAAACCATGATCTACTACTGTAGGTTTAAAAAACAATGATAATGAGAATTATCTTGTAAAACAAGAGAAAAACCATCCCTCTAGGCTGGGATTGGTCATTGGTCATTAATCATAGCAATTAAAATGACGATAAATAAATTAATCTTCTGAACCGCTTATTCCCTGACATGGTCGCGGGGGGTGGCGGAGTCTATCCCGGCTGATTCAAAGCGAGGGGCAGGGCATACCCTGAACAGGTCGCTAGTCTGTCGCAGGGCCACATGCACAATCATCGGCCCAATGTGGCGGCCTAACATGCATGTCTTTGGAGGATGGGAAGCTGGTATACCCGGGAACTCAGCTTGACTTGCCCCGCCAGGCTAGTGGCATCATATATAAATATTCTTTTAAGTACAGAATAAACTCTTCACATGCATGGCGTAGCATCATAGGTATTGTACACTTAAACACGTCACCAGTAGGAATATTTTTATCTTTTTTAATGGTGGAATGACAAATTTTTATGGCAGGAAAAATTTTTGACAACATGTCTTTAACAGTAATAGATTGCCCTTCCCCCGACCTGGAGAGCTGTTATTGTTCAGGCTCGTGGAAAACATCAACATCTGACACACTGCTCATTTTATTGGTGTGGTTTGAGGGATAAGATAGAAATAAAAAGGATATGTTTATTCAAAGCAATTAGTTTAATCTGTTTATCGTTTTTAACCACCGTCCACTTTTGCCATTTTTACCACCGAGGCTTGTTTTGACAAATCCACCAAAATGTGTGTTAAATTCCATCTCAGCACATCACAAGTAGAGTGTGTGTCCTAAAGAGAGGTTGTCCGAGGCTTTGCACTCGCTGACACTCGCTCGACTAGAAAGAGGAGAGAAAGCTTCACAGGCCATTATCTCGGCTCTCCATTCCACAGCCATACACACTTCAGACATATTACCATGTAATTCTCTTTCCTCTACTTCTTTCTTTTTCACGCTTTCTGTTTGCTTTCCTCTTTCTTTCATGACAGTTTCTCTCCCAGCTGTTCTCGCTCGCACCCCGCTCCCCTCATCCTCTCACTCACTTCCCCCAAATGTTAAAGAGCATTAACTTCACAGCGTGAAGTGCGGATGAATTATGAGCTTATTTAAAAAGTGCGATCCTACTTTACAAATCCTGTGCCCTTCATCGTCACCCCAATTTAATCAGGCACAAACTTTAGATTCATGTTATTTTGATGTACAGGAAGTTATGGCTCCATCTAGTTTATAAATTATCTCTCATTGTGAATCATTTTAATCCTTTATATACATTTATCAATTTCCCGAACTCGTGGTCAACGAGATTATATCCCTGAAGTTTAAAAATCAACTTATTTTTAGGTCTCTATTATTCCCAATTTTCTATATGATTCATGCCTGATAAGCAATTTGCAATCTCCTCGGTCCAGTATTCGGATACTATTCAAACACCAGTTGTTCTTTGCCATAGATATGGTTCTCATCCACAGATTAAAGAAAGCAGCAGGCATTTTAGTGCATGGGCTCTGCTCACACCCAGTTTGAACAAGGAGTGTCAACATTAAAAAAAAGATTATGTTCTAGCTCTGCTAAATTTTACGCTGTGTCGCCTAAGAGCCCCAGGGGCGGGACTTAGCAGGAAGTAAAAGGAGGAGTAAATTCACGGTGTCGAAAACGGAGGTGAAACACAAAAAATGTATTTACGCTTTTTTGGTGAGCACCACATTTATCTCTTAATGCTATGAGATAATATTTATGACCCACAAAGCAGTTATTCGTACAATTCGACAGTAGTACTTAAAAAAACTGAACAAAGTGATTTTGTGCAGCCAAACAATCTCACAGCATTCAAACATGTTAAGTCACTTTGCTGCCTAAGCTAAAGTAGGTTGCTTACGCCGCTCAGACCACTGCAACCTACTTCTCCGGAGCAGAACAAGCAGACACCATTGCCATTCTCTTTGTTTTTCATGCTTGCATGATTCCAACGGCGCACACACCTTCAAAGAAACTGCATCGAGAATCACTTAAACGTTCTCTGTTGCTTGAAAACGAGCACTTTTATGCATGAAATCAGCATTTGTTCACGAGTCGACTGATGCATTTTTATGTGTGTTTTACACATTCCGAGAGCACCGTGACCTCGAACTGGCGAAAGAAGCATGAAAGAATAGTTTGCATTCATAAAACATCCTCTCAATGCTTCCCAGTCTCTTCAAGTCCACCTGATTCATGTAAAAAACACCAGCCCCGTTTTCAGTTTCGCTTTAATCCTGCACACACAGATTGATTATTTGAGCCAATAAGGTCAGAGCTATATGCACACAAATTAAAATCCTCGAAGCGGATGAGGCTGACAGGGTGATGGCGAGACAAATGGCAGCTTTATGTCTCACTGAAGCTGTGATACATTCAGGCAGCTGGTTTCTTTTTTTTTTTGTTAAAAAGCATTTGTGAAGAAAACAAAAACAGGGCACTATTTTTTGTGTTTACATCACCTACCACCTCCTTTTAATTTCATAGTCATTCACATCCAAAATCCATTGAATTGCATGCTCCATCTCTCATTCTTACACTTGATTTTTTTGTGTCGGGTGATTCATTATTAAATTATTTGGGCGTGCATGTGTTTGTGAGTGAGAGGAAGCATGAGCTGCAGAAGGGAGTGAGCATTACGAATCACGTCATGTTGTCTCATTCATCCGTGAAAGAGTGATGTCACTAAAAAAATGTATCTGTTGTTTCTTTCTTTTTTTTCCCTTCCGTATTATATTTCTTATTTTATGTCGTGTTTTTGTCATTAGATGTCTTTTATTTTTCTGTTTTAACCGAAACACTGGCTGCACCTCATGAAAAAATGTCTTTTTTATTTTGTTCTTCTTTTGTTCTTTTTGATTTTCTTCATTTAAACTGTGTAAAAATGTTTTAAAAACTTTTTACATTTCCATCCGTACTGTGTTTTGGGAATGATAGTGTATTCAAACACATTAAAAGAAATCTGACATGGAGCATGTCGACAATGTGACCCTGTGGAGCACCCCCGGCTCTTTTAGGCTCATTTGTTCCTGTTTGTGTTTCCTTTGCTAAATGTATTCATTTTCATTTGTTCAGGTCATTAAATTCATTGTCATTCCATTTTTATTTTGTGGTCTTTCTTGTCACGTGTGCTCCTCATGTGTGCGTGTTGATTAAAACGATAATGACGATGATGAATATCTCACATTAATCAATAATCCTCCTTTGTTAAATGTAAGTATTCAACCAAGCGAAGTGGAACTCAAACACAACCTCTCATGGAGTTTTACTTTTAATTCAACACACTTTTGAAAAACAAAATATTAAACCTTTTTAGAATTTTGTATTATTTTAAATGATTTTACCGTGTTTTCACGACAATAAGCTGCACCGTACCAAAAGGCGCAGTCTCAGTTATGTGTTCCGTGACTGTATTTAACCAACACATAAGATGCAGCTAACTATACGACGTGTTTTTTTATATACAATCCACACCCACACTTCTTTTTAAAGTTCTCATTGTGTCAGCCCACCTCACAACAACACACGCGTACACAGGGCGCTTTGCAATATAGGGCGCGGGTTTTATATACAATCCACACCTTCACACCTTCCCTTTTAACGTCCTCATGGTGTCCTCTAGTATGTCCACCTTAAAACAACAACACACACGGAGTGCGCCGCACATTGTGAAGAAAATCTAAGAGTTTTACGTGCGCCTTGTAGTAGTGAAAATACGGTAAGTGAAAAATCTGGTCCTAATTTTTTGTGAAACTGCCTCAAATGAAGTGTTTTATGTTAAAAATATTTAATAGTCTTGTTTTGGTTTTTTTTGTTTTTTAAGGAGCAAAATAGTCTTCCGTATGCAACTTTAGCTCAAGTCCGACATGTCCTTGTATTTTTCAATAGCGCTAAATGACGCTACCGTGCATGTGCAGCTTGTGCTGGTTCAGAACAAAATAGACAAAAAAACAAAATAGCATTTTGTTCAACTTTAAAACTATATTACTATTCACAATTTTTTAAGCCAAAACTTAAAGCTCCAGATAAGCGGAAGACGACGGAACGGAAGTTAAAGCTTGAATGATTCTGTTTCATTTTTCCTGGAGCTTTTTTAATCACATCCCCGCTTTTTTCTGGGATTTTGTGATTAGAAACGTCCAAGATCCACATAGAACAGAAACCAGCACATCATTCATATTTGATTTTTTTTCTCTCTCTCTTTCAGACTGAGTTGCCATTTTTTTAAAATCTGTCTAGACAACAAAATAATATTTCTTCTATGTTACATACATGCTGTTCAGGGACTGAACGGTAGCCGGCTACGTAAACAAATTTGTCAGTCTTATTAAATCTCTCCTCCAAACACTAAAACAGAGAGCAGGTTGGGGTTTTTTCAGCCGCCGAGAGAAAGATTCGAGTGTGTCCTAATCAGATTCAGACAGCAGCATGCGGGACGTAGCTGGAAACATCCTTAAGTTGGTTATGTAAATGTGTGCTGCATATTTAATCCTGAGCTCCACACGCTTTCTTTCCTCATACAGATTTGATTATAATTCCTTCCCCGACACTTGTCCTCCTGTTCTGATAATCTGTGTTTAAGACCAGCCGTCATCTTTTATTTTTCTTATTAGCATTACGTTGCCACGTGTTACCGTTGCAGATTGGAAGAACAGTACCTCCAGCAGTGATTTTTAAAAAGGTTTGCCGGTGTCGTTTTTTTTTTTTCTACAGTTGTGAGTCATAGACGAGAAATGTAGAGATGAAGAGCCAGAAATAGTGCATGTCGTAACAACAGACCAAAAACGCAAACATGTATGTCTGATTCCTCATCCTGTGTTCCTTTTCCTCACTCTTGTCTATCACTCCATCTGTCTAACGGGCGTTCACACAGGAAAGACGGGCAAAGATTCTTAGCGAGGGTTGTACCCGCGCCTGGCGGGGCCGTAGGCAGGATGTGCCCATATAAAGGCTTTCTGTCTTTACACTGGAGCTCTCATAAGCTGCTGTTCTCCTCTCTGTGAACAGTTTCCATAGCAACAGTATTTTGTTTCCCTCTGTGGCAGAAAAAGAGAGAGAGAACAGGAGTTCAAAGGTAGAGGACAGGGATGGATGTTGCACCACAAGAGGTAGATATAGAAGTTGGACGAGTTGGTTGAAAAAAAAAAAACAAACAAGAACGTGTTCTTTTTTTTTTCAGATAAGTCACCGGAGGCTTGTTGGCTTTAGGGGTATTAAGTGGGTTTTCTTGTTTGGGATGAGTGCCCAGCCAAACACATCATTACATAAAGCACATTCTGGCTGACTCACAACTACTCTCAGATAGGTGGTTTTCAGGTCACAGGAACACAGGTGAGTAAAAACGCTGACAGCTACTCAGACAAGAAAATAGGACTGTTGTGTTCAATAAAATATTTCACACCTGTGTCCCGGCCATAGCTGAAGTAGATTTTTCACCGCTTACACAATAACAAACCCTGTTATACAATACAAGGATGGATGTACACACAATAAAAACTGAAATTGTTCATCACTGTGAGCAGAGCACAGGCACTGAAACAGGGGTTTTCAACCTTTTTCATGCCAACGTACATTTTTCCATTGGATAAAAAGTTGAGGCACACCACCAAGCAAAAATATTAAAACTTCTCTCAATATCAGGGGTCACCAACCTTTTTGAAACTGAGAGCTACTTCAAGGGCACTGAGTAATGCAAATGGCTACCACTTTGATAATACACTTCTGAAATAACAAAGTTACACAGTTTAATTTGATATTATTATTATTAATGATATTCTATGAGAAGACACTGATTGTTAATGATCCATCACAATAATTATTTCAGTATGATTAAACAAGGTAGGAAACAGATACATTTCAATATGCAAAAAACAAGAGTTTCATTTTCAAATGATCACTTCCACAACATTTTGCAGAAAATATTTTTTCAATTTTTACTAACCACCAAGAGTTATATCATAAACTCTGAAGCATGTTTGTACAAATTATTAATTATGTAAGATTTAACAAAAATCTACTCCTTTCAAAATAAGGACGGTACAACTGTGCGTCGCCACAGTCACACTGCAGATGAGACACACACAGTTTTCTTTCACATTAATAAAAAAGAACTCTTCCTCCCATTCACTGTGAAAATGATAAGTTTTCTTCCTTTTTTCTGCCATGTTTTTGTGGGTAGAAAACGCGTTCATAACCTCATGTTTGCAGCGCTCACGAGCTCATCTCAGCAAAGCTGGTTTGTCATGCGCACTAGACTGACCTCTGACCCATACTACGTCAGAGTTCGTATATTAAACTTTTTTTGGGATATACATTTTTTTTTACGTTTTTGTGTATTCGTTTTTAAATTTACATCACTGTAAATAAAATTTAAAAGGAATAGCAACACAATTAAATACAATTTTAGACAGAGCTAATTCATGATTAGTGCTATTTTTAGAACTGGCCTGCAGACGACTGATGTGGTAGCTGTGGGCGACCTGGTGCCCGTGGGCACCGGGTTGGTGACCCCTGCTCTATATATTATTACAATGTATATATCGTGTATCTAGTTTCAGACATTGAGTCTTTCAGAGGATTTACCCAGAATTCCAGAGAAACTTTTTCCTCTTTAATTCTAGTGGAAATCATGAGATTTAATTAAAAACCACAATATTTTGGTGAGCTTAACTGGGTAAATTCTGGGAGGGATGGACAGCATCATGCAACAAAAAAAGCAGAGAAGAAGAGTGGGTTGCTATGGTTAGAGTAAACAACCTATCGCAGAATGTCATTAAATAAAATGACAGGATTTCATAGTGCTAAACACAAACACATACGTTATAGTCCTTTATTTCTTTTTTTACACAAACACCACAAGATCAACCGAAGCAGTCACAAAGAGCTACAGGTAAATCCCGATCAGCGTATGAGGTGAAATGGGATAATTTCCCACGAAAAACCTGAAGATCTCTCACGGTACACTAGTGTGCTGCCGAACACTGGTTGAAAAACGCTGTACTATAACACTTCCTGCTTACATTAGAATATGGACATGTTGGAGGACAAAATCCTTGGTCAAAACAACTTGGTGCTTGAATACAATATGAACGTTGGATAGGAGAGTTTACAAATTACTTAAAAAGGAATGCATAAAAAAGAAAACCACATGTGACATGTGGACGAAATCAGAAAGCTGATTGGACAAGTCAAATTTGGAATCCTTTAGGAATCACTTGTATCGACGGGTATTTATTTTTTCTTTGGAATTGCTTTAACATGAGCTATGTTGTTCCGACTTTTATAGAGAAACTTATTCATACTTTAAATTGATCCACAGCAATGACTCCTTTCCCGAGGCGTCATCCAAACCCTGACAAGTTCCAGAAAAACTATTCCACATGAGGAAAAAAAATCTATACGAATGACCAACAAAGCAAAACGTGCTCATTTACCCAACAAGATAAACCTAAATGATCAACCGCGATGCGAAAAAAATAATGATGGAGATCGTCCAGAGTGAAAAAAACCTACAAAAATATTCTCATTTATAGTTCCTACTATAGATCCCTGCTTTCCATCCTTGCTGCTTCCATGACAACCAGACAAAAGGTTAGAAGGTGGAAGGCATAATGAGTTTATGTCTTTAGATAGATGCAGAAGCCTCGTCTGAGCCACATCCTCTCACCCTGATGACCTCTGCTTACTAAGTAGAGGAATCGTCCCTTATTAGTTTGGCCTCAAGATTCTTCCTGCTTCGGTCGAGATGGATGTAAGAATTGGATTTAAGAAGATGTTGATGAATCAACTTTTCTGAGAATTTACTGATGTTTAAATGTTAAAAATGGACAGTAAAACACATAGACCACATGAGAAGTAGAACTTCGTTTTAACTTAGCACACTGATGTTAACACTTTTCATTTCAGAGAGATGTTTCACTTCATGGATTTCAATCAAATTTTGCACTCTTTCTACTCTCTTTCCTCTTCAGGCCTCCCAGGGTTCCTCCGGCTCGCTATCTTCCGCTCACATTTCCAGCCCGGTGGAAGATGCTGATGGAGTCATCACTGAAAGTAGGAAAATGTTACACTGCAGACATCTCGCTTCATTTTCTTCTCTGTAGTGCAAATGTTCGACAATCAGAACCACGCATGTGACCTTTCATCCATCTTTCTGTTTTGTGTCTTTGTTACACCGATGTTTGCATTCCTTCGATCTTTTTTTTTCCACTTTCAATGTGCTTTTGAACTCTACCAAAAGAAAATTGCATAAAATTAACCAATCAATTCAAATTGAACAGGTTCCTCTTTTGTTATTTACTCAGATGGTCCAGGAAACCATTTCAAATGTCTGAAATTGATTTATGATTTAAATTAAACTGAGCACTCAGTTGTTCAGTTCTGCGAGCGTCCTGCCTGTTCTAAATTCTGTGCACATTCCCTCCAGCTGAAGTTCTCGTGGATGAAGTTCCAGCTGTCCCGTCCTATATATCAGACCGCTACAAGGTGGGCCGCACGCTGGGCGATGGGAACTTTGCAGTTGTCCGCGAATGTGTGGAGCTCTCAACGGGACGCGAGTACGCTCTGAAGATCATTAACAAGGGCAAATGTAGAGGCAAGGTAAACATCCGCTAGGCTGATGACACAATAGAGGAAAGGGACATTTTTCATTTGGGTTTTTCTTTTTCAGGAGCATATGATCCAGAACGAGGTGGCCATCCTCCGCAGGGTCAAACATCCAAACATAGTGCTGCTCATCGAGGAAGTGGACACTTATAATGAACTCTACCTGGTCATGGAGCTGGTGAAGGTGGGTTTCTGTTTCATCCATTTTCATACTTATATGAAACCAAGAGGAAGCAAAGCGTCAAAGTCAAGGCGATCCACCAGTGCAGCAAAATCTCTCAGTGTGGGACTGCGGCCCCGGGCGCTCATGTGTTCACATTTATCATTCTCTCTCTCTCACTCTCTTGCTCCTTCAGTCAAGAAATGTTTGTGCATAATTCAGGAGCTTAGAATTTGATCCATCTGTTCGAGCTGGGTTGTGGAGTACTACAGAATCTAGATGAGAGAAATGTGTGTATTTCTCCAGAGTAGGAGGATAGAAAGAAGGTGACGGATGAATAGGGCGGAAACAAGCACTGCCGTGGTGATAGGGACTGCAAATCAAATGGGATTAAGTTCAACTAAAACTGTCATTCACTTGTATTTTGGAGCAGGGGTGCCCAACATTTTTTGTCCCAGGAGTTATTTTTTAAGTATCAAACCTCCTGAGATCTACCAGTCCAGTGTCAACATCACAAAGACACACAGATCGTTTCCAGTCTGCAGTAAGACTACCCTCACAACATGTTTTGTTGTTGTTACACAACCATTAGACATCACAACACAAACACACAGACAAAGTCCTCTCTCAACACACAGACATGGTCCTCTCTCTCAAACACACACAGACAAATTTCTCTCTGTCTCTTTTTCTCTCTAACACACACAGAAACACAGACACAGATATTTTCCACGAGCACACAGCGTTTTAGCAGGGGTCACACCAGTAGCAGGCGCTACTAATTGAGAACTGTCTTAACAACGTGCTTTTGCAACACAGACTCCAAAAACTACAATAACACTACAAAAAGCCACTAGATTGACACTTTTTCAAAGAAAAGAAAAGAGTCGCTAAATTTCAGCGACTTTAACAGTAGAGGGTCTGAATACTTGCTAAAAATAGCGTCAAAGTCTCTGAGTTGACAACATTGACTTGCGGTCATTTTATTTTTTTCCGTACACACCTGGCGGTCGGCATGGAATCATTCTGTGGGCTACCAGTAGACCGTGATTGACTGGTTGGGCACCCCAGTTTTAGAGTATATGGTTGTAGTGACATTTTTAAAAATGACTTTTTGCTCGTTAGTACTGTAGTCGTACTGATTAGATAAACAAGCAAACATTGACAAATGTCAGCCAATCATGTTTAGTTTTACATATAAATACAAACTCTTTATTTTCTGCTTACATGAAAGAATATTTGGTTGCTTTGCCATCAGCTCCCCGTGTCCTTGAAAAGTATTAAATATTTTGCTCCTGGAGGAAACTCTGTAGGTCATGTACTCGTCTGTGTGAAGCTCATTAGGATGGCTTCCTAGAGTTCTCAGAAATCTGCCACAACAGCATTTGTTTTGCACTTAGTCCAGACTTTCCACGCACACAAGAGAAAAAGTGATTTGTGTAGCTTTGATTCCTAGCTGTAAGACATGCCTCATTTCCAGCTGAATTTAAATGTCCCCCTTGTCTGATACACCCCCAGCATTTGCATGGAAAGAGTGTGCATCCGTCTATCTCTGGGTATACAGAAATAAAGAAGGACAGATGCAGTGGTTGGAGGCTAAGCTTCGGCATTTGACAGCTTTTCTATTTAAACAACTGCTGCCGAGTTTGAACCCTGACGGTGTGTCTGAGTCAGTGCTGGAAGAGAGGAATATGCAGCACTATTTTAAGCCGCTGCTCCACTTAGTCCGCTTGGGGAGTGAAAACACAGAGAGGGTGAGAGAAAAGTAAGAATTAGAAAGCTAGCACCTGTAGAAATGATGATGACCTGAAAGGAAATGAGGGGGGCATGTGAGGAGAAAAAAGGGCTTTAACAGACAGAAAGTGTAATAAAACGCTTATTCTTAAAGCTTTTGGGGAAGTTTTAAATAAAAGTTCTAGACCAGGGGAGGGTAAACTTTTTGACTTGCGGGCCACATTGAGTTCTAACATTTGACAAGGGAGCCGGAACAGGAGCAGATGTATGGTATGCTTTGGTAACCACTGGATTAGACCGATAGAATGGCGCGCTAAATTTTAAACAAGCTTGCTAAATGTTACATCAAGAGCGTTAAATTTCAAATCTAGTGGCGCTAGGTTTGAAATCTAAGCCCTTGTTGTAGCATTTTGCTTGTTTTAACCACTAACACGCTTGTTTACAAGTGCGTAATGGGCCGGATAGCTTTTCATATCTGTGCACACTGTTTATTTTGACAGCGTGCGCATCATGGAGACACACATTTTATTGGAAGCATTATTGTTGTTTTTGCAACAAAGCCAATAAGTCCAGAGTACGCAATCTAATGAGGAAATATGAGAATTGCAGGGGAAAGAAATTATTTATTTATTTTTTTTAATTAAAACATTTAACAGGCCGCATGTAGCCTGCTGACCGTAGTTTGCCCAACATGCCTGTTCTAGACTAAAAGTACAAATGATTCCTTGGGCTGCTGAGAAGAGAAAAAAACACACAGCTGAATAAACTTTTCTCCCCTTTTTTTTAAACAGTCAAAAGTTGGATTATCCTGGATTATCCTCACAGCCTACACACATACAGTATTCTCCTTGATTTCTCCACAGGGGGGAGATTTGTTCGACGCCATCACCTCTGCCAACAGATACACAGAGAGAGACGCCAGCGGCATGCTCTACAATCTGGCCAACGCCATCAAATACCTTCACAGCTTAAACATTGTGCACAGAGACATCAAACCAGAAAACCTGCTGGTAAGTTCTCTCTCTTCTTCTCTCATTTCCTGCTGCCTTTATGAATGAACAGCAAAGTCATTTCACTCACTCTTGGAGAGAAAATGAGTCATCCTCGCTTCCCTCACACCTTCTGCTCACTGCCTCTTTTTTATCTTCTGATTGAATCCTTAAGGTTGTACTCTTGATCAAACTGATGACTTACAGTATTTCTCAAATTGTTTTATGAACTGGGGAAATGAAAAAATGCACTGTTTTACCCAAAAATAAACCTTTAAAGAACACAAGAAAAAATTAAAAATAGATTTTGTAGACGTTCATGAATGCCAGACCCATTTAATTTGACAACCAAACAGTCGCAAAATAGATGTCAATGGTCTTTTGAAATTATTTTTTTTTTCTTTGTGAAGGTCTATGAACACGCAGATGGCAGCAAAAGCCTGAAACTGGGAGACTTTGGTTTGGCCACTGTGGTTGATGGACCTCTCTACACCGTCTGTGGAACTCCTACATATGTAGCACCTGAAATCATCGCAGAAACAGGGTGAGAACATGGAGTTTATTCATTTAAATCAAAACACTGACTAAGACACCATCAGACATAGTTTTATAAATTTATGAGGAGAGTAGAAGGTAGTTCCCTGTTTCACTTCTTCAGATGTACATGTTTCTGCTTGTTTTTGAACAGATATGGCCTTAAGGTGGACATCTGGGCAGCTGGAGTCATAACCTACATCCTGCTGTGTGGTTTCCCACCGTTTCGAGGGTAAGCGCTTAACAACACACACAATCCAACAGTTTACATTGAAAACATTTAGCAGTACACTGAAGATCAGGTTAAAGGTTGTTTGGAAGGTGTTCAGAAATTCATCTTTTGCAATATTATTTAAATGCGCCTTCAGTGGATGTGCGCGTGTTTCTAAAATAGGTGTACTGAAAATTAAATACGTATACAAATATATTTTATTCTTGTTCCAAATTATCATCCAGCTAAGATTTTTCTTTCACATATCCTACCAGTGGCGTGCAGTGAGGTTTATGTCCTGTGAGGCACCGACTTCTCAAGAGTCGGATTTACAATTGTAAGAACTGAAAAATTCTTCCTCGCTGAAAGAGAAAAAGAATTTGCCAGTTTGCATGCGTCCCCTTGAGTTGAGGCAACATACTTGCCTGCCTCACCTGCTGATTTTTCTCTGTACTTTATTCACTCAATAAAATGGTAGAAATGTTTAGTCATAACTCAAATGCATTTTAACCAGAGGTGTCAAGTAACGAAGTAAGACTACTTCGTTACCTTACTCAAGTAGAAAATCTCGTTATCTTTACTTTAACGAAGTAATTATTTTTTTGTCTACTTTTTACTTTTACTCACTACTTTTTTATGCAATTATCTGTACTTTTACTTCGTTCATTTTATAAAAAGTAGTCGCTACTTTCGCCATTTTGTCACCGTTAAAATGCCGCGACTGTTTGTTGGAGTTTTTTTTTTTTATGATCCCTGAATGCATCAAACAAAGGAACAGATGAATGATTGGCTGAAAGGTCCAGTCAATCATTACTTTGGAGCGAGTAGCCCCGCCCACAAACTTTTAAAGAGCAGGGACGTCAATTTCCGTGTTTGAGACTCGGGCTCGGAAATCAAAGTGTTTCTGATGCTGCAACACTGAACTTTGATTGAATTATCAATTTTTAAAAAAAAAACAACAGCAAAGAAATGTTTTTTTTTATTATTATTTTCAGTCTGCGGTTATTGTAAACGTCTTTGCTGAAAATGTTGTAGATGGTATTTTTATAAAAATAACTTTGATCTGTGATGCACTATTTTATCTTTAGAAACAAAGCTAATTGAACTGATTAATCCATAAATAGTAGTGGATGAAGTATTTGTGCTTAAAAGCATCCAAAATGTTATTGATTAGTTTATAAAGACTGACTGAGGAGATTAAAACTACACATCACTTAGATTTTGTATCATGAAGATGTTTGGGTTAACATAAAAAAAACCTTATATGTATGTACACATATATATGTAGATAAGTATATATGTAAATTTATATATACCGTCTCCTAGGTCCCGCCCCTACTGGTTTTTTAAAATCTTGTTTCCCTGGTTATTTTTTCATTTTTACAGTTCTTAAAATTTTAGAAAAAGAATCCAAGGATTTTGCCTCCTGTGTGTTTCCTTCACTCCCACTGCCTTACGAGTGCATGTAAAGGGTGTTATTTTGTCAATGGGCGTGGTTATACTGGGTGTACGATATTTTTTGTAAAATACGATAATTTTACGTCATTAGTACGATAATCCAGCACCTCCCACCTGGCAACGCTGGTTCCAGGTGTCACGCAGGCTTTATGTGGCACTCCCAACCTTATCAACTTGATAAAGACTATTCAGTATTGCCTCAAAGAACTTTGAAAACTAGCTGCCTTCAAGGCTTGAAAAAGCCTTTTGGTCATTTTTTTTTTATTTATTTATTTATTTTTTTACATTGAGTGTGTTTGTGTCTGCTGAAGTTGGTTAAATTAGGTGATGCAGAGTGAAGCTTGATAGCTGAAGGGACGTTACATAATGCACTGCTTATGTTAATACATTTGATTGTGTTAATTAATCGATTTCCAATAAAGATTATTAAGAAATAAATGTTTCTGATTCATAAAGTTTAACACCAAAACACTTTCATTTATTATCATATTTACTGCTCCTTAAAGCATGTGATAATGGTTAAAAATATGTTCATACGCTTTTGTTAACAATATTTCTTTTTTTCTGAAAATTACTTTTACTTTTTTTACTTGAAGTAGTTTTAAAATAGGTTACTTTTTACTTTTACTTAAGTAAAAAACTTGAGTTGATACTTCTACTTTTACTAAAGTAGTTTTTTAACTCGGTATTTATACTTCTACTTGAGTAGAAAATGTTGGTACTTTTGACACCTCTGATTTTAACACATGTGAAAAATAATATTTTTTTATGTACCTTATGTGCCTCACCTGCCTCCGCTGACCAAACGTCACTGGATCCTACTCACTTCCCCTTCGCTGCTTTGTAATGTCATTTTAGCAGCTGTTTATACGTATGTCTGGCAGAATCCTTTCTCATGTTTTTATCTGCACGCACAGTGTGGACTTTGAATCAGACACAAATCTTTTTAACCTGAAAAATGGAATGTTGTCATCTACCTATTCCCTGCTTTCTAGCAGCAGAGTCATTAAAAACCTCAGCTAATCATTCTTGAAAGTCTTTGGCCCACAGCCTAAGAATCATTTCAACCTCCTGCTTTCAGCAATGGCAACCCAGAAGTAGCCAGAAAATACCAAAGCAGGGCAGGTGTTAAAGCTTTCCCGGTGTTCACAAAGAATTGCTTAAAAAAAATTGCGTTTTGCTTTTTAATATCGAGTTTGTGCACAATTGGCTGACAGCGGTATTGCAGTTGTACTCATGCGATAATTGCTGTTTTTGTTGCGGATGTCTTTGCAGGAGCAGTGACGATCAAGAGGCTCTTTTCGATCAGATACTTATGGGACAGCTAGAATTTCCTCTACCATACTGGGATAATGTGTCCGAAACAGCCAAGGTGACAGTTCTACCAGTACACATGTCATAGATCTGCTGTTCTTGGACTAGTTTGGTTTATTTTAGGTAAAAAGCTAATTTAACTGATCATTGCCTGATTGTTGCTACAGGAGCTAATCCGATCTATGCTGGAGGTGGAAAGTGATCAGAGATATACGGCCCTCCAAGTGCTGGAGCACCCCTGGGTTACTGTACGTAGAATGTTCTCCAAACAAAGAACCATCGTACTTCTTTCTTTGCATCATTTCTAATTTGTGATCCGATTCTCCACCCGCAGGATGAAGGTCTATGTGAGAATGAGCACCAGCTGTCAGTAGCAGGGAAGATAAAGAAACACTTCAACATGACTCCGAGGGTCAACGACACCACTGCTGGGGTGTCGGTCATTTCTGTAAGTTTCAGAGGAACCAGTTGGTCTAGCCATTACAAAACGCTAAAATCAACCTCAATGGATATTTAAAGTACTCCACAACTTTCATCTTTTTGTCAGTTCTTTCCAATTCTTGAAGTTGTTTTCTGATTTATTTTTTCTTCCCGTGTGAACCGGATTGATTTTGCTGGTTTCTCTTTGTGCTCAGCTGGATGACAGCTTTTCTATGCAGAGATCTGGGTCGTTGGATTTCTACCAGCACCCGGCCATGTACTGGATAAGGTACGCTAGGTTTCCATGGAGACACAAAAAAAAAGGGGTTGCAAAACAGCAAGAAATCAAAACAATCTCAAATTGTGTCTCTGGAATAAATCCCCCCGCCCCCTCCTGCAACCCGTACCACTCCTTCCCTGACTGAGCGCTGCCCCGCTGGTTGCCTGCTGCTGCTTCTACTCCATTAAAGCTGCACCTTTCATTTCCTTTCCCTTTTTGTCCTTTCCCCATCATAAACGCGGATCCATGCCGGATCGGTGCTGCCTGTCTCCGGCTAGTGATTGCTTCGTGTTGTGTTTTGTGTCTGTTTAACCTTCACAAGTTGCAGCTTTGATGTCATTGTGAGCAGATCGATGCTGGATTGATCTGCTTAGCCATTTCTTTGTGAGCGCTGCTTTTCCAAAAAAATTATTCTGCACCCTCGCTTATTTGTCGGAAGTTCTGTGCTTGATGTTAAGCTACTTCCTGTGTCTGGCTCTGCTTCTTCAACTCACTCTTGTTTTACCACACAACCATCTGAACACAGTGCTCTGCTTCTTTCTCGTAGGCCACCCCTCTTGATAAGGAGGGGCAGGTTCTCCGACGAGGACGCCACCCGGATGTGAAGCTGCAAATGATTCAGAAGATAGAAGGAAGGACAAACCTGTGCCGGGCAGAGCCTCCCTGTTGCCTCCCTGGCTTGCCCACAGTTCCTCCTCTTCTGACCCCCAACATTTGCTCTGACGCTTCTCCAGACCCCAGCCACCCATCGGACTCAGATGACATCTCCATCAGTTCTGTCAGCACCATCTGCTCCCCTGCTTCACCCTTTTAGAGAGGAGGCAGAGGGGAGGAGGGTGATGGGGAGATGCATCCAAGGAGAATCCTCTTTCAACTTCTCCCTCGGAGTGGAGGAGGGGGAAGAGGAGACATCGACATCTTTACACCAAATGCTGGACAGTGGAAAAAACTGGGGAGTAGATCAAAAAAAGGGGTTGACGAGCAAGAGTTCAACAAATTTAAGATTGGGAGAAAAGAGGCAACAGGAACCGGTGGAAGAAAGCGGAAGACTTTATTTTATTTCTTTTTTTTTTTAAACGTTCTCTCATCCGAGCACATGTTTCAGAGCTCAAGGAGCAAGAAAGGAAAACTGATGTGTTCACCTTTCAGTGATGATCCGGGCCAAACATGACGAAAAAGCTCTACATGGCAATATGAGAATATGGACCAATGTTCATGTTTTATTGAACCTTATTTACTCTTTATTTGTTCTCGACATTTTATATGTAACACCCTTTTTTTAAAATAGAAGACAGTTTATTGTTGACTGAACTTAAAAATGTGTAGACATAGACAACAGAAATGTCAAGTAAGGTATGCTAGACGTATTGAACACCCCAAAAGGCCAAATAAAAGGTAAAGAAAGACAAAATAAAGAAATCTAACAGCAGTAGTCGAAAAGAGCACTTTTTCCCTTCAGCTTTGTGCTCTAACAGTGTAGATGTTGCCTTATCGTTCGGTTGTATTTCAATATCACAGTTTACATTTTACACAAATCTGCTATTAAGACAATAATGGTGCGTTTTATTGCCACTCGTTACCTTGTTACCTGCCGGTTCATAACATCTCAACACACAAAATCGAGCAGCATCTGGGTGCTGGTAGCAAACTTGAACATCTCAATCGATTACTCGTCAGTTGTCTTTTTTTTTCACTGATGGCGTGAAAGCGGTAAATAGTATGAATGTTGCAGGCCAATAGTCCCATCTGAACTCTGAACGCTAATTTTCGATGATAGGAAATGAGGGCTACCTATTTGCACAAAAGTACTGCAGTCCTGGTGCAGTCAAACGGGATGAAGGAATGTCAGAAAACCAGCAGCACTCGTGCAAAGCTAAGTACGGTTAGAAAAATGGCGGATTTATTTAAGCTCTGTAGAACCTCATTCATGGCTTCATTTACTCAGATGAAAGCATGACAGACATACAGTAGCCTATTCTTATAAAAACAAAGCTGTTTAGTGATGAAGTAATGTTCATATGTTCTGTAAATACCAATTTTATTTATTTTGATAGCTCACAATATATTTCTTTACTGGTACTACAAATATGAGAATTGTAAAAAAAAATAATGAAAATGTGTCTACAAAACATAGCTGTGCGGAACAATAGGCGAAGAAAAAAAATCAATCTTGAAGAGATCATCAGGTGCTTCTGATGAGTTTTTTTTTTTTTTCAGTTCTCACTGCAGTCGTTGCACTTGTCTAAGTTTCTGTATTTGTCTTCATCTTCGCACATCCAAAGCAATGTGCTGCAGATCCGTCTGAATTTGTGGTGCTGAGGGAGTTCTAACCTCTCCAGTACATGTGGTTTACCAAAGTGCTCTCATAGCTGCACCACCGCATCACAACTGTTCCAAATATCGATACCTGTACCTCTGTTTAACAATGGTCTATTGATAACAATAGTAATAATTAAAATATGTTTGAAAGTCAAACTCTATGTGTGATTCTTCTTTCCAGTAAAAAAACGGGAGTTGTAATTTTCCCCTTCACTAGAGAGGCTACTTGATGGCTTTTAATACACGTCGATCCAATTATAGCAAGAACTGCTAGATGTGTAATTTTACATCCACATACAAACTGGATGATTAAGAATCGCAGTAAGAAAAAAAACCCCAATCATTTAAAAAAAACTTGACTCCTGTATTTAAGGTAGATGGCAAATATCAAACTTTTTCTTCTACTTTCGGCATTTCCCTTCAGGGGGCGCCACAGCAAGTCAGTTTCTTCCATCTAACCCTATCTGCTGCATCCTCCTTGGTCACACCAACTGTCTTCACGTCTTCCTTCACTGTATCCATGAACCTTCTTCCTCTAGGCCTCTAGGCCTCTTTCCTGGTGGTTCCAAACCCAGCATCAGCATACACGTTCTCTCTCTCACTGAGTTTGGACTGCTTGGACTGAGTCCAAATCATCTCAGTCTGGCCTCTCCGACTTTATCTCCAAAACCTCTAACATGTGCTGTTCCTCTGATTCTGTCCATCCTGGTCACTCCCAGAGAGATCCTCTATCTAATTATTACCTCTGCTACGTCCATCTCTGTTTCCTGTCTTTTTGACACAGTTACTGTCTCTAGATCAGGGGTATCAAACTCAGTTCCTGGAGGGCCAGTGTCCTGAAGATTTTCCATGTGTTCTTACATCCTCAGACCTGATCCAGATTATTGAGTCATTGTGCCAAATTTGCCAAAATTGGCTGTTGATTTCACTTTATTTGCATCAGCTGTATTGAACCTGGAACATGTATAAAACCCACAGGACATCGGCCCTCCAGAACTGGATTTGGACACCACTGCTCTCAATCAAACAGCATGGCTGGTCTCACCACGGTTTTGTACACTTTTCCTTTCATTTTATCTGAAACTCTTCTATCACATATCATATGTGATACTTTTCTCTACCTGCTCCAGCCTGCCTGCACATGCTTCTTCACCTCTTTTCCACACTCTCCATTGCTCTGGACTATTGATCCTAGATACTTAAAATCTTCCACCTTCTTTATCTCTTCTCCCTGTAACCTCACTTTTCCATTTGGATCCCTCTCATTCACACACATGTACTCTGTTTTACTCTGACTAATTTTCTGTTTATAGTGGTAAACTGTCAGCCAGTCACCTTCTAAACTGTCTGTGCCTTACGGGTTGTGGGGGGTGCCGGAGCCCATCCCGGCTGACTCAAGGCGAGGGGAAGGGTCCACCCCGAACAGGTTGCCAGTCCATCACGGGGTCAACACACACACTCATTCCAAAGGACAATTTGGCACCAGCCAATCAACCTGACATGCATGTTTTTTGAGGGTGGGAGGAAACCGGAGTACCCAGAGACATGGGGAGAACATGCAAACTCCACACAGAAAGGCCAGTGCTCCAAGCCTCGTCCTCACTCTAATTTAAATTAAAATTTTCACATTAAAAATATAAAAACATACAAATAAGAGATCAAGACAAACGTTTAACTTTATTTCCGGTATTATTAAATATAAATACCAGCGTTCAAATAACGCAACAATTTCTAACATTAATGTGAATTATTATTGTCTTTTTTTTAGATGCCTAAGATTCCATAAAAGTTTTTTTTCTTTCGCTTTTAATTTATATATATATATACAAAATAAACATTTTCTTTTTATTATTTGTTGTTGCAATGCGTTTTTCTGCCATTGGGAGTCGCTGTGACGCAGCTGACGCAAAACCACCGAAGAAGGTTGTTTGTTTGCATGTATGGATGTCACAAATCGGAAGCTTGTTTTGAAACATAAATATAATTTAATTCCTTTGTCCATCTTTTGAACCGCTTTAACGTTTTGGATTGCAAAGATCATCCTGACTGAGTGCATGTGGAAGGAGGGATACACCCTGATCAGATCGCCAGCTTATTGTAAGGCCTCTTATTTATAAAAATCCTTTATAAACACATGTAAGTAAAGTGTATTTATTATTGAGGATTGTTTGTAAATTGGTTTCGGTTGAGCATTGATAGTAAATATGAGTGAGGGAGAGGGTTCCTCATCAGCAGCAAACAAAGACTCCACTTTGTTACTGACCAAAGATGGACAGAGGTATTATATGAATAAAAGTGGGGTGTTGGACAGTAGGAATGTCATCACCCCTCAGGAGACTGATAATAACATGTCTTATGACATGGATGACCCAGATGAAGAGAGTGATGTTCTGGATACCTCTGATCCCAGAGACAGCAATGCTAGCCCTGAGGAGCTGAATGATGAAGACCCTGCTGAGGTGGACAACGCTCCCAAACAGTGCACCTATGATGGCTGTACAGAGACCACCACTCAGGTGGCCAAGCAGAGGAAACCCTGGATGTGCAAAAAGCATCGTAATAAAATGTATAAAGACAAATACAAGAAGAAGAAAAGTGACCAGGCGATGTCTAGTGGAAAACTTGATGTAAGAAATCATTGATCGTTTTTTTTTTTTTGAGCTGTAAGATGATGTGTTTAACGAATGTTTTTGGTCGATCAGGAGAACTCGGAGGAGAGACCTGTGTCTGTGAACAAGCAGCGTCTTGGTGCCATGGGAGACCGTCCTGCAAGACCATCCCTCATAGAGCAGGTGCTCAACCAGAAGTGTTTGGTAAGTATGTACACACACACACACACACACACACACACACACACACACACACACACTTTATTCATTTAAGACACACACTGATGCGTTAGCTCAGTGAATCAAGAGACATCGGTTTGATTCCTATCAGGCCCGTGCCTAATTTTTTTTTTATTTTAATATAAAATAAAAGTAGCTTCCCTCACCGGGAAATTTAAAGGCTACATTTCACCGCAGCAGGCTGTCACCTATGACAGTGCCAATGGTGGGAGAAACGAGGGGTTAGGTGTCTTCTCCAAGGACCCTACATGTGCATTCAGTGGGAATCAAACCCGCAAACTTCCGGTTGACTTCCGGTTCGCGGGCGAACGCTCTAACCACTGAGCCACCGTTTCCCACCATAATTGTCCCTGTAGAAGACACCTAACCCCCAGTTACTCCCACCACTGGCGGCGTCACGGCTGCAGTGCAATGCAGTAAGTATTTCCCCATGTGGGGTGAATGTAGTACGATTAAAATAAAAAATATAACAGTTAATCTTATAAATTGAAGCTTATGCATTTTGAGGGTCTGACACCAGGGGTCCCCATCGTCAATGCCTCCCATCTCTTCCTTCATTCGACCCCTATGGCCCTTCCTGCAGGTTGTGAGCCTACCACCTGGAAGGATGGCCCATGTTCCCTTTCCAGGCGCTTGCTCTCGTGTCCTATCCTCGAGCCTGGCTCTATGGGGGGGGCCCAGTGAACTGCGTCCGGGCAAGGGCAACTTTTCCATGTTTGTTCTCTTCATTAGGGTTGTTTTTTTTAGCCGCGCTTTATCTGGCTCCTCACCTAGGACCTAGTTGCCTTGGGTGACACTACCAGGGCATTAAGCCCCAGACAACATACAGGTCCTAGGATCATTGGGGCATGCAAACCCCTCCACTACGATAAGGTGGCGGCTCAAGGAGTAGGAAATTGAAGTATAGTCCTTAATAAAAATCTAAAATGTTCTTTCTTATTGTTACGTCATTTGTATTTAAGTTTGTGTAATCCCTCATTTGTCCATACAAGAGGCTTCAAAGTTGTCTTCTGGACAGTACATTCAGCGACTGTCCAACAGCTAAATCTTTTGATCCTAATGAGTGGAACAAATTTTTTTAAACTTTATACCACTTTAGAAATGACTCCATTACATTAGATACATTTTATGAATACCGTATTTTCACGACCAAAAGGCGCGCAGTCCCAGTTTCGTGTGCTCTGTATTTAACACACACATAAGGCACATCTGATGATAGGGCGGGATTTATATACATATCCTCTACTATGTATGTCCGTCTTACAGCAACACACACACAAGCAGACAAGTGTGCGTATTTAAATATAGATCGGGAGCAAAACTGAGTTTGGTTGTGCTTTATTTAAATATTAGTTACAACAAAACTAAAAACGAGCGCATTACCAGTAATAGTCATTAATCAAATCCATCCAAGTCCTCTTCCTCTGTTTCAGAATCTAACAGCGGCGTCAAATCCAACATAGCAGGTTCACTTTCCTCGCTGTCAGAGTCACTTTCTGTACCGTGCGGCTCCTCAAGAATGATGCCGGCTTTTGCGGATGCTCGACAACAGGGCTAGCAGACACGTTAGCCCGAGCATCTACAATCTACTGGTAAACCTTCCACCCTTCGTGAAGCTGTGGTCTCCTCTGGTCATCCATCGCTTCCACGCTTCTCGCAGCCTTACTTTGAACGGCCGGTTCACGCCGACGTCCAGCGGTTGGAGTTTCTTTGTCAGACCTCCCAAAATCACAGCAAGCGTAGCGGTCACTTGCTTCACTTGGTTTTTCACGTCGGTGGTGAGATGAGCACGCATAGAGTCATAAATCAGAAGCAATGGTGATGCCGGTCTCCTTACATACACCTGCCTCAGCCATTCTTTCATCTTTCCTCGTCCATCCAGCCCTTTTTATTTGCCTTAATACACTCATACGGCGCAATGCACACGATAGGGCGTGTCGCTCATTTTGAGTAAAATCTAAGACTTTATATGCACCTCGTGGTCGTGAAAATACGGTACTTTAATAATCTTGTTTTTAGCACATTGTTCTCACTGATCCTGACGGTAGCGGGACTAGCCTAACTCCACAGATAAATGTGCTTATCAGACATGGTCAGACAGAACCCCGCGATCACTGAATGTACTGTCCAGAAGATGACGAGTAGCCATTTTTACAACCATTTGTATTTGATAGTAGAAAAAGTTTCAAAAAAGTCTTCTGGACAGTTAAATTCTTCAACGAAGAATTAAACTGTCCAGAAGACTTTTTTTAAACTTTTTCTACTATGGATCACTCCTGGATGAATGAGGGACTACATGCATTTGTATTTGATTTTTTTTAAATGTGTTTATCATGGTTATTTATTGGTTATTGAAACGATTCCCTTATTGTTTTCAGAAATTATCCACTTTTATGTCTTCCAGTCTCTGCTTCGGAGTCCTGAAGTGATTAACTTCCTGCAGAGGCAGCAACAGCTCCTGACCACTCGCAGCAAAAGCCAATCCCAACAGCAGTTCCAAGGTTGTTGACGTTTCAGAGGAGATGCAATGCTTCCTATGGATTAAGTTTGGGGATAAGTAGCAAAACTGTCATATTTATAGGAAAAATAGGCCTGCTGTCAAAGTATTTGTGACCCAGTGTTTAGAACTGTGGCTGCACAGTAAGGGCCTTGGTCAGCTTGTGTGGAGTTTACCTGTTCTCCCCGTTCACCCACATTGGTTCTCCATAGGATTTTCATTCATTTATCTTTTGAATCATTTATCCCTATCAGGGGTGCTGGAGTCTATCCTGGATGATGTACAGGCAGAAGGCAGGCTACACCCTGAACAACTTCACAGTCTGTTGCGGGGCTACACATACAGACAACTATTCATGCACACACTCGCGCCAAAGGGCAATTTCCCAGTAGCTTATCAACCCATCATATGTTTTTTTTTAAATTGAATTGAAAATACTTTATTAATCCCCAAAGGAAAATTTGATGCTGCAGTGCAAACACCTTGATGCCTTCCCACTCTGTTTACACGGCGTGGAAGCTGGCGTCTGAGCAGTTGAAAGACCAGTCCGTAATGATTCCACGGAGTTGGACTTGAGTATAACGTGCAAAATTTTCTACCTGAAAACAAAGACTGTTCTTTGTTTTTGTGCGGGAAAAGAGGAAGTCATTAGAATTTTTATTTATTAAAAAATGTTAAAACTTTATTAAAGTGCGGAAACACAACACCTCATACATGCTTTGTTATTATTAGCATAACTTGACGGGTAGCTCAGGCTCAGACAGAGAGTAGGGCAGTATCTCTGTTATGGGCATGCATGCATAGGAACAGGACGTAGCATAACTCGATGGTTATCTTACATTGACAGGACGCTGTAACATCTAGAGAGAACCCATGCATAAACGAGGAGAACATGCTAACTCCACACAGAAAGGCTAGTGAGTCATACCTCACCCCACCCGGGGTTCAAACACTTGATCTTTTTTTTCTTTTGTGAGGCCACAATACTAAACACTGCGTCACCGTGCAGTCTATCCAGTCGATTCCTAAAACACGCATGTTAGATTGATTGGCCACTGACAAATTGCTCCTATGAATGAGCGTTTGTGGCGGGACAAAATAGGAAAACGAGCACCCTGTTTTCTGTTTTGGAAAAGCAGGTGGATTGATGTTTTGTTTGTTTTTTTTTTGTTGAGGTTTAACAGGCTTTTATCTCTCTCTTTTATCTCTTTAGATATTTACTCCAAACATTTGTGGTGCTGTTTTTTTTTTTTTGTTTTTGTACAAATGGGATCCTCCAGCACAAAAGGTACACGTGGACAAAAATTAGATTGTTAAATTAAATCCTTCAAAAGGAACATAAAAAATTCTTTTGTAGGATGTAGAAAGCATAAAAATATTTCACCAAAATATGTGGTTTTGAAGTTTCTAAATTTATCATATCAGAAAATTCAAAATTTTGAGAAAAATGGCCTCAGTGATGATGAAATTGACTTCTTAGCAACACATATCTAAAGTAAGGACCATGAATATTTAAACAGAGACACAGTTTTCTAATTTACTTTCTGTAAAATACAAGTTAATTTTACATTAAACTCAGATACCATTGAAGTGCAGACTTTCAGCTTTTATTCCATGGGTTGAACAAAAAGATTCCATAAAATGTGAAAAATTAAAGCATTTTTTTAAACACAATCCCTTCATTTTATGGGCTCGTAAGTAATTGGACAATTGACTTCAGTTTGGGGCAATTCCCTTGTTAAGTAAGTAAGTAAGTAAGTAAGTAAGAAAACCTTTATTTGTCCCACACAGAGGTGTCAAAAGTACCAACATTTTCTACTCAAGTAGAAGTATAAATACCGAGTTAAAAACCTACTTTAGTAAAAGTAGAAGTTTCAACTCAAGTTTTCTACTAAAGTAAAAGTAAAAAGTAACCTATTTTAAAACTACTTAAAGTAAAAAAAGTAAAAGTAATTTTCAGAAAAAAAGGAATATTGTTAACAAAAGCGTATGAACATATTTTTTAACTATTATCACATGCTTTAAGGAACAGAAAATATGATAATAAATGAAAGTGTTTTGGTGTTAAACTTTATGAATCAGAAACATTTATTTCTTAATAATCTTTATTGGAAATCGATTAATGAACATAATCAAATGTATTAACATAAGCAGGGCATTATGTAACGTCCCTTCAGCTAACAAGCTTCACTCTGCATCACCTAATTTAACTAACTTCAGCAGACACAAACACACTCAATGTTAAATAAATAAAAGAAAAAAAATGACCAAAAGGCTTTTTCAAGCCTTGAAGGCAGCTAGTTTTCAAAGTTCTTTGAGGCAATAATGAATACTCTTTCACAAGTTGCTAAGGTTGGGAGTGCCACATACAGCCTGTGTGACACCTGGAACCAGTGTTGCCTGGTGGGAGGTGCTGGATTATCATACTAATGACGTAAAATTATCGTATTTTACCAAAAATTTCGTACACCCAGTAAAACCACGCCCATTGACAAAATAACACCCTTTACATGCACTCGTAAGGCAGTGGGAGTGAAGGAAACACACAGGAGGCAAAATCCTTGGATTCTTTTTCTAAAATTTTAAGAACTGTAAAAATGAAAAAAGAACCAGGGAAATAAGATTTTAAGAAACCCAGAAAGAAACCAGTAGGGGCGGGACTTAGGAGACGGTATATATAAATTTATATATATACATATCTACATATATACAGTATGTGTACATATAAGATTTTTTTTTAATGTTAACCCAAACATTTATTTACATGATACAAAATCTAACCGATGTGTAGTTTTAATCTCCTCAGTCAGTCTTTATAAACTAATCAATAACATTTTTGATGCTTTTAAGCACAAATACTTCATCCACTACTATTTATGGATTAATCAGTTCAGTTAGCTTTGTTTCGAAAGATAAAATAGTGCGTCACAGATCAAAGTTATTTTTATAAAAATACCATCTACAACATTTTCAGCAAAGACGTTTACAATAACCGCAGACTGAAAATAATAATAAAACATTTCTTTGCTGTTGTTTTTTTTTTAAAAAAACTGATAATTCATTCAAAGTTCAGTGTTGCAGCATCAGAAACACTTTGATTTCCAAGCCCGCAACAAGTCTCAAACACGGAAATTGACGTTCCTGCTCTTTAAAAGTTTATGGGCGGTGCTACTCGCCCCAAAGTAATGATTGACTGAACCTTTCAGCCAATCATTCATCTGTTCCTTTGTTTGATGCATTCAGGGTTCATAAAAAAAAAAAAAAAATCCGACAAACAGTTGCGGCTTTTTAACGGTGACAAAATGGAGAAAGTAGCGACTACTTTTTATAAAATTAACGACGTAAAAGTACAGATAATTGCATAAAAAAGTAGTGAGTAAAAGTAAAAAGTAGACAAAAAATAATTACTTCGTTAAAGTAAAGATAACGAGATTTTCTACTTGAGTGCGGTGTAAGGAGTGCAGCAAACAAATTTCCCCGGTGAGGGATGAATAGAGTAATTCAAAATAAAAAATAAAATAAATAAAAAAAAAATAAAATAACGAAGTAGTCTTACTTCGCTACTTGACACCTCTGGTCCCACAATGGGGAAATTGCAGTATGCAACAGAATAGGCACAGGAAGAAAAAAAAGTTTACAACAAGTATGCACAAACAAAACAAAAACAAAAAAGGCAAAATAGACTAAGGACAAAAACATACATTCAAAGTGAGTGAGCTACCGCACAGTTCTGGTGAGAAATAACAAAAAGAGCACATGGTTAAAATTGCTCATTGTTGAGTCTCACAGCAGAAGGAAGGAAAGACCTCCTGAATCTCTCCTTCACACAGCGAGGGTGGAGCAGCCTGCCACTGAGGCTGCTTTTTAGTGCAGACAGTGTCCTGCAGGGGGTGGGACTTGTTGTCCAGCATTGTCATGTCATTCTCATGTCATTATGAGTGAAGCAGATAAAAGGCCTGGAGTTGATTAGAGGACTCAGGCTTGCAGTTTGAAGATTTTGCTGTGAACAGACAACATGCGGTCAAAGAAGCTCTCCATGCAGGTGAAACGAGTCATCATTAAGCTGAGAAAACAGGGAAAAAACATGCGAGAAACTGTCACCATAGTAGGAGTGGCAAAATCAATACTGTGGTACATCCTGAGAAAGAAAGAAAGAAAGAAAGAAAGAAAGAAAGAAATGCTTTAGTTTTTCACATTTTTATACAATCTTTTTGTTCAACCCATGGAATAAAAGCTGAAAGTTTGTATTTTAATGACATCTGAGTTTTTAAATTTAAAATTCACTGTGGTGATGTAGAGAAACAACGTTAGAAAAAAAGTGTCTCTGTCCAAATATTTATGGTCCTGACCGTTCCATCATCTTCCGCTTGTTCCGGGGTCAGGTCGCGGGGGCAACAGCCTCAAACGGATAGCCCAGGCCTCTCTCACCCCGGCTGCATCCTCCAGCTCACCCGGAAGGATCCCAAGTCGTTCCCCGGCCAGCTGTGAGACATAGTCACTCCAGCGGGTCCGGGGTGTCCCACTTGGTCTCCTCCCGGTGGGACGTGCCTGAAACACCTCACCTGTGAGGCGCTCCGGGGGCATCTTGACCAGGTCCCCTAGGTGTCCTTGGAGAAGGCACCTAACCCCCCATTTCTCCCTCCATTGGCGTTGTCCTGGCAGCCTGCTGCGGTGTAATGTGGCACAGAAATTTCCCCATTGAGGGATGAATTAAGTATGTTAAAAATTTTAAAAATAAACCCGGAATTCAAATATTTCTACTTCAATAATTCATTTTACGCTATCACCCGAAATATGAAGGTGCGACTTCCGTACGGTTTTGTGCTTGATGGTCACATATTGTTTGTATTTTATCAACAATGAAAGCTTTCACTGTAACTGTCTGTAAAAAATGAGGTGTTTGGGTTTGTTTTTTTAATGTTTTAGTCTAATTACATTGATGCTAGAATGTGTTGCAGTGTTTTCCCACTAGATGTTGTAATGTGTGACAATCAGTGGTCCTGTTAGCCACGACTTGATCTGAAACTGAAACTTTGGGTGAAGCAGCTACCGTAAATAATATCTGAAGACATAAAGATTTATAAATGTTATGGGAAAAAAAGTCCAAATCCTCCATCTGGTGGTGAGACTAACGCAATAACTCTGTTATTATTTTATCCTGTGAAATAAAAATGAAGCATGTTCCAGTTTGTTTTCACTCCGTCTCATACTTTCTTCTTTTAGTAAGGAAACAGGACGTCCCTGTCTGCAGACCCTCTTTCTCAGTAAGAAAAAACTCTTAAAAGATTTGTTCTGTTTTGTTGTCTTAAGCTTATCTCGTACCGGGTCGTGAGGGCAACAGCTTCAGACGTGAAATCCAGACATCCCTCACTGTGGCTGCATCCTCAAGCTCACTCAGGAAGATCACAAGGTGTTCCCCGGCCAGCTGTGAGACATAGTCTTCTCCCGGGATGGTAGAGCTCCCTGGCTGTGGCTCCTGTGGCTCTCACTCAAATTCTGAGTGAGAGTCCAACCACTCTTCAGAGAAAGCTCATTTTTGGATGTTTGTATCCGTGATCTTGTTCTTTCAGTCACCACCCACAGCTGGTGAGCATAGGTGGGTATTTCACCCAGTCAGGACCAAATCTGGATGGTATCGAATTTGGAGGCGCTCACTCCCATCCTGGCTGCTTCACACTCAGCAGGAAATCTGTCCAGTAAAAGTTGGAGATCTCGGTCCGACGAAGCAAACAGGACCACATCATCCACAAAAAGCAGAGATCCAATCCTGAAGTTGGATCAAGATTGGATCCAAAGATTTGGTGTTTTTTTTTGGATCCCTCCAAATATCAATTTGCAGGAAAAAAAAACAAGTGAAACTCAACGGAGACCGAGTTGAAAGAGAGTTTCTCTCCCACAATAAACATACCAAATGTATCCTGTTTTTTTAATGTATTAAGATCAGTTTAACTACAGATTTGACAACACAGTTCAAGTTTGTCGCAGATGGTTTTCATCTGGAGCAGAAGGTCTTATCCATAGTGAGGCAGAGCAAAGAAGGAAATACATTATAAATATCTTTTAAAAACTGATAAACTTCAGTCTCAAAAAATCTCTCAAAACATGTGTTTTTAAGTGTTTAACATCTCAAACCTGCTGAAAATACAATCAAACAACTATTTTTAAAAAAAATTATTTGTAGTTTGCACTTTATTCCTGAATTTTATGACGATGCCAACCTTTTTTCGGTTAACATCATAAAGATACAAATAATATATAAAAAACCGTGGATATTAGTCTCTAAATTCAGAATAAAAAGTTGTCATATGATGAATATAATCTAGTATAAGGCGATAGCTCAGTGGTAGAGTGTTCGCCCTTGCATTGGAAGTTGGTGGGATTGAATCCCACTGAGGTCATGTCTAGGTGTCCCTGGGTCATATCATCAGTGCAGTGATTTTCTTCAGTATTTGTGTTTATTGTATTCGTTCTTTGTCCTTTTTAATCTACACTCTGAAGACTGTTGAAACACTAGATGGTGGATAGTAGATGGTGGTCCATCCTGAGGTCTCCTCAGATCAGACTGAGGAGGCCTTTGTGCTTGATCTACCATTATGTTTCCATCAGGATGAAGCCCAACTACTGATTTCTTCAGATATAAAGCTGTTGAGTAGAATAAACTGGTGTTTAAATAACAGTTTAAAAGACATTGACTACTTGTCCAGGGGGGGAGGTCTCTCTTTCACGTGGGTCCCCATGAGGTTTTTTCTTCTTCTTTTTCCCTCAAATGTAAGGTTTGGGAGTTTTTCCTCACCATGAAGGAGGGTTTAAGAGCAGGGATGTGCTGAAATTGTTTAGCAAGATTTTGTATAGTTAGCATTTAGCTGTGTGTATGGGTGTGTGTGTGTGTGTTTGTGTGTGTACCTACATTTTCTTGTTCTTTCTTTGATTTTGTACTTTTTAAAATCTACAATGTGACCATTGTTTTGTGATATTGGTCTATAAACATGTAATGACATTGAATTAACAAATAATTTTACCAGTGGCTTTGCTTAAAGTAAAGAAATGGCCAGTTTATCATCAAACTTTATATAACCAGGACAGCCCAGCACCAACACACAATAAACCAGTACCCATATTAACGATAAGGATTTTAAAAAAAAAACATTAAACATCAAAACCATCCGATTTTGTAACAAGTATGAAGAGCAGATTTTTCCTGGGACGTTTTTGGCACATGCGCATTAGCCGGGTATGAAAACGTGACGTATTAGAAACGTGCCGGAACTCCGCCTCTTTTGAAAAACACATGCTTTCAAAACTACTTTTAAGATCTTTTTGTTAGCTATTTCATACTAAACAACGGATTGGAAAACTGAGAAAACTTTACATCAAAGTTGTTTACAGCATGTCAAGATCAGATTTTCCCTTGGACGTTTTTGGCACATGCGCATTAGCCGAGTATGAAAACGTGACGTATTTAGAAAAGTGCCGGAACTCCGCCTCTTCTGAAAAACACACGATTTCAAAACTACTTTGAGATCTTTTTGTTAGCTCTTTCTTACTAAAGAAAAGATTGAAAACTGAGAAAAATTTACATCAAAGTTGTTTACAGCGTGAGAAGACAAATAGCGGCACAGAAACACTGGTTGAATCGCTATGTACCGAGCTAAAGCGTGGATGAAGGACGATATTACAGAGACGGACCTCGTGCTTCATAGATGTAGCCGTCCGGGCTGTTCAGAGAACACTGTCGTGATGGTCAAGGATATAAAGCCCTGGACGTGCCAAAGGCATAGCAAGAAGAAGAATCAAAATAAGAAATCATTAAAAACCAAAGAAAAAAGTGATCAATCCGTCAAAGAGAAACGGAAGAGATCGAGCAATGACAAAAGTCAATCTGAGAGACCCAACAAGAAGGAAAATGGGCCAACAGTTAAAGACAAAGAGCGAAGTGAGCCGTCAAGGAAAGATACGCAAAAACGTGCGCAATCAAGTACAGATACAGAGCAAGGTGAGAAGTCAACGGCACCCAAAAAACCCCGAAAGAGATCAATGCAAGATGAAGAGAAAAGTGAGCAGGTGATCAAGAGCAGACCTGAGAGGAAATTCGTTCACATGGACATACCCGCCCTCATTCGGCAGGAGCTCGAAGACAAACGAGCAGTAAGTCTTTACTTATTTGATTCATTCACTTTCAAATATTTAAATCATTCATCTTCTCTAGACCAATCAGCATGGCCGCTCTCACCACACTGTCTCTAGACCAATCAGCATGGCCGCTCTCACCACACTGTCTCGGGGCCACACACACACTTATCCCTAGGGACAATTTCATAGCGGCCAATCATCCTCACATGCATGTTTTTGGAGGGTGGGAGGAAACTAGAATACCTGGAAAACACACACACAGGGAGAACATGTAAACTCCACACAGAAAGACCAGTGTTTTCAGTCCCATCTGCACTCAGGACTTGAACCTTTTCCTTTTTTCTGCGAGGCCACTGTGCTAACCCCCACACCAATACACAGCCCACTTTTGATTAATGAACATTAAAATATTTTCCCCTTAGTTGCATCATTTGGATCCGATATTTTTGGTTTATCATCAAGTTTGTTTAATGATGACCCATAAAACACATTCTTGTAGTGTTTTCTGAATGATATGAAGTTTTGTCCAGATGGTCCCCATGAGGTTTCTTTTCCCATTCACTCCGCCCCCCGCCCCCCTCCTTACTGCTGTTTTCTTTTTTTTACGTTTCTCCTAGGCGTGAAAGTGGGTCTGAGGGCAGAAATGCACTGATATTGTTTTGTTAGCTTTTGTATATGTCATTTAATTTCATCTTCTAAACCGTCCATCTCTAGCGGGGTCACGGGGATGCCGGAGCCTATCCTGGCTGATTTAAGGCGAGAGGCAGGGTACAACCTGAACAGGTCACCAGTCTGGTAGCGTTTGTTTATCAAGTTTTTAGTGTATCTACTTTTTCTTTTTAGTTTGTTCTTTGTTTTTGTTTTCTTTGTCTTTTTTAATCTGTAATGTGAAACATGTTAAGACAATTGTTTTGTGATATTGGGCTGTACGAAAATAATTGAATTGAATTTTGTGTCTTATAGTCTCTAGTCCGGACTCCTGAAACGCTTGCCTTTTATCGGGCATGGCTGGAGGAAAACCAGCAGCAAAGCAGCCACAAAAGTCAGCAGGCAAGCCAGCAGGAGAGCCAGCAGGCAAGCGAGCAGGAAAATCAGGTGGAAATCAACGAGAAAAGCTCCACAGGAAACTACGCGGAAATATTAATGGAAAGCCAGGAGCAAAGTTTCTTGGAAAACCAGCAAGAAAGCAATGACAAAAGTCAATCTGAGAGACCCAACAAGAAGGAAAATGGGCCAACAGTTAAAGACAAAGAGCGAAGTGAGCCGTCAAGGAAAGATACGCAAAAACGTGCACAATCAAGTACAGATACAGAGCAAGGTGAGAAGTCAACGGCACCCAAAAAACCCCGAAAGAGATCAATGCAAGATGAAGAGAAAAGTGAGCAGGTGATCAAGAGCAGACCTGAGAGAAAATTTGTTCACATGGACATACCCGCCCTCATTCGGCAGGTGCTCGAAGACAAACGAGCAGTAAGTCTTTACTTATTTGATTCATTCACTTTCAAATATTTAATTCGTTCATCTTCTGAAACGCTCTTTCCCGAATGGGTTCGCGGGGGTTACTGCAGCCTATCCTGGCTGATTTAAAGCGAGAGGCAGGGTACATCGTAAACAGGTCGCTAGCCTGTCGCGGGGCCACACACACACTTATCCCCAGGGACAATTTCATAGCGGCCAATCATCCTCACATGCATGTTTTTGGAGGGTGGGAGGAAACTGGAATACCTGGAAAACACCCACACACACACAGGGAGAACATGTAAACTCCACACAGAAAGACCAGTGTTTTCAGTCCCATCTGCACTCAGGACTTGAACCTTTTCCTTTTTTCTGCGAGGCCACTGTGCTAACCCCCACACCAATACACAGCCCACTTTTGATTAATGAACATTAAAATATTTTCCCCTTAGTTGCATCATTTGGATCCGATATTTTTGGTTTATCATCAAGTTTGTTTAATGATGACCCATAAAACACATTCTTGTAGTGTTTTCTGAATGATATGAAGTTTTGTCCAGATGGTCCCCATGAGGTTTCTTTCCCCATTCACTCCGCCCCCCGTCCCCCTCCTTACTGATGTTTTCTTTTTTTTACGTTTTTCCTAGGCGTGAAAGTGGGTCTGAGGGCAGAAATGCACTGATATTGTTTTGTTAGCTTTTGTATATGTCATTTAATTTCATCTTCTAAACCGTCCATCTCTAGCGGGGTCACGGGGATGCCAGAGCCTATCCTGGCTGATTTAAGGCGAGAGGCAGGGTACAATCTGAACAGGTCACCAGTCTGGTAGCGTTTGTTTAGCGAGTTTTTAGTGTATCTACTTTTTCTTTTTAGTTTGTTCATTGTTTTTGTTTTCTTTGTCTTTTTTAATCTGTAATGTGAAACATGTTAAGACAATTGTTTTGTGATATTGGGCTGTACGAAAATAATTGAATTGAATTTTGTGTCTTATAGTCTCTAGTCCGGACTCCTGAAACGCTCACCTGGCTGGAGGAAAACCAGCAGAAAAGCAGCCACAAAAGTCAGCAGGCAAGCCAGCAGGAGAGCCAGCAGGCAAGCCAGCAGAAAAATCAGGTGGAAATCAACGAGAAAAGCTCCACAGGAAACTACGCGGAAATATTAATGGAAAGCCAGGAGAAAAGTTTCTTGGAAAACCAGCAAGAAAGCAATGACAAAAGTCAATCTGAGAGACCCAACAAGAAGGAAAATGGGCCAACAGTTAAAGACAAAGAGCGAAGTGAGCCGTCAAGGAAAGATACGCGAAAACGTGCACAATCAAGTACAGATACAGAGCAAGGTGAGAAGTCAACGGCACCCAAAAAACCCCGAAAGAGATCAATGCAAGATGAAGAGAAAAGTGAGCAGGTGATCAAGAGCAGACTTGAGAGGAAATTCGTTCACATGAACATACCCGCCCTCATTCGGCAGGTGCTCGAAGACAAACGAGCAGTAAGTCTTTACTTATTTGATTCATTCACTTTCAAATATTTAATTCGTTCATCTTCTGAAACGCTCTTTCCCGAACGGGTTCGCGGGGGTTACTGCAGCCTATCCTGGCTGATTTAAAGCGAGAGGCAGGGTACATCGTAAACAGGTCGCTAGCCTGTCGCGGGGCCACACACACACTTATCCCTAGGGACAATTTCATAGCGGCCAATCATCCTCACATGCATGTTTTTGGAGGGTGGGGGGAAACTAGAATACCTGGAAAACACCCACACACACACAGGGAGAACATGTAAACTCCACACAGAAAGACCAGTGTTTTCAGTCCCATCTGCACTCAGGACTTGAACCTTTTCCTTTTTTCTGCGAGGTCACTGTGCTAACCCCCACACCAATACACAGCCCACTTTTGATTAATGAACATTAAAATATTTTCCCCTTAGTTGCATCATTTGGATCCGATATTTTTGGTTTATCATCAAGTTTGTTTAATGATGACCCATAAAACACATTCTTGTAGTGTTTTCTGAATGATATGAAGTTTTGTCCAGATGGTCCCCATGAGGTTTCTTTCCCCATTCACTCCGCCCCCCGGCCCCCTCCTTACTGCTGTTTTCTTTTTTTTACGTTTCTCCTAGGCGTGAAAGTGGGTCTGAGGGCAGAAATGCACTGATATTGTTTTGTTAGCTTTTGTATATGTCATTTAATTTCATCTTCTAAACCGTCCATCCCTAGCGGGGTCACGGGGATGCCGGAGCCTATCCTGGCTGATTTAAGGCGAGAGGCAGGGTACAACCTGAACAAGTCACCAGTCTGGTAGCGTTTGTTTAGCGAGTTTTTAGTGCATCTACTTTTTCTTTTTAGTTTGTTCATTGTTTTTGTTTTCTTTGTCTTTTTTAATCTGTAATGTGAAACATGTTAAGACAATTGTTTTGTGATATTGGGCTGTACGAAAATAATTGAATTGAATTTTGTGTCTTATAGTCTCTAGTCCGGACTCCTGAAACGCTTGCCTTTTATCGGGCATGGCTGGAGGAAAACCAGCAGCAAAGCAGCCACAAAAGTCAGCAGGCAAGCCAGCAGGCAAGCGAGCAGGAAAATCAGGTGGAAATCAACGAGAAAAGCTCCACAGGAAACTACGCGGAAATATTAATGGAAAGCCAGGAGCAAAGTTTCTTGGAAAACCAGCAAGAAAGCAATGACAAAAGTCAATCTGAGAGACCCAACAAGAAGGAAAATGGGCCAACAGTTAAAGACAAAGAGAGAAGTGAGCCGTCAAGGAAAGATACGCGAAAACGTGCACAATCAAGTACAGATACAGAGCAAGGTGAGAAGTCAACGGCACCCAAAAAACCCCGAAAGAGATCAATGCAAGATGAAGAGAAAAGTGAGCTGGTGATCAAGAGCAGACTTGAGAGGAAATTCGTTCACATGGACATACCCGCCCTCATTCGGCAGGTGCTCGAAGACAAACGAGCAGTAAGTCTTTACTTATTTGATTCATTCACTTTCAAATATTTAATTCGTTCATCTTCTGAAACGCTCTTTCCCGAATGGGTTCGCGGGGGTTACTGCAGCCTATCCTGGCTGATTTAAAGCGAAAGGCAGGGTACTTCGTGAACAGGTCGCTAGCCTGTCGCGGGGCCACACACACACTTATCCCCAGGGACAATTTCATAGCGGCCAATCATCCTCACATGCATGTTTTTGGAGGGTGGGAGGAAACTAGAATACCTGGAAAACACCGACACACACACAGGGAGAACATGTAAACTCCACACAGAAAGACCAGTGTTTTCAGTCCCATCTGCACTCAGGACTTGAACCTTTTCCTTTTTTCTGCGAGGCCACTGTGCTAACCCCCACACCAATACACAGCCCACTTTTGATTAATGAACATTAAAATATTTTCCCCTTAGTTGCATCATTTGGATCCGATATTTTTGGTTTATCATCAAGTTTGTTTAATGATGACCCATAAAACACATTCTTGTAGTGTTTTCTGAATGATATGAAGTTTTGTCCAGATGGTCCCCTTGAGGTTTCTTTCCCCATACACTCCGCCCCCCGCCCCCTTCTTACTGCTGTTTTCTTTTTTTTACGTTTCTCCTAGGCGTGAAAGTGGGTCTGAGGGCAGAAATGCACTGATATTGTTTTGTTAGCTTTTGTATATGTCATTTAATTTCATCTTCTAAACCGTCCATCCCTAGCGGGGTCACGGGGATGCCGGAGCCTATCCTGGCTGATTTAAGGCGAGAGGCAGGGTACAACCTGAACAGGTCACCAGTCTGGTAGCGTTTGTTTATCAAGTTTTTAGTGTATCTACTTTTTCTTTTTAGTTTGTTCTTTGTTTTTGTTTTCTTTGTCTTTTTTAATCTGTAATGTGAAACATGTTAAGACAATTGTTTTGTGATATTGGGCTGTACGAAAATAATTGAATTGAATTTTGTGTCTTATAGTCTCTAGTCCGGACTCCTGAAACGCTTGCCTTTTATCGGGCATGGCTGAAGGAAAACCAGCAGCAAAGCAGCCACACAAGTCAGCAGGCAAGCCAGCAGGAGAGCCAGCAGGCAAGCGAGCAGGAAAATCAGGTGGAAATCAACAAGAAAAGCTCCACAGGAAACTACGCGGAAATATTAATGGAAAGCCAGGAGCAAAGTTTCTTGGAAAACCAGCAAGAAAGCAATGACAAAAGGCCAGGTGGAAGGCTTGCAGGAAAGCAATGTGGAAAGTCATGTGGAAAGCGAGGTGTATTTTTACGAGGAAAGCCAGGTGGAAAACCAGGTGTATGTCTACGAGGAAAGACAGGTGGAAAACCAGGTGTGTGTCTACGAGAAAAGCCAGGTGGAAAACCAGGTGTATGTCTACGTGGAAAGCCAGGTGGAAAGGAAGGTGGAAATCCACAAGGAAAGCCAGGTGGAAAGCCAGGTGTATGTCTACAGGGAAAGCCAGGTGGAAAGCCAGGTGGAAAATCAGGTGTATGTCTACAGGGAAAGGCAGGTGGAAAGCCAGGTGTATGTCTACGAGGAAAGCCAGGTGGAAAACCAGGTGTATGTCTACGTGGAAAGCCAGGGGGAAAGCATTGACCTGGATTCTCACGCTAAGTTGTGAATATCTCATTTGTATTTTGGTAACAACAAAAAGCCTTAAATTCTAATTAGTTGTTAATTGTTTTTTTTCTTAATTAAATTGACGTTAGAATGTGTCTTAGTTATAAGGTGTGATGATCATCGGTTCTGTCAGCTACTTGATTTTTGTGTCACTGAAAACCTAAAAATTTACTGAATTTGTAAAGAAAAAAATTTCCAATGCATCATTTGGTGTCATGGTTGTAAATAAAACACGTTCTGGTTTTGTTTTCATACTGTGTCATAAGCTTTATTCTTTTTAGATAAAAAACATGAAGGATTTTTTTTGAGCATGTTGCAACTGCTGTGGATTAAAAACATTCTAGTTTTGTGGGTGTCTTTGTTGATTTGAGTAAGGGGTTTGACACGAAAGACCATTTTTATCTGTTAAAGAAATGTGAAAACCATGGCCTTCGAGGTAAAACCAACCAATGGCTGCACAGGTATTTAGACCAGCGTTTTTCAACCAGTGTTCCACGACTCAAGTGTGCCGTGAGAGATCGCCAGGTGCGACGTGGGAAATGATCCTCGATGGTGAACCCGAACTACCGGTAACTCCCAAAAATTGTTTTGGTTGAATTTACGGTGTTTGTGTTAAAAAGATGGATTAAATCATATTTATTTATGTTTATCAGTATAAAATCTTGTCGTTTTATTTAGAGAGTTGGGGCTGATGTTAAAGGTTGTTTACTGCAACCATAGCAACCCACTCTTCCATGTTTTTTGTTGAACGCTGGTGTTGATCCCTCCAAAAAAACTACCCCATCCACTGGATTGTATTCAGTACTTGTTTTTTAAACATGAGAAAACGTTTTAACACTAGGATCGCCGTAGCGGCCAATTTGACTGCACGTCACTTTAATATGCTAATTAGAATTATTAAAATACAACCTAAGAGGCTGACTTTTTATGAGTTTTAATATAAACATGTTTTCTATTTTATCATTTAGTTTTTTTGTTCTAAAAATGATCATTTCAAAATTTATAAGCATTTTTATCTCCTCTAACCGGAATGTAGCAGATGGGAGGTGACGTCATAACATAAACATTGAGAAAGGTTGAGTGAGATAATATTGAAGAGACACCATGAAGAGAGTCTGAATAAAGTCAGACATGTTTTCTAGATAAGTCTTGAAAGTTCAGTTTAACAAAATAAAATATAGCCTATAATTCCTTTGAAAGTATCGTACTATCTATTAACCAGCAAAACCGGAAAAAACAAAAAGCAATTTTATTTATAATTGTCTACCGTCCGCCAGGACCTTATTCAGAATTTTTAACCGAGTTCTCTGATTTTCTGTCCAGTGTAGTTTTAGATTCTGATAAAATAGTGATAGTAGGAGATTTTAATATTCACGTTGATGACTCTAGCGATTGCTTAGGAAATGCTTTCACTGCTTTACTAGATCATGTTGGTTTCACACAAAATGTAAATGAACCTACTCACTGTCACAAACACACATTGGACCTAATTCTAACCTATGGTGTAGAGATTAGTCAGCTTAGCGTCTTTCCTCATAACCCTGTACTTTCAGACCATTTTCTAATTACGTTTCAGTTTTTATTAAAAAATGTGTCTGCCCCAATGAAAAAAACACAACTTAGAAGAACGTTATCTGAGCGATCTGTGTCTGAGTTTAAATGTCAAATTCAGCCAATACTTAGTACCATATTAAATGAATTTACTGACAATACCTCTTGCAGCTCTAGTCGCAGTTTTCATGAACAGTATGTCGATAGTGCTTTCCAAAGTCTTAGGGACTCACTAGATTCTGTCGCGCCTTTAAATTCCAAAGTTATTAGACGGGACCGAGTGCCACCTTGGTTTAACTCTGATACACGCTCTCTTAAACAAGAAACCCGTAAGCTAGAAAAAGAAGGGCGGCGTTCTGAATCAGAGCAATCTCGGAACGCCTGGAAACGTAGCCTCCTAGATTATAAAAAATCTTTGCGTAAAGCTGGAAACCAGTACTATTCAACTTTAATAGCGGAGAATGAAAATAATCCTAGATTTCTTTTTAGCACTATAGCTAGGCTGTCCAGCAGTCACAGCACAGTAGAGCCTTCTATCCCAGTTACTCTAAGCTGTGAGGATTTCTTACATTTTTTAATGATAAAATCTCAAATATAAGGCATAAACTGAATGAACTTATTCCTACAATTAGTCCAGAGCAGGCTGAAGCTGCAGAAATGAAAGCTTCTCTAAAAACGTCTGTAACATTAGATTGTTTCACTGCTATAGACCAAACTGAGCTAACAGATGTTATTACATGCTCCAAAACATCAACCTGTCTTTTAGATCCAATTCCAACTAAGCTTTTCAAAGAAACGCTACCTGTAATTAACAAACTTATTTTAACTATAATAAATTCATCCCTAGAAACAGGATATGTTCCACAGTTATTTAAGCATGCAGTTATTAAACCGCTTCTAAAAAAGACCAATTTAGATCCCAGCATTCTGGCCAACTATAGACCAATATCAAATTTACCTTTTATGTCTAAAATTCTAGAAAGAGTTGTAGTTAAGCAGCTGAACCGTCACCTGCAGGAAAATAGTCTTTTTGAAGAATTTCAATCAGGTTTTAGATCACAACACAGCACAGAAACTGCGCTAGTTAGAGTGACAAATGACCTTTTATTAGCCAAAGAAAAGGGACTAATTTCAATCGTAATTCTCTTAGACCTTAGTGCAGCCTTTGACACAATTGACCACAGCATTTTACTTCAAAGATTAGAATATGACTTAGGGATCAGAGGAGCAGCTCTTCAATGGTTTAAATCTTATTTATCTGATAGATACCAGTTTGTTCATGTAAATGATCAGTCCTCTACTTCTACCAAAGTTAGTTTTGGTGTGCCTCAGGGCTCAGTTCTTGGACCTATTCTGTTCATGCTCTACATGCTGCCTCTGGGAAACATAATCAGAAAACACAGTATTGATTTTCACTGTTACGCAGATGATACACAATTGTACTTATCAGTCCAACCTGACCAGAGTGACCATATAGAAAAACTTAATACCTGTATCAGGGACATAAAGACTTGGATGACAATCAATTATCTCCTTTTAAACTCAGATAAGACTGAAGTTATTGTAGTAGGTCCTAAAAATCTGAGAGATGTTTTTACTGAACAAGCAGTCTTCTTCGACGAAGTAACTGTGGCCTCTGGCCTCACCGTTAGAAACCTAGGAGTTTTATTTGATCCAGATTTATCATTTAAAGCTCACATAGCACAGACTTGTAAAACTGCATTCTTTCACCTTCGCAACATTTCTAGAATCCGAAATATCTTATGTAAAAGTGATGCTGAAAAACTCATCCATGCATTTGTTACATCGAGATTGGATTATTGTAACGCTTTGCTCGTAGCATGCCCTAAGTCTTCCCTAAAAAGTCTTCAGCTGGTTCAAAATGCAGCAGCAAGACTATTAGCAGGAACTCATAGAAGAGATCATATTACTCCCGTGCTAGCGTCTCTCCATTGGCTTCCTATTGAGTTTAGGATCAAGTTTAAAATCATCTTACTAACCTACAAGGCCCTAAACGGCATGGCTCCATCTTACATTAGTGAACTTATAGTACCTTATCAACCAAGCAGAACACTCCGCTCACAAAATGCAGGGCTGTTGGTGGTTCCTAGGATTTCAAAAAGTACAGTTGGAGGTAGAGCCTTTAGCTACCAAGCTCCAGTTTTATGGAATAAGCTCCCAGCTCAAGTGAGAGAGGCAGACAGTGTTCCTACATTTAAAGGGAGGCTTAAAGCATTCCTGTTTGAACAAGCTTATCAACAGGCCAGATAGAAACAGATTCAATTAGCTGATACAATTAATAGTTGGCTGCTAGATAGTAAAAGCTGGGGAAAGTATGGTACATTGGGGTTCTGTCCTCTAATTCTATCTACTATTCTCTGCCAGACTGTCTTGGCTCTTTCCCCGTACCCCCTAACTCTAACCCGCTACCCTAAACCCCTGGCTTTCTATCTCATTCATTGTTCTAAATTGTCTGTTTATTTAGAATTACACTGCTAGTTGTACAATACAATTCACATGTTGTCCACCTCTCTCCCTCCTCTCTGGGAGAGAGCCCCATCCAGGACTCTGCGTTCCTGTCCTGGGCATGGCCACACCGAGGAGACCTCCGCGCTTCTTCATCCCCGTTCCATCAGGATGAAATCCATCTACTCATCCCCGCCGTGGGCATCGCTGGGCTGAGGAGTCTCCCGTGTCTCCATCAGGACGAAATCCATCTACTCATCCCCGCCGTGGGCATCGCTGGGCTGAGGAGTCTCCCGTGTCTCCATCGGGATGAAGAACATCTACTCATCCCCGTACTGGACATCTCCGGGCTGAGGAGTCCCCCGTGTTTCCATCAGCATGAAGAACATTTATTGACTTCTTTAGATATTTAGCTGTAGATTAGAATAAGCTAATATTTAAACAATAATCTTTGACACATTGTTTGCTTGTCCCGGGGGAGGGATCTCTCTTTCACGTGGATCCCCATGAGGTTTCTTATTTTTTCCCCACTGATGGGTTTTTTAGGAGTTTTTCCTCACCGAGAAGGAGAGTCTAAGGGCATAAATGTGCTAGTCTTGTTTAGTTAGCATTTGTTAGTTATTTTTCTTGTTGTGTATTTGTGTTAACACATTCCTCTTTTTCTTGTGAAGCCCATTGAGACGGACATTCTGTGATTTTGGGCTATACAAATAAAATTGAATTGAATTGAAATTGAATTATAGCTAATTTATAACGAGGATATTTGTAAGCAGAAGCGCAAAATCTTTATTTTATTTCCTTTATTTCCGCATTTAAATCCGAAATTATTTCATTTTACCAGTTTCCCGCTGACTGCATAAAAACCACTGTCAATGTATAATTTATTATACTGTTTAGTTTCTTCTGTAAGATCAAAGTACTGTTGAAAAAAAAATTAATGTAAGGATTTATCCTCAGTCCTGATTAAATTCTTTTTAAAAAAATGTCTTTTAAAAGACTGAAGCCATAATCAAACATTTGAAGCTATTTTATTCCCTGGCATTTTATTTGAGGCCTACTTTATTTCCGCATTTTGCGGAAATTTTCGCACTTTATTTCCGGATTTTGCGGAAAATAAAGTAGGCTATTGACAAATTAGATCATTTTATTTTGGTGTTTGACTTTTTATTCTAGGTTTTAAAATTATTTAACATTTTATCATTATTATTACTTTAAAATTGACCCCAGAGAAGTCTGCATTCCCGCCAAAGGCCTGAATCAATTGGTAAATGTTTGATCTAAATCCGAGGTTAGGCAAACTACCAATCGAGGGCCATTTGCAGCTGCCAAGTGTTTTAATCCGGACCTCCCAACATAAAATAACACAAAAAACTTTTTTTTTTTGTGAAAACTGGAAAAAAGTCCAGTTTTCCCCATCAATTGAAACGTGTGGAAGCGTCCACTTGTCAGGAAACATCTGTTGTCAAAATATTGGACTTTCTAAGTTATTTTCTCCAACATTCGAGCTGTTTTTTTTAAATTTTCTTGGGTACAAAGGGATTTTGGTTGAGTTTAAAAAATTTCTATTTTTCTTCTATTTTATTTTGCTTGTTTTGTCCAGTGCCATTACAAGATCACTTCGACAGCTTCATTCAGACGGGTAAATAAAGGTGAGGTTTCATCGTAACTATGAGTGAAGCAAAAAAGAAAAAATGTAGACGTGAAATATTATGTTTATAATTGAACAAATTTAAATTGAAGCTTGTGGTTTCTATTGACCTCATTTATTCATTTTTTCTTTTAAAATTATTTGTCAATCCGCACTACATAATTGTTTTGGACCTTTAGCTACTTGATACAATTAAATTATACCGTAAAATAGTAAAGTAGTTACGTTCAGGAGATAGGGTTAGATGGAAAAAAAAATGACTTCATGTTTCGATCACTGAAGAGAAACACCAAAAGGAAAAGTTGAGGAACATTAAACTAATAAAAATGAAAACATAACATATCCTTATTAAATTCTGTTTGCAATATGATGCATTTTGTACGTATAATATAATATATATAAATCAGAATCAGAATATAGCTACTTTATTGATCCCACACAGGGGAAATAAATAAATAAATATTTTCCTTTTTATTATTAACAAATACTACAGACTTGATCATTTTATTTGTAGCTCGCATGTAAAAACGGAAAGGCCCACTCTTTTTAAAAGTTCTAAATGCCAAACAAATTGTCTTGAAAATATTTCAATCTTTATTTTCGATGACAGTATGTTTTTGTACCAGTAGGTGGCATTGTGACGCCACTACACAATCAGTCAATATTTCAGTTCAGATTTAGATTTATTCATTTGGTCATACATAAAATCACAACAATAACACAGACCACAACAAAGAAACAAACAGACCAAAGAAAAGGAATAGGTTGAAGCATAGCTTATATGTGCCTATCCCTAAACATCTGTAACATTTAACTGAACAGCATTTCTACAATGAAAAAAAAATTAAATTTACAAAGTACACAATCACTACAATCAAACAAAAAATTAAATTTACAAAGTACACAATCACTACAATCAAACAGAAAACCACAATAAACTTTATATTATCATCTTTTCATTTTTTTAACTTACTTATAATCACTAATACTTTTATATTTAAGATGATGTTTAAATTTTAGGATAGAAGAACATATTTTAAATTCATCATTGAGTTCATTCCATAATTTTACTCCAACAACAGAAACACATCTTGATTTTACTAAGGTTCTTACTTTAACACGTTCAAAAATATAACATCCTCGTAAATTATGATAACCAACTCTAAATTAAAAAAAAACTTTGTATGCCTTTTGGAACTAAGTTATTTTTAATTTTGTACATAATCTGTAATATTCTAATATTTACCATCTCTTGTAGTTTTAAACAATTATTCTGAATAAACAGTTGATTTGTGTGTTCATAAAATCCAACTCTGTTTACTATTCTTATTGCTTTTTTTTGTAATTTAACCAGTGAATCTATCTGAGTTTTTTTCCCCCAAATCACAGCACAATATAAAAAATAAGGCATAACCAAGGAACTGTAAATCAAATATAACCCTTTTGTATTTAAAGCGTGTCTTGTTTTATACAGTATACCAATTGATTTTGTGATTTTTTGTTTAATATGATAAATATGTGATTTCCAAGATCATTTTTCATCTATAATAACCCTGTAGTGAAACACTTTTATTAATTTTGTAGGATCGTTGGAAGTCGGCAAAGAATGACACAACACTTCCTGATTATTAAATGCGTTTATTAAACCCTGCATATATATATATATATATATATATATATATATATATATATATATAAAAGCATAATAGTGGATAAATAAAAAGCATAAGCATAATAGTGGATAATAGCACTTTAAGTTTCCATCTCTTACCGTTAGCAAGGTTGGAGAGCCCACAACCCCGGTAGAGCATGCATAAAATCCGGTTGGATGTGTTAATCCAAAAGCTCGCAGCAGAATCCACCGAGTATAGAGGAATCCCCGCTTTTCTACCTCATGACAAACAACATTCCATGAACAAACTTTCTCATAACAAGGTTCTGTGCTTCTCTCTCTGTACACTTTTCCCCATAACCACCCACATTGAAGGCTTCTTTCTCATGATAATCTTTCTTATAACAAGATTCCGTACAATTTTCCCATAACATTGAATGAGGGCATTTGACATCAAAAAATAAATCCCAATACAAACCCCCAAAAATTTAGCTTCATAAACCTGTTCAATAATAGTTCCACTCAAACATAAACTAGCTTTATCAACAAATCTATTTCCTGAAAATAGTATAAATTTTGTTTTATCTTGATTCAGTGATAATTTATTATAATGAAAATATTTTTTTATCAAAACAAATTCTTTTTCCACAACCTTCAATAAATCATTAATATTTTCACCGCTACAAAAAACGTTGGTGTCATCAGGACGGAGCCTTGTGGGACTCCACATACAACTCTATCCATTTGAGAGTCAACATTATTTACACTTGTATATTGTAATCTATTATCCAGATAACTTTGCAGCCATTGATTAGTTTTGCCTTGAAGGCCATAGTTTTCACATTTCTTTAATAAATGAAAATGATCTATTGTGTCAAACGCTTTACTTAAATCAACAAAAACACCCACAGTATAAAGTTTTTGATCCACAGCAGTTGCAACATTCTCAACAAAATCCATCACTGCAAGAGATGTTGAACAGTTTGTCCTAAAACCATACTGGTGTTCGTTTAATAAGTTGTATTTTGTTAGAAATGAATCAAGTTGATTTGCAAATAACTTTTCCAGTATTTTAGAAAACTGTGGTAGCAATGAGATCGGTCTATAATTAGAGTTAATATCTTTGTTACCATTTTTGTAAACTGGGATCACCTGGGAAATTTTCATTAGATCTGGAACAAAACCACAAGAAAAATATTTATTACAAATATACGTAAAATGCTCAAGAATACAGTGAATGACCTCCTTGATGAGGGACATATCAATACCTCAAATAACAATCTGTGGACTTGTTATTTTTAAATTGAGATACTACCTTTAACACTTCACTTTGAGTTACACCACTTAAAAACATTGAATTACAATCAAAGAAAATTTCCCTTTTGACATCATCAGCAGCAGCCGGTATGTTTTTAGCTAAATTGGTGCCTATATTAACAAAAAAAATGATTGAACTCATTAACAATTTCTTGCTAATTTAAGATAGTTGTGTTTTTAGTTTTAATACATGTTGGCAAATGATTTTCTTGTTTATTTTCCATCACTTCATTTTTCACCCTTCAGGTACTTTTAGTATCGTGTATATATTTCTGCAGTAATATTTCATAATGATCCTCTTTTTCTTTTCTCATTACACTTATTATTTTGTTTTTATAATCTTTGTAAACTTTTTTTTTTGCTTTAGTAGGTTTTTTTAATAAAATCTCTATATACGTAACTTGTTTTTTTTCTACAGACCTTTTCCAAACTTATTGTCATCCATGGTTTTGATCTTGTTTTTACTTTATGGTTACCTTGTTTCAGAAGACAATAATAATCATATATCCTCATAAATAAGTCTAAGAAACATCTGTAAGAATCATTAACATTATCAACATAAATTTCTTTCCAGTCATAATGAAAAAGTTCATTCTTCATTTGCTTCAAGTGCACGTGGAGATTTTTCTCTGATTTTATTATAACTAATAGTTTCTTTAGGTGTAGATAATTGTTCATGATTACTGCTTTCTAAAACAACAAAAACAGGAAAATGATCTGTGATATCTGCTCATAAAAGTCCACTCTTTCTTTTTATACTAGTTTAGTTTGGCTTGTCCCGGGGGAGGGATCTCTCTTTCATATGGATCCCCACGAGGTTTCTTATTTTTTCCCCACTGATGGGTTTTTTAGGAGTTTTTCCTCACCGAGAAGGAGAGTCTAAGGGCATAAATGTGCTAGTCTTGTTTAGTTAGCATTATATACAACTTGATATATACAACTTGATATATACAACATGATATATACAACTTATTAATAATTTCTTTTGTTTTTTACTTTGAATTTCAATTGTTAAACATTCCATTAAGTTTTCAATAGAAAAGGTCATGTTTAAATCACATTACATTGTAAACCTGATTGAACAAACAAAGCAACCCCACCTCCTCTTTTTGTGTGTCTATTTTGAAAAAAGGCTTCATATTCATAACTTTTGGACAATTTGTTCAAAAGTTCTTTCTCCTTCATCATCCAAGTCTCCGACACAGCAACAACTGAAAACTTCTCCTCAAATTTGTTTAAGTAGTCTTTGATCTTAGAAAAATTACTGTAGAGACTCCGACTGTTGAAGTTCATGAGAGAGAACCCCTTCATTTCCACGTTGAAATTCTCCTCAGAGTAGTATTCACAGTCACAGAGAGTGTTCCTAAAACAATGAATCTCTGGGTCCATGTCGTCTCCAATGTCATCATTTTTGTCTTTTCCATGAAGCTTCTTCATGTTTTTTTAGTTCAGATTTTATACAGTTTGTTGTCATAAAAAAACAGAAGAAAAGGTAAATAAACTTGATCGTCCAAACTGGAAATTAAACTTTGTTTCTAAAACTGAGACACATTCATTTCATTTGTATTTCTCCAGCTCAGATAGATTTCTGATGGTAACATCTTTAGCCTGTTCCGGTGGTCCCTTGAGCTTTATCATAATTTTACAGTTCCTTGTCCAGGTGTCTTGTATTTTTTTCTCCTTTTTTAAAATCCTCGCTTAACGAGCAATCTCTGCATTCCTCTTGGTCAGGTGCTCATTTACATAGACACCAGTGTCCTTGAGCTTTTTTGCAACTTTCATCAACTCAATTTTATTTTTTTTACTCACAAACCGGATGATGATATTTTGGCTTTTTGCTTGTTCCTGAGGAATTGTGTGACAAGCAGCTATAGTCTTACTGTCTATGGTGATGTCTTTACTCCTGAAGAAATGAATGACTTGTTGCTCAAGTGTGTGGAGTTCACCTGATGATTCATCTTCTCCTTGTCTGGTACCTGCGGTGACCCCGGCATAGGAGCGATGTGTAGTCTCCAGTCCAGATATCACCACATCTTCCATTCTTGTAGATTGCTCCAGCTGCTCCACTCTAGTTTCCAGGTCTTCTATTTTCTTATCTTTGTCTTCAACAGTGGTGGATGAAGTACTCACTTTTTGTACTTAAGTAAAAGTACAGATAATTAGGCAAATAATTTACTTAAGTAAAAATAAAAGTACCAATAAAAAAAAATCTACTTAAGTAAAAGTACAAAAGTAATTGGTGTAAATTGTACTTTTTAAGTAAAAAGTAAAAGTATTCAATCATAATTCAAATGTTATTTTTTGTGCTATAGGGTGTCACCGTGGTAACCAGGATAAATACTCTGCAGGGGTGTGACCCCCCTCTCCCGCCTCTTTTGGTTCACAAAAAAAATAAATACCGTAATTTCACGGCCATTAGGTGCACCGTACGAAAAGGTGCAGCCTCAGTTTTGTGCGCCGTTGCTGTATTTAACACACACATAAGGCGCACCGTACGAAAAGTCAGTCACACACCGTCTTACAACAACACAAACGCAAGCATGCAAATGTGCGTATTAAAAAAAAGTCCAGTTCTTCTCAAATAGTGGGGCGCGTGTTATCCTGTGGAACACGTTTTTCTTTTTTGCCGTACTAGAATAAAGTGTAATTGTACATCCACTACAGTAGTTGTAGTTTATAGTTTAAATAAGAATTATTTTTATTAAAATTCAAGTTAATTGATGCACTTTAAATATTTTCTGTTACACACTAAAAAACAATGTTATGCAGAAGTGTACTTAGAACCAGGGGTTCCCAACCTTTTCTGCGCCACGGACCGGTTTAGTGTCTGATAATATTTTTACGGACCGGTCTACAGGTGATAAGACCAGCCGGAAAAACTGGCTTTTTTAATCAGTAATAAAGCATTTAAATCCACGTTGTCTTCACGAGAAAATTTATTAGCAGCGTCTTTATAACGTGGAAACATTCTCTCTGCTCGAACGCACTCTGGTTGCCATGGTAATGGTAAACATACCTTCAAAATAAAGACATCACAAAAACAAAGTGAATAAAAATACTAGTTAGGCCCCTCACACCAGGGGTGGTCCACCTGGTGGTTGGGGAACACTGCTATGAAATTGTTTTCATAGACAAATGATATAAATTAGGTCATGGCGGAGAGTGGGGGAGAGCGGGGGCGAAATATTTTCTTCTTTCTAGGGGTGAGGCGGGGGCGTAACAGGATATAATTGAGAATCACTGCGTTAGTCCAAGCATCTACAATCCATTGACTCGTTAATGCTGAAATTTCTCGCGGCGGCTCGATTCCCATGTTCCTCCGCGTAGCTGATTGCCTTCAGCTAAAACTGAGCGTCATAAGCGTGTCTCTTTGCCATATTCAGGGTTAAAACAGCAATGTTGTGCATACAGCACATACCTTTTTTATACACAATCCACGCCCACACTTCACTCTTTAACGTTCTCATGCTTTTCTTTCAGGTCCGCCTCGCCTCACGGGCACCGCTTTTTCTTTTAGGTCACACACAAGGCGCACCGCACGAAAGGGCGCACCGCTCATTTTGAAGAAAATTTTAGACTTTTAGGTGCGCCTTATGGCCGTGAAATTACGGTAAATAAAAGAAAAGGAAAGGGACAAGTCAAGCTATCACCTAGAAGGGCCAGTGAATGGGCACCAAAATGGAGGAAAATCACACTTATTTTTTAAAATGTTTTTGGGGGGAAGCCCCCTGTCACTATATATTGGCTTTGTCAAAGCCCACCCCCCTTTGGAAAATTCTAGATCCGCCCCTGCTCTGTGTAATGATGGCTCAGCTTTTTATTTAGAAGTAAACACAACGAACAACGATCTTCTGACTCTTTTTAATTTGTACTATATTTGATGTTAGGTTTTCGGCGCTGAATGAATGAGGAAAATGTTTCTCGATTCATTACTTCTTCTCCAAATCAACTGCTTCTTTTTATTTTGGCGATGCGGCTTCAAGATGCGCTAAAAAAACACTGTGTATTTTTCAAATTTCCAAACGAAAATGTAACGAAAAATGTAAAACATACTTTTAAAAAGTAGCGAAGTAAAAGTACAGATATTTGCTCTTAAATTGTAGTGAAGTAAAAGTAAAAGTACCGGTCTTTTCTTTTACTTAATTAAAGTACAGATACACATTTTTTTTTTACTCAAGTACAGTAACGAAGTAAATTTACTTCGTTACGTTCCACCACTGCCTGGGAGTGACCATCGACAGCAGACTGAGCTGGAGGAGTAACAGAACTGCCGTATACAAGAAGACCTGCAGCCGGCTTTACTTCCTAAGGAAGCTGAGGACCTTCAATGTGTGCTGCAAGATGCTGTAGACCTTCTATCATATTGGTGGCGCCGTTTTTTTTTGTTGTTGTTTTTGTACAAATGGGATCCTCCAGCACAAAAGGTACATATGGAACAAAAAATTATTAAACCAAATCCTTCAAAAGGAACATAAAAAATCCTTTTGAAGGATGTAGAAAGGAATCACTCAAAGTTAATATCTCTACAGGTTTATTCAAGATAAATATTATAAAATCATACGTAGAAAAAGAGCTCTAAAGATAAACACTTAAATTTGATGTAACCTGCTGTACATGTGGATTTATTGTTGTTTTTAAAGAGTCAGCAGCTCCATTATTTATAGTAGGCTATAAATGAGTTAGGGGCAGGGATCATAAGCTTTGGCTTCAGCCTACTCCTTTTCAGACCTTGTACATATTGTTTTCTTCTTGTACTTCAAGAAAATGTTTTAATGTCTGGAATAAAAAACAAACAAACAAAATAAACAACAATCGGTATAATTGTGGCTTTTAATTGGACCCTAAAAGGAGAGAAATATGTATAAATAATCATTTTAACAGAAAAAGTGCAACAATTTTTCTGTTGCACTTATGGTGACCTCACCTATGGTCAACAGCTGTGGGTGGTGACTGAAATAATCAAATTGCGGATATATGAGGCCAAAATGAGCTTCCTATGCAGGGTAGCTGGGCTCTCACTCAGAGTTTGGGTGAGGAGCTCTGAGAGTTGTACATTCAATTCAATTCAATTCAATTCAATTTTTTTTTATCCAGATTTATCATTTAAAGCTCACATAGCTCAGACTTGTAAAACTGCATTCTTTCACCTTCGCAACATTTCTAGAATCCGAAATATCTTATGTAAAAGTGATGCTGAAAAACTCATCCATGCATTTGTTACATCGAGATTGGATTATTGTAACGCTTTGCTCGTAGCATGCCCTAAGTCTTCCCTAAAAAGTCTTCAGCTGGTTCAAAATGCAGCAGCAAGACTATTAGCAGGAACTCATAGAAGAGATCATATTACTCCCGTGCTAGCGTCTCTCCATTGGCTTCCTATTGAGTTTAGGATCAAGTTTAAAATCATCTTACTAACCTACAAGGCCCTAAACGGCATGGCTCCTTCTCACATTGGTGAACTTATAGTACCTTATCAACCAAGCAGAACACTCCGCTCACAAAATGCAGGGCTGTTGGTGGTTCCTAGGATTTCAAAAAGTACAGTTGGAGGTAGAGCCTTTAGCTACCAAGCTCCAGTTTTATGGAATAAGCTCCCAGCTCAAGTGAGAGAGGCAGACAGTGTTCCTACATTTAAAGGGAGGCTTAAAGCATTCCTGTTTGAACAAGCTTATCAACAGGCCAGATAGAAACAGATTCAATTAGCTGATATAATTAATAGTTGGCTGCTAGATAGTAAAAGCTGGGGAAAGTATGGTACATTGGGGTTCTGTCCTCTAATTCTATCTACTATTCTCTGCCAGACTGTCTTGGCTCTTTCCCCCTACCCCCTACTCTAACCCTTTACCCTAAACCCCTGGCTTGCTATCTCATTCATTGTTCTCAATTGTCTGTTTATTTAGAATTACACTGCTAGTTAGTACAATACAATTCACATGTTGTCCACCTCTCTCCCTCCTCTCTGGGAGAGAGCCCCATCCAGGACTCTGCGTTCCTGTCCTGGGCATGGCCACACCGAGGAGACCTCCGCGCTTCTTCATCCCCGCTCCATCAGGACGAAATCCATCTACTCATCTCCGCCGTGGGCATCGTTGGGCTGAGGAGTCTCCCGTGTTTCCATCAGCATGAAGAAAATCTACTCATCCCCGTTCTGGACATCTCCGGGCTGAGGAGTCCCCCAGTGTTTCCATCAGGATGAAGAACATCTACTCATCCCCGTACTTGTCATCTCCGGGCTGAGGAGCCCCCCGTGTTTCCATCAGGATGAAGAACATTTATTGACTTCTTTAGATATTTAGCTGTAGATTAGAATAAGCTAATATTTAAACAATAATCTTTGACACATTGTTTGCTCGTCCCGGGGAGGGATCTCTATTTCACGTGGATCCCCATGAGGTTTCTTATTTTTTCCCCACTGATGGGTTTTTTAGGAGTTTTTCCTCACCGAGAAGGAGAGTCTAAGTGCATTAATGTGCTAGTCTTGTTTAGTTAGCATTTGTTAGTTATTTTTCTTGTGTATTTGTGTTAATACATTCCTCTTTTTCTTGTGAAGCCCATTGAGACGGACATTCTGTGATTTTGGGCTATACAAATAAAATTGAATTGAATAGAAAGCATAAAAATATTTCACTGAAATATGGTGTTTTGAAGTTTCTAAATTTATCATCTCAGAAAATTTAAAAAATTGAGAAAAATAGCCTCAATGTTGATGAAATTGACTTCTTAGCAACGCATATCTAAAGTAAGGACCATGAATATTTAAACAGAGACACAGTTTTCTAATTCACTTTCTGTAAAATACAACAGTTAATTTTACATTAAACTCAGATACCATTGAAGTGCAGACTTTCAGCTTTTATTCCATGGGTTGAAAAAAAAGTTTGCATAAAAATGTAAAAATTAAATAATTTTTTAAACACAATCCCTTCATTTTATGGGCTCGTAAGTCTTTGGACAATTGACTTCAGTCAATTGTCCAAAGTAAGTAAGAAAACCTTTATTTGTCCCACATTAGAGAAATTGCAGTATGCAACAGAATAGGCACAGGAAGAAAAAAAAAGTTCACAACAAGTATGCACAAACAAAACAAAAACAAAAAAGGCAAATTAGACTAAGGACAAAAGCATGCATTCAAAGTGAGTGAGCTACCACACAGTTCTGGTGAGAAATAGCAAAAAGAGCACATGGTTAAAATTGCTCATTGTGGAGTCTCACAGCAGAAGGAAGGAAAGACCTCCTGAATCTCTCCTTCACACAGCGAGGGTGGAGCAGCCTGCCACTGAGGCTGCTTTTTAGTGCAGACAGTGTCCTGCAGGGGGTGGGACTTGTTGTCCAGCATTGTCATGTCATTCTCATGTCATTATGAGTAAAGCAGATTAAAGGCCTGGAGTTGATTAGAGGACTCAGGCTTGCATTTTGAAGATTTTGCTGTGAACAGACAACATGCGGTCAAAGAAGCTCTCCATGCAGGTGGAACGAGTCATCATTAAGCTGAGAAAACAGGAAAAAAACATGCGAGAAATTGTCACCATATTAAGAGTGGCAAAATCAACACTGGTACATCCTGAGAAAGAAAGAAAGAAAGAAAGAAAGAAATGTTTTAGTTTTTAGTTTGCGATCTTTGTTGTTCAACCCATGGAATAAAAGCTGAAAGTCTGCATTTTAATGACATTTGAGTTTTTAAATTTAAAATTTACTGTGGTGATGTAGAGAAACAACGTTAGAAAAAATGTGTCTCTGTCCAAATATTTATGGTCCTGACTGTTCCGTTCCATCATTCTTCCGCTTGTTCCGGGGTCAATTGCGGGGGCAACAGCCTCAAACAGGTAGCCCAGGCCTCTCTCACCCCAGCTGCATCCTCCAGTTGGGGTGGGCCAGCTGTGAGACATAGCTTCTCCAGCGGGTCCGGGGTGTGCCCCTTGGTCTCCTCCCAGTAGGACGTGCCCGAAACACCTCGCCTGCGAGGTTTTCGGGGGACATCTTGACCAGGTCCCCCGAACAGGGGACATGGGCCGCCCTTCCAGTGGACTCACCACCTGCCGGAGGGGCCATGGCGTCAGGTGAAGGAGGAGATGGGTGGCAGCCAACGGCGGGGTCCTGACTGTATTTTCAAGCAAATGAAATAAATTAACAGCATAGATTAACCAGAGTTAAACAAATACATTCCTAAAATGTGTAAAACAATTTGTAGTTTCACACTTCTTCAGACCTTTTTTGTTCCGGTCGTTCTTTCTGTCGTATTCCGCTTATCCATGACCGGGTTGTGGGGGCAACCGCCTTAGACGGGAAGCCCAGGCTTCTCTCACCCCAGGTGCATTTTTTTTGTGTTTGATGCATAAAGGAGGAGGTGATAGCTCAGTGGTAGAGTGTTCACCCTTGAGAAGCTGGTTCGAATCCCACTGAGCTCATGTCTAGGTGTCCTTGGAGAAGGCACCTAACCCCCCCGTTTCTCCCACCATTGGCATTGTCCTGGCAGTCTGCGGCGGTGTAATGCAGCACATAAATTTCCCCATTGAGGGATGAATTAAGTATGTTGAAATTTTTAAAAATAAACCCGGAAATCAAACATTTCTACTTCAATAATTTATTTTACGCTATCACCAGAAATATGTCCGAGCGACTTCCGTACGGTTTTGTGCTTGATGGTCATATATTGTTTGTATTTTATCAACAATGAAAGCTTTCACTGTAATTGTCTGTAACAAATGAGGTGTTTGTGTTTGTTTTTTTAATGTTTTAGTCTAATTACATTGATGCTAGAATGTGTTGCAGTGTTTTCCCACTAGATGTTGTAATGTGTGACAATCAGTGGTCCTGTTAGCCACGACTTGATCTGAAACTGAAACTTTGGGTGAAGCAGCAACCGTCAATGATATCTGAAGACATAAAGATTCATACAAATGTTATGGGAAAAAAAGTCCAAATCCTCCATCTGGTGGTGAGACTAACGCAATAACTCTGTTATTATTTTATCCTGTGAAATAAAAATGAAGCATGTTCCAGTTTGTTTTCACTCCGTCTCATACTTTCTTCTTTTAGTAAGGAAACAGGACGTCCCTGTCTGCAGACCCTCTTTCTCAGTAAGAAGAAACTCTTAAAAGATTTGTTCTGTTTTGTTGTTTTACGCTTATCTCGTACCGTTTCGTGAGGGCAACAGCTTCAGATGTGAAACCCAGACATCCCTCACCGTGGCTGCATCCTCAACCTCACTCAGGAAGATCACAAGGCGTTCCCCGGCCAGCTGTGAGACATAGTCTTCTCCCGGGATGGTAGAGCTCCTCCATCAAATTCTGAGTGAGAGCCCAACCACTCTTCAGAGAAAGTTCATTTTTGGATGTTTGTATCTATGATCTTGTTCTTTCAGTCACCACCCACAGCTGGTGAGCATAGGTGGGTATTTCACCCAGTCAGGACAAAATCTGGATGGTCTCGAATTTGGAGGCGCTCATTCCATCCTGGCTGCTTCACACTCAGCAGGAAATCTGTCCAGTAAAAGTTGGAGATCTCGGTCCGACGAAGCAAACAGGACCACATCATCCACAAAAAGCAGAGATCCAATCCTGAAGTTGGATCAAGATTGGATCCAAAGATTTGGTGTTTTTTTTGGATCCCTCCAAATATCAATTTGCAGGACAAAAAACAAGTGAAACTCAACGGAGACCGAGTTGAAAGAGAGTTTCTCTATCACAATAAACATACCAAATGTATCCTGTTTTTTTAATGAATTAAGATCAGTTTAACTACAGCTTTGACAACACAGTTCAAGTTTGTAGCAGATGGTTTTCATCTGGAGCAGAGGGTCTTATCCATAGTGAGGCAGAGCAAAGAAGGAAATACATTATAAATATCTTTTAAAAACTGATAAACTTCAGTCTCAAAAAATCTCTCAAAACATGTGTTTTTAAGTGTTTAACATCTCAAACCTGCTGAAAATACAATCAAACAACTATTTTTAAAAAAAATTATTTGTAGTTTGCACTTTATTCCTGAATTTTATGACGATGCCAACCTTTTTTCGGTTAACATCATAAAGATACAAATAAAATATAAAAAACCGTGGATATTAGTCTCTAAATTCAGAATAAAAAGTTGTCATATGATGAATATAATCTAGTATAAGGCGATAGCTCAGTGGTAGAGTGTTCGCCCTTGCATTGGAAGTTGGTGGGATTGAATCCCACTGAGGTCATGTCTAGGTGTCCCTGGGTCATATCATCAGTGCAGTGATTTTCTTCAGTATTTGTGTTTATTGTATTCGTTCTTTGTCCTTTTTAATCTACACCCTGAAGACTGTTGAAACACTAGATGGTGGATAGTAGATGGTGGTCCATCCTGAGGTCTCCTCAGATCAGACTGAGGAGGCCTTTGTGCTTGATCTACCATTATGTTTCCATCAGGATGAAGCCCAACTACTGATTTCTTCAGATATAAAGCTGTTGAGTAGAATAAACTGGTGTTTAAATAACAGTTTCAAAGACATTGACTAGTTGTCCAGGGAGGAGGGGTCTCTCTTTCACGTGGGTACCCATGAGGTTTTTTCTTCTTCTTATTCCCTCAAATGTAAGGTTTGGGAGTTTTTCCTCACCATGAAGGAGGGTTTAAGGGCAGGGATGTGCTGAAATTGTTTAGCAAGATTTTGTATAGTTAGCATTTAGCTGTGTGTGTGTGTGTGTGTGTGTGTGTGTGTGTGTGTGTGTATCTACATTTTCTTGTTCTTTCTTTGATTTTGTACTTTTTTAAATCTACAATGTGACCATTGTTTTGTGATATTGGTTTATAAACATGTAATGACATTGAATTAACAATAATTTTACCAGTGGCTTTGCTTAAAGTAAAGAAATGGCCAGTTTATCATCAAACTTTATATAACCAGGACAGCCCAGCACCAACACACAATAAACCAGTAGCCATATTAACGATAAGGATTAAAAAAAAAAAAACATTAAACATCAAAACCATCCGATTTTGTAACAAGGATGAAGATCAGATTTTTCCTGGGATGTTTTTGGCACATGCGCATTAGCCGGGTATGAAAACGTGACGTATTTAGAAACGTGCCGGAACTCCGCCTCTTTTGAAAAACACATGCTTTCAAAACTACTTTTAAGATCTTTTTGTTAGCTATTTCATACTAAACAACGGATTGGAAAACTGAGAAAACTTTACATCAAAGTTGTTTACAGCATGTCAAGATCAGATTTTCCCTTGGACGTTTTTGGCACATGCGCATTAGCCGGGAATGAAAACGTGACGTATTTAGAAAAGTGCCGGAACTCCGCCTCTTCTGAAAACCACATGCTTTCCAAACTACATTGAGATCTTTTTGTTAGCTCTTTCTTACTAAAGAAAGGATTGAAAACTGAGAAAAATTTACATCAAAGTTGTTTACAGCGTGAGAAGACAAATAGCGGCACAGAAACACTGGTTGAATCGCTATGTACCGAGCTAAAGCGTGGATGAAGGACGATATTACAGAGACGGACCTCGTGCTTCATAGATGTAGCCATCCGGGCTGTTCAGAGAACACTGTGGTGATGGTCAAGGATATAAAGCCCTGGACGTGCCAAAGGCATAGCAAGAAGAAGAATCAAAATAAGAAACAATTAAAAACCAAAGAAAAAAGTGATCAATCCGTCAAAGAGAAACGGAAGAGATCGAGCAATGACAAAAGTCAATCTGAGAGACCCAACAAGAAGGAAAATGGGCCAACAGTTAAAGACAAAGAGCGAAGTGAGCCGTCAAGGAAAGATACGCGCAAACGTGCGCAATCAAGTACAGATACAGAGCAAGGTGAGAAGTCAACGGCACCCAAAAAACCCCAAAAGAGATCAATGAAAGATAAAGAGAAAAGTGAGCAGGTGATCAAGAGCAGACCTGAGAGGAAATTCGTTCACATGGACATACCCGCCCTCATTCGGCAGGAGCTCGAAGACAAACGAGCAGTAAGTCTTTACTTATTTGATTCATTCACTTTCAAATATTTAAATCATTCACCTTCTCTAGACCAATCAGCATGGCCGCTCTCACCACACTGTCTCGGGGCCACACACACACTTATCCCTAGGGACAATTTCATAGCGGCCAATCATCCTCACATGCATGTTTTTGGAGGGTGGGAGGAAACTAGAATACCTGGAAAACACACACACAGGGAGAACATGTAAACTCCACACAGAAAGACCAGTGTTTTCAGTCCCATCTGCACTCAGGACTTGAACCTTTTCCTTTTCTCTGCGAGGCCACTGTGCTAACCCCCACACCAATACACAGCCCACTTTTGATTAATGAACATTAAAATATTTTCCCCTTAGTTGCATCATTTGGATCCGATATTTTTGGTTTATCATCAAGTTTGTTTAATGATGACCCAAAAAACACATTCTTGTAGTGTTTTCTGAATGATATGAAGTTTTGTCCAGATGGTCCCCATGAGGTTTCTTTCCCCATACACTCCGCCCCCCGCCCCCTCTCTTACTGCTGTTTTCTTTTTTTTACGTTTCTCCTAGGCGTGAAAGTGGGTCTGAGGACAGAAATGCACTGATATTGTTTTGTTAGCTTTTGTATAAGTCATTTAATTTCATCTTCTAAACCGTCCATCTCTAGCGGGGTCACGGGTATGCCGGAGCCTATCCTGGCTGATTTAAGGCGAGAGGCAGGGTACAACCTGAACAGGTCACCAGTCTGGTAGCGTTTGTTTATCAAGTTTTTAGTGTATCTACTTTTTCTTTTTAGTTTGTTGTTTGTTTTTGTTTTCTTTGTCTTTTTTAATCTGTAATGTGAAACATGTTAAGACAATTGTTTTGTGATATTGGGCTGTACGAAAATAATTGAATTGAATTTTGTGTCTTATAGTCTCTAGTCCGGACTCCTGAAACGCTCACCTGGCTGGAGGAAAACCATCAGAAAAGCAGCCACACAAGTCAGCAGGCAAGCCAGCAGGAGAGCCAGCAGGCAAGTGAGCAGAAAAATCAGGTGGAAATCAACGAAAAAAGGTCCACAGGAAACTACGCGGAAATATTAATGGAAAGCCAGGAGAAAAGTTTCTTGGAAAACCAGCAAGAAATTAACCCAGAAACCTCCCTGAAAGACTATTTGGAAAGCTTCGTGAAAGACCTTCAGAGAAGCTCCCCAGAAAAGCACTTGGAAGGCCAGGTGGAAGACTTGCAGGAAAGCAACTGGCAAAGCGAAGTGAAAGTCTACCCGAAAATGTGGGTGGAAAGCGAGGTGGAAATCCACGAGGAAAGCCAGGTAGAAAGCCAGGTGGAAATCCACGAGGAAAGCCATGTGGAAAGCGAGGTGTATGTCTACGAGGAAAGCCAGGTGGAAAACCAGGTGTATGTCTACGAGGAAAGCCAGGTGGAAAACCAGGTGTATGTCTACGAGGAAAGCCAGGTGGAAAACCAGGTGTATGTCTACGAGGAAAGCCAGGTGGAAAACCAGGTGTATGTCTACGTGGAAAGCCAGGTGGAAAACCAGGTGGAAAACCAGGTGGAAAACCAGGTGTATGTCTACGTGGAAAGCCAGGGGGAAGGCATTGACCTGGATTCTCACGCTAAGTTGTGAATATCTCATTTGTATTTTAGTAACAACAAAAAGCCTTAAATTCTAATTAGTTGTTAATTGTTTTTTTTCTTAATTAAATTTACGTTAGAATGTGTCTTAGTTATAAGGTGTGATGATCATCGGTTCTGTCAGCTACTTGATTTTTGTGTCACTGAAAACCTAAAAATTTACTGAATTTGTAAAGAAAAAAAGTTCCAATGCATCATTTGGTGTCATGGTTGTAAATAAAACACGTTCTGGTTTTGTTTTCATACTGTGTCATAAGCTTTATTCTTTTTAGATAAAAAACATGAAGGATTTTTTTTGAGCACGTTGCAACTGCTGTGGATCAAAAACATTCTAGTTTTGTGGGTGTCTTTGTTGATTTGAGTAAGGGGTTTGACATGAAAGACCATTTTTATCTGTTAAAGAAATGTGAAAACCATGGCCTTCGAGGTAAAACCAACCAATGGCTGCACAGGTATTTAGACCAGCGTTTTTCAACCAGTGTTCCACGACTCAAGTGTGCCGTGAGAGATCGCCTGGTGCGACGTGGGAAATGATCCTCGATGGTGAACCCGATCTACCGGTAACTCCCAAAAATTGTTTTGGTTGAATTTACGGTGTTTGTGTTAAAAAGATGGATTAAATCATATTTATTTATGTTTATCAGTATAAAATCTTGTCATTTTATTTAGAGAGTTGGGGTTGATGTTAAAGGTTGTTTACTGCAACCATAGCAACCCACTCTTCCCTGTTTTTTGTTGAATGCTGGTGTTGATCCCTCCAAAAAAACTACCCCATCCACTGGATTGTATTCAGTACTTGTTTTTTAAACATGAGAAAACGTTTTAACACTAGGATCGCCGTAGCGGCCAATTTGACTGCACGTCACTTTAATATGCTAATTAGAATGATTAAAATACAACCTAAGAGGCTGACCTTTTATGAGTTTTAATATAAACATGTTTTCTATTTTATCATTTAGTTTTTGTGTTCTAAAAATGATCATTTCAAAAATTATAAGCATTTTTATCTCCTCTAACCGGAACGTAGCAGCTGGGAGGTGACATCATAACATAAACATTAAGAAAGGTTGAGTGAGATAATATTGAAGAGACACCATGAAGAGAGTCTGAATAAAGTCAGCCATGTTTTCTAGATAAGTCTTGAAAGTTCAGTTTAACAAAATAAAATATAGCCTATAGCTAATTTATAACGAGGATATTTGTAAGCAGAAGCGCAAAATCTTTATTTTATTTCCTTTATTTCCGCATTTAAATCCAAAATTATTTCATTTCACCAGTTTTCCGCTGACTGCATAAAAACCACTGTCAATGTATAATTTATTATACTGTTTAGTTTCTTCTGTAAGATCAAAGTACTGATGAAAAAAAAAATAATCTAAGGATTTATCCTCAGTCCTGATTAAATTCTTTTTTTTTTAAAAAATATCTTTTAAAAGACTGAAGCCATAATCAAACATTTGAAGCTATTTTATTCCCTGGCATTTTATTTGAGGCCTACTTTACTTCCGCATTTTGCGGAAATTTCCGCACTTTATTTCCGGATTTCGCGGAAAATAAAGTAGGCTATTGACAAATTAGATCATTTTATTTTGGTGTTTGACTTTTTATTCTAGGTTTTAAAAATATTTAACATTTTATCATTATTATTACTTTAAAATTGACCCCAGAGAAGTCTGCATTCCCGCTAAAGGCCTGAATCAATTGGTAAATGTTTGATCTAAATCCGAGGTAGGCAAACTACCAATCGAGGGCCATTTGCAGCTGCCAAGTGTTTTAATCCGGACCTCCCAACATAAAATTACACAAAAAACTTTTTTTTTTTTTGTGAAAACTGGAAAAAAGTCCAGTTTTCCCCATCAATTGAAACGTGTGGAAGCGTCCACTTGTCAGGAAACACCTGTTTCCAAAATATTGGACTTTCTAAGTTATTTTCTCCAACATTCGAGCTGTTTTTTGTTAATTTTCTTGGGTACAAAGGGATTTCGGTTGAGTTTAAAAAAATTCTATTTTTCTTCTATTTTTTTTGCTTGTTTTGTCCAGTGCCATTACAAGATCACCTCGACAGCTTCATTCAGACGGGTAAATAAATGTGAGGTTTCATCGTAACTATGAGTGAAGCAAAAAAGAAAAAATGTAGACGTGAAATATTATGTTTATAATTAAACAAATTTAAATTGAAGCTTGTGGTTTCTATTTACCTCATTTATTCATTTTTTCTTTAAAATTATTTGTCAATCCGCACTACATACTTGTTTTGGACCTTTAGCTACTTGATACAATTAAATTATACTGTAAAATAGTAAAGTAGTTGCGTTCAGGAGATAGGGTTAGATGAAAAAAAAAAACGACTTCATGTTTCGATCACTGAAGAGAAACACCAAAAGGAAAAGTTGAGGAACATTAAACTAATAAAAATGAAAACATAACATATCCTTATTAAATTCTGTTTGCAATATGATGCATTTTGTACGTATAATATATTATATATAAATCAGAATCAGAATATAGCTACTTTATTGATCCCACACAGGGGAAATAAATAAATAAATATTTTCCTTTTTATTATTAATAGATACTACAGACTTGATCATTTTATTTGTAGCTCGCATGTAAAAACGGAAAGGCCCACTCTTTTTAAAAGTTCTAAATGCCAAACAAGTTGTCTTGAAAATATTTCAATCTTTATTTTCGATGACAGTATGTTTTTGTACCAGTAGGGGGCAATGTGACGCCACTACACAATCAGTCAATATTTCAGTTCAGATTTAGATTTATTCATTTGGTCATACATAAAATCACAACAATAACACAGACCACAACAAAGAAACAAACAGACCAAAGAAAAGGAATAGGTTGAAGCATAGCTTATATGAGCCTATCCCTAAACATCTGTAACATTTAACTGAACAGCATTTCTACAATGAAAAAAAAAATAAATTTACAAAGTACACAATCACTACAATCAAACAAAAAATTAAATTTACAAAGTACACATCTCCAATCAAACAGAAAACCACAATAAACTTTATATTATCATCTTTTCATTTTTTTAACTTACTTATAATCACTAATACTTTTATATTTAAGATGATGTTTAAATTTTAGGATAGAAGAACATATTTTAAATTCATCATTGAGTTCATTCCATAATTTTACTCCAACAACAGAAACACATCTTGATTTTACTAAGGTTCTTACTTTAACACGTTCAAAAATATAACATCCTCGTAAATTATGATAACCATCTCTAAATTAAAAAAAAACTTTGTATGCCTTTTGGAGCTAAGTTATTTTTAATTTTGTACATAATCTGTAATATTCTAATATTTACCATATCTTGTAGTTTTAAACAATTATTCTGAATAAACAGTTGATTTGTGTGTTCATAAAATCCAACTCTGTTTACTATTCTTATTGCTTTTTTTTGTAATTTAACCAGTGAATCTATCTGAGTTTTTTTTTCCCCCAAATCACAGCACAATATGAAAAATAAGGCATATCCAAGGAACTGTAAATCAAATATAACCCTTTTGTATTTAAAGCATGTCTTGTTTTATACAGTATACCAATTGATTTTGTGATTTTTTGTTTAATATGATAAATATGTGATTTCCAAGATCATTTTTCATCTATAATAACCCTGTAGTGAAACACTTTTATTAATTTTGTAGGATCGTTGGAAGTCGGCAAAGAATGACACAACACTTCCTGATTATTAAATGCGTTTATTAAACCCTGCATATATATATATATATATATATATATATATATATATATATATATATATATAAAAGCATAATAGTGGATAAATAAAAAGCATAAGCATAATAGTGGATAATAGCACTTTAAGTTTCCATCTCTTACCGTTAGCAAGGTTGGAGAGCCCACAACCCCGGTAGAGCATGCATAAAATCCGGTTGGATGTGTTAATCCAAAAGCTCGCAGCAGAATCCACCGAGTATAGAGGAATCGCCGCTTTTCTACCTCATGACAAACAACATTCCATGAACAAACTTTCTCATAACAAGGTTCTGTGCTTCTCTCTCTGTACACTTTTCCCCATAACCACCCACATTGAAGGCGTCTTTCTCATGATAATCTTTCTTATAACAAGATTCCGTACAATTTTCTCATAACATTGAATGAGGGCATTTGACATCAAAAAATAAATCCCAATACAAACCCCCAAAAATTTAGCTTCATAAACCTGTTCAATAATAGTTCCACTCAAACGTAAAGTAGCTTTATCAACAAATCTATTTTCTGAAAATAGTATAAATTTTGTTTTATCTTGATTCAGTGATAATTTATTATAATGAAAATACTTTTTTATCAAAACAAATTCTTTTTCCACAACCTTCAATAAATCATTAATATTTTCACCGCTACAAAAAAAGTTGGTGTCATCAGGACGGAGCCTTGTGGGACTCCACATACAACTCTATCCATTTGAGAGTCAACATTATTTACACTTGTATATTGTAATCTATTATCCAGATAACTTTGCAGCCATTGATTAGTTTTGCCTTGAAGGCCATAGTTTTCACATTTCTTTAATAAATGAAAATGATCTATTGTGTCAAACGCTTTACTTAAATCAACAAAAACACCCACAGTTTAAAGTTTTTGATCCACAGCAGTTGCAACATTCTCAACAAAATCCATCACTGCAAGAGATGTTGAACAGTTTGTCCTAAAACCATACTGGTGTTCGTTTAATAAGTTGTATTTTGTTAGAAATGAATCAAGTTGATTTGCAAATAACTTTTCCAGTATTTTAGAAAACTGTGGTAGCAATGAGATCGGTCTATAATTAGAGATAACATCTTTGTTACCATTTTTGTAAACTGGGATCACCTGGGAAATTTTCATTAGATCTGGAACAAAACCACAAGAAAAATATTTATTACAAATATACGTAAAATGCTCAAGAATACAGTTGAATGACCTCCTTGATGAGGGACATATCAATACCTCAAATAACAATCTGTGGACTTGTTATTTTTAAATTGAGATACTACCTTTAACACTTCACTTTGAGTTACACCACTTAAAAACATTGAATTACAATCAAAGAAAGTTTCCCTTTTGACATCATCAGCAGCAGCCGGTATGTTTTTAGCTAAATTGGTGCCTATATTAACAAAAAAAATGATTGAACTCATTAACAATTTCTTTCTAATTTAAGATAGTTGTGTTTTTAGTTTTAATACATGTTGGCAAATGATTTTCTTGTTTATTTTCCATCACTTCATTTTTCACCCTTCAGGTACTTTTAGTATCGTGTATATATTTCTGCAGTAATATTTCATAATGATCCTCTTTTTCTTTTCTCATTACACTTATTATTTTGTTTTTATAATCTTTGTAAACTTTTTTTTTTGCTTTAGTAGGTTTTTTAATAAAATCTCTATATACGTAACTTGTTTTTTTTCTACAGACCTTTTCCAAACTTATTGTCATCCATGGTTTTGATCTTGTTTTTACTTTATGGTTACCTTGTTTCAGAAGACAATAATAATCATATATTCTCATAAATATGTCTAAGAAACATCTGTAAGAATCATTAACATTATCAACATAAATTTCTTTCCAGTCATAATGAAAAAGTTCATTCTTCATTGCTTCAAGTGCACGTGGAGATTTTTCTCTGATTTTATTATAACTAATAGTTTCTTTAGGTGTAGATATTTGTTCATGATTACTGCTTTCTAAAACAACAAAAACAGGAAAATGATCTGTGATATCTGCTAATAAAAGTCCACTCTTTCTTTTTATACTAGTTTAGTTTGGCTTGTCCCGGGGAGGGATCTCTCTTCATGTGGATCCCCACAAGGTTTCTTATTTTGTTCCCCACTGATGGGTTTTTAAGAGTTTTTTTCTCACCGAGAAGAAGAGTCTAAGGGCATAAATGTGCTAGTCTTGTTTAGTTAGCATTTATGAGTTATTTTTCTTGCTGTGTATTTGTGTTAATACATTCCTCTTTTTCTTGTGAAGCCCATTGAGACAGAAATAAAATAAAAAATAAAATTGAATTGAATTGGTTAATAAATACTGTATATTATCAATCAAAGTATTACTATCTGTAGTTCTCCTGCTTGGTTTTAAAATTAGAGGATAAAAACACAAACTAAACATTATATTAACAAACTCTGCAGTTTTTATGTGATCATTTGTTTTTAACAAATCAATGTTAAAATCACCACAAACTAAAGTCAACTTATTCTTGGTTCTTTCAAATAATTCAGAAATCTTCTTGTTAAACTCATCCAAACATCCACCAGGGGTTCAATATGTACAACTTATTAATAATTTCTTTTGTTTTTTACTTTGAATTTCAATTGTTAAACATTCCATTAAGTTCTCAATAGAAAAGGTCATGTTTGAATCACATTACATTGTAAACCTGATTGAACAAACAAAGCAACCCCACCTCCTCTTTTTGTGTGTCTATTTTGAAAAAAGGCTTCATATTCATAACTTTTGGACAATTTGTTCAAAAGTTCTTTCTCCTTCATCATCCAAGTCTCCGACACAGCAACAACTGAAAACTTCTCCTCAAATTTGTTTAAGTAGTCTTTGATCTTAGAAAAATTACTGTAGAGACTCCGACTTGAAGGAAGTTGATATTTTATTTTTATCTTTTTACATTTAACTTGTTACTCGATAGAGATAGTTTGGGAGTGCCTGTTTTTACTTTTCCATTGTTTTTGAGTGTTTTATTTTGCTGATGCAGTTATTTGAATAAATGCCTCCTGTTGTGTTCTAGGAGACTGTTTGAATAAAAACCGGTCAGACATTGGCACCGACATTGTATAGGAGACCGGATAAGCCAGTGTGAAACAGAGGGTGGTACATCCTGAGGGTGGTTCCTGTGGAGCGTGTGGGTGTGGAACTGTCTTTGTTTTGGGTGATAAGAAGAAGCCTCTATGCAAGACAACAAGATGGGAGGAGGACGCAGAAGGACCAATGAGAAGACAGAAAAAAAGTCTTAATATTCATGAACTGTACTTTGGTATAAAAAATGACAACCTGAGATTTTTCTTTGTCTTTGTTGAAGCCTCACAGAGAGACATAGGTGTGCTCTGTGAGGACAATAAAACCCAGATGCATCTGTTTTAGATTTAATGTTGAGGAATAAATATTGAAATTGGGAAACTTGTTGAATCCTGGTAGTTTTTGAAATGCTTGGTATGCTTTAATATTTAGGTATTTTGTAGTATGATCATCAGCCTTCGCTCTTCAGTCTGCACACGCAAGAAAGACCGGGTGGTGAGATTATTAATTAATAAATGATAGTTTAAGTGAATATTGGATATAATAAAAAAATTAAGAAGAATTAACCCCGGATTCTTTCAAATGGAGACCCCGACGTGCCTGAAGGAGGAGGGAATGTGATGGTGATCCTTTAAACCGTTCGCGATTACCATACCAAGTTTCCTGGTTCCAACAACGGATCGTGAATCTTCTGAAGGCGCCTTCACAACTAAAAGGTAAGAACATCGCCTGTTACCTTTAAGAAAAGGTCGAAGGATGTTCCATTGGATAATCTAAATTTTGGAGAAACACGTTTTGTTGAAAATCTGAAAATTGATGGTGGAATCAGGATGTTAGGGACACCGCGTTTTAAAAGTCCTCTGTTCCATAGATTAGGTGTCTTAAACACATTTAAAGACTGACAAGTCATAGAGTCTAAATTTAGAAATCCAGGATAGGAAAAAGAAAAGAGATGAAATAAAAGAGATGAAATAAAAGAGATGAAACAAGAGAAATAATAGAGAAATAAGAGATAAAACAAGAGAAATAATAGAGAAATAAGAGATAAGATAAGAGAAATAATGAAAAAGAATTGAAATAAAGAGATATTAAAAGAAAAAGATAGAGACCACAGGTGGGCAAAAAGTAGCCCGTAAAAGTCGTATTCTCGGCTACCTAGGTGGGACTCCCTTGCGGTAGGAGACGTCCGAAACAAACAAAAGCGTTACTGGGGGGCCGTTGTCAGACTGAGGGCCTGACTAAAACCCTTAAAAGGTTATGGGTATAATTAGCCTCTGCGCGGTTTCGAAAAAGAAATACCCGGGTTAGAGTCCCCGTCGCAGCGCGACGAAATTCCAAAAATTTTTAGAATAGGGAAATTACTGGACACAGAGGACAAACCATTTTTATTTTATTTTTAGACCTGAGAAATCTTACAGCATGAGTGCATCGGAGAAAATGCTGTTGAGTGAATGGTGGAGTTTATTGATTGAAAATGTTAAAGAAAGTAAAAGTAAGTTGAAAGAGAGACAAAGCATGTTTTTCAGTGTGATGAGTGAATTGGGTGTGGCAACGAGTAAAGTTTGTATGATACACGCAGTGGTGAAAGCATTGGATGAAGGAATAAGGACAGCAGAGATGAGGTTGGAGTTGTATAAAAAGGTAATGGAGGACAAAGAAAGTAAGAAAAGTGAGAAAAGCAACCACTAAGAGAGATGTGAAAGAGGCTAAGCACAGGATGGAGTTGTTACGTCCTATTCGGACAGCAGCTAACTCCATCTGGGGTAGAGAAAACAAGAATTTTTGACCAGACCCAAGGAGGAGGAGACAAAGGGTCTGCACACACACACACACACACACACACACACACACACACACATACATACAGAGAGATACCTCTCACCAGCAAGTTGTTGTTTTAATGTGCGCCACAGCTTTGCACGCAGGCACACCTGCTTTAGAAGTTTTACGGTATCGCAGCAACCCTGTAGCACACACACGTTCAAGCTCACACACTACACACACAGAACTTTGTGTAGGTGATATTAGAGGATTAGTGGCGGCATCCAACATGTTAGATAGATATGAGACTTTTATGAGAAGAACTGGACTTAGACGACTGTTAAATGACGAACCTTTTGAGGCATACACAGGTAGATTTTTACTGGTACTGACGGAAATGTTTCTACGACCAAACCCGACTAACCCAACATTGTCTCAGTATAAACCAGGACAGACTGTGACTGATTACATGGACTCATGCATTGATACATATTAAGAAGTCATGCATGCACACTCATTTGAAACACCTCCTACAATCACTTTGTTTCTGCAGACAGTCTTAGATAAACTACCAATACCAGTAAAACAGGCCTTAGAGGCCATACCTGGTATTACAAATGATCATACACAATTTGGAATTTACCTGAAACACCACCTTGAAATTTTTAACAAGAAACATGTAGAAGAGGCTCAAAAAATTATTGAACTTCAAACAAAGCTGGTTAGATTGCAATTGAACGAGGTCCGAGAGAAAGCTACACCAGCCAGGCAAAACAGGAAAGAAGGTAAAGACAGAAGCAACACACCAGGTGACTTAGTTGCTGTGTTCACAGCTGCACCACAGACTCAGACACCAGCACCTGGCCCATCACCCGCAAGCGTATTATACGCGACACCTCCCCTATACATGACACAACGTATATTAGCAGCAACAGAGGCCTAGCTGGGGACAGGGTAATCGGGGAAACGTGAGGGGATTTCATGAGGGAAGATTTAAAGTGCGGGGGGTATCAGAGGCAGAGGACGAGGGTCATAAGTTGGACCAACGAACTTTCAATGCTGTTTTAACTGTGGAGACCCCAGCCACTGGGCAAGGGGTTGCCGACAGGTTCAGAACGGAATACCAATGGGACCCCCTACATCATCCTACAGAGGCCGAGGTGATCGCAGCAGACATGCAGAAGGACCAGGCCCGGCACCCTGGCATGGCCAGTATTACGGTGGAGCTGACTACCTCCCGTATGATGGCTGCGACAATTCCTGCCCGTAGGGGTGCCCAGTGAGTCCTGATCCCAGCCCGGAGCCCCTGGTGGATGTAGAGGTGGCTGGAAAGACTTATTCTATGCTTGTGGACACAGGTGCCTCACTTTCAACTATCAGGGGCACAAAGATATCAAATTTAAGTCCAGAAAAAGTCTGCATGACAGGTCTCACGGGAAAACTCACACCTCTACAAAAGACTAAAATGTTTCCTGTTAAGCTGGCGGGACAGAAACTCCAAGCATCATTGGTGTGTTCACCAAAAACACCTGTGAATCTGTTAAGCAGAGATTTATTGATTGCAACAAGAGCCACCATAATGCAACCCAGATGGCGTTGAGGTGCACTGGTCAAATGGACATATTGTGAAATGAACATATGGAGGGTGTTGGCTGGCAGGGGTGACAGACACTGACTTTTTGGACTTTGCCACCATATACTGTGGACTTTTGCAACCTGCTGCTGCCATTGACGCTGGACTGTTGAAACAGGAGTTACTATGGAAACCGTAATTTACCACTGTATATCCTAACTCCTCTCCCTCTGATCCCTATCACGTCACCTTAAATTATGACAAGGACCATGACACACACTATGAGTTAATATTTGAATAACATATGGGGAAAATTTGCATGATACTTACAAAACTGCATATATGTACATGAAAAAGGTGTTGTTGCATCTGTGAATTTACCTGAACCTGTGCTTGAGTTTTTCAGACGTGATACCTGTACTGCACCACACATATCTCTGTCTTTGAGGCCTGAGAGCTTGGACCACTCTGTGGACTGCTCAATGAGATTTCTGATTGGGAGGTAACCCCTACACCTAATCTACATTTTAGTGCATCACAAGAAGCTTAAAAATTTTACTTACAGACACCAAAGATGACATCATTCTAGAATCACAACACATTTCTAGAACACATGATAGAGAACAAACTGACTATGACCATGCAGAGACGATGTTGACAGTATTCCCACAACAATTGTGGTCAAAAGGACCCTCTGACATAGGACATTGTCTCCATGTGGAACCTGTTACACTAGAAGTAGTGGAAGGAGCTAGGATCTGGGTTCCACAATGACCATTTAGGCTGACCGAGCAGAAGCTAGGTGTAGGTGTAGAATCAGCATTGACTGAACTAAGTGTGCTCATGTTGTCATGGGCCACCAGCTAGTGATTCATACATCACATAGTATCATTGCTTACATTCAGTCACGAACATTTGCGCTGAAGCGGATAGGACACTGACACTCAGAGGTAACCTATTGAAAACACCACTCCCAGACTCATTACATCTTTTTACTGATGGACACTCTCATAGAATTCATGAAACAGGTATGAGAGCTGGCGGCTTGGCAGAAATCTGGCTTCCTGACTGTTAAAGGTGAGCCTGTGGCACTTAAGACTGTTTGCAGGGAAATTGTCGAGCTTCTGATGGTTCCGCAAGCTGTGGCTGTGGTAAAGGTGGCGGGACACTCCAAGGTTGGTTCATTCACCAAAATAGGTAACGATCACGCAAACACGCAGGGGGATATGCTTCGCACTCAACCTGGCAGTGTGATCTGTAGTGAGAGGAGGTAAGACGTGGAGGTTTGCACTAGGAAGAATAGGAATAAAGATTAGTCAGAGGAAGACAGAGTACGTGTTTGTGAGAGAGAGGGATCCGAATGGAGAAGTGAGGTTACAGAAAGAAGGTAAAGTAAGGGAAAAAGAGATCTGTAAGACTGGCACATCATCTCGCTGAATGACTGTCCACAGTGTTTATAAAATTGACCCTGGCCAGGTTAATTTTTGGGACTCAGAAAGCCGGTTTATGATGCCAGTTTTTGAGATCAAAAAAAAAAAAAGTTTGTAAAATTATTACATCATCAAAAAATGCTAGTTTTTCACTAAAGTTTGTGATTGTGAAAAAGATGGATCTTTGTGTGTCTCTGTTCCGCTGCAGTTGGGAGCGTGTGTAAACGTGTGTGTAAGTGTGTAAACCTGTGCGGGAGTGTGTTTCTGTGTGACGTGAGATGATTGTTCTGCAGTTTGTTTGTTTGTCTTGGATTAAAAGAAAAATAAAAAAAAAAAGGAGAGAAACAGATTAACATTAATTGTCTTTATAGTTAGTGAAGATCAATTCTTTATAAACATCATCAGATTGGAGCATTGTGTTAGTTTTGAACTCAGGTTTGTCCATAATTTCACACAAGATTTTGAAATAGAGAACCCTTTATCTATGCTCTGACACCTGGTGAAGGGAAGTTAGTATTGCTGCCTCTGAGATTACTGTGGTGGTAGATAAAATGTTGTTGGATACTGAGACAGATGCTTTTTGATGAACTTGAAACATAATTTGAACAATTTTAAATTCTATCTTTAGAGATCAGAGCATTAGTTTGATCCAAGACTCCAGCCTTAGCAACAATTATGTTTTTCTCTAATCGAATAATTATCAGAGTTGATTTTTGTAATTGGAACCCCATATTTCAGTATAGTAGTTTAGATATGGTCACATGTGAGAATTGTACAGGATGAATGATAATTTTTCTTGAGAAAATATTTTGTTTTGTTTAAATCTGCGGATAAGTGTTTATTGTGAGTCAGACGCGACTACTAATTTTTTGCTTTAAAAGTGTACGTACCTAATTTTTAGATTAGCAGTGGTTTTACTAAAACTCTTTTGTGTTTTTAGAATAAGCTTGCTGTGATAAGTTGTGATAGGTTGCGGTGGAAAACAGCCTCGGTGGAAGAAAAAGTCAACTGATTTCTTTACAAGTTTATTTTATAGATCAAACGTGTATATGTGAAAAGCTGGAGAAATTTCTCCCTAAGTTTCTGGCCATACCACCTTTAAAGGTTTAACCTCCCCCACAACTAAAGTTTAAAGTCATATTAGCATTGGAGTCAGATAAGACACCGGGGGATGGTACCAGTCTGTTCCTACTCATAATAGAAAATCCCAGCAGAACACAGGATCATTGTTACACTATGATGAAAAACTAAAATGTTCAGATTTTAACAATCAACTGCTAATGTTTGCAAGATATTACTGTTTAATATATCATTTCCATTACAAAGATAATGCCTTTTTTACTCTCTGTAGATTACTTTATTTCTGAAAGATTACATAAAAGGAGGTGCTTAAAGAGAAGATGTTTGGAATCTAAACTGTAGATTGCCTGTAGAATGACAAACTGATGTTAAACAGATGTTTTAATCCTATAAGAAAAATAAATAAATTTGGGAAGCACCACAGAAACAGAAGTAATTGGACTTAGAACTGTTTAGCACAATTTTCAGAACTTCATGCATTACTGAGAGCTTGTCTACACTAAATCTCGTAGCAGACGCCTACTGAGGAGAGTGGGACCTCCGTTCCCACTGAAGGGGGAGATGGGGACAGTGACAAGTAACATCTTGTGTTGTTTGCTCTTTTTATTCTTTTAATATTTTTGCCTGTATTTTTAGGAGGCCTATGGTTTAATACACTGGAAGCAGATCCGGAGGAGTCCATCCTACCATCCAGACACCAGCGAGCTGCAATACAATACGAACACCATGAGGGTGAAACTAGCATAATATACGGCCAACATTACAAATATCACTACTCTTTTTAACCACATCACTCTGTACACCGCCCAACCTCTATGACATTACATCACAATTGGCTGATAGTTCAGAGCTTAAGGCTGTAGCATCTATGACAAACCGGCACAGAGTTTCCCGGGAAGCTGGATTACGGTACTCCAAAGGATTTGTATCCTCATTGCTTGCTTTTTATTAGTATGTTTGATTATTTTTGGATGTGTTTTGCCATGTGTGATAAAATTTATTTCTAGATCCGTGTCAAGGCTGTCTGTTGGCATGTTCGTACAGAGATCTGTGTCTATACGCAACATGCAGGTGGGGCAGGTTAATTATCCATCTACTAATCTTTCTCCCGAGCAGATGGATGCTCTCCTTAAAGCAGCTGCAAACCCAGCAGAGGAGAACGAGGACACACCAGTGTAGGATCTGTCAGAAGGGGGCGATATCAGTATCTTTTCCTGGTCATGTGATTTGGTGAGATCTCAAAGGAGATCTCAGAAGGGGGAATGAAGGAAGTTGATATTTTATTTTTATCTTTTTAAATTTTAAGAAGTTTATCATTTAACTTTTGTTACTCGATAGAGATAGTTTGGGAGTGCCTGTTTTTACTTTTCCATTGTTTTTTGAGTGTTTTATTTTGCTAATGCAGTTATTTGAATAAATGCCTCCTGTTCTGTTCTAGGAGATTGTTTGAATAGAAACCGGTCAGACATTGGCACCGGCATTGTATAGGAGACCGGATAAGCCAGTGTGAAATAGAGGGTGGTACATCCTGAGGGTGGTTCCTGTGGAGCATGTGGGTGTGGAACTGTCTTTGTTTCGGGTGATAAGAAGAAGCCTCTGTGCAAGACAACAAGATGGGAGGAGGACGCAGAAGGACCAATGACAAGACAGAAAAAAAGTCTTAATTTTCATGAACTGTACTTTGGTATAAAAAATGACAACCTGAGATTTTTCTTTGTCTTTGTTGAAGCCTCACAGAGAGACATAGGTGTGCTCTGTGAGGACAATAAAACCCAGATGCATCTGTTTTAGATTTAATGTTGAGGAATAAATATTGAAATGGGGAAACTTGTTGAATCCTGGTAGTTTTTGAAATGCTTGGTATGCTTTAATATTTAGGTATTTTGTAGTATGATCATCAGCCTTCGCTCTTCAGTCTGCACACGCAAGAAAGACCGGGTGGTGAGATTATTAATTAATAAATGATAGTTTAAGTGAATATTGGATTTAATCAAAAAATTAAGAAGAATTAACCCCGGATTCTTTCAGACTGTTGAAGTTTATGAGAGAGAACCCCTTCATTTCCACGTTGAAATTCTCCTCAGAGTAGTATTCACAGTCACAGAGAGTGTTCCTAAAACAATGAATCTCTGGGTCCATGTCGTCTCCAATGTCATCATTTTTGTCTTTTCCATGAAGCTTCTTCATGTTTTTTTAGTTCAGATTTTATACAGTCTGTAGTCATGAAAAAACAGAAGAAAAGGTAAATAAACTTGATAGTCCAAACTGGAAATTAAACTTTGTTTCTAAAACTGAGACACATTCATTTCATTTGTATTTTTCCAGCTCAGATAGATTTCTGATGGTAACATCTTTAGCCTGTTCCGGTGGTCCCTTGAGCTTTATCATAATTTTACAGTTCCTTGTCCAGGTGTCTTGTATTTTTTTCTCCTTTTTTAAAATCCTCACTTGACGAGCAATCTCTGCATTCCTCTTGGTCAGGTGCTCATTGACATAGACACCAGTGTCCTTGAGCTTTTTTGCAACTTTCATCAACTCAATTTTATTCTTTTTACTCACAAACCGGATGATGATATTTTGGCTTTTTGCCTGTTTCTGATGAATTGTGTGACAAGCAGCTATAGTCTTACTGTCTATGGTGATGTCTTTACTCCTGAAGAAATGAATGACTTGTTGCTCAAGTGTGTGGAGTTCACCTGATGATGCATCTTCTCCTTGTCTGGTACCTGCGGTGACCCCGGCATAGGAGCGATGTGTAGTCTCCAGTCCAGATATCACCACATCTTCCATTCTTGTAGATTGCTCCAGCTGCTCCACTTTATTTTCCAGGTCTTCTATTTTCTTATCTTTGTCTTCAACAGTGGTGGATGAAGTATTCACTTTTTGTACTTAAGTAAAAGTACAGATAATTAGGCAAATAATTTACTTAAGTAAAAATAAAAGTACCAATAAAAAAATCTACTTAAGTAAAAGAACAAAAGTAATTGGTGTAAATTGTACTTTTTAAGTAAAAAGTAAAAGTATTCGATCATAACTCAAATGTTATTTTTTGTGCTATAGGGTGTCACCGTGGTAACCAGGATAAATACTCTGCAGAGGTGTGACCCCCCTCTCCCGCCTCATTTGGTTCACAAAAAAAATAAATAAATAAAATAAAAGGAAAGGGGACAAGTCAAGCTATCACCAAGAAGGGCTGGTGAATGGGCCCCCAAAATGGAGGAAAATCACACTTATTTTTTAAAATGTTTTGGGGGGGAAGCCCCCAGTCACTATATATTGGCTTTGTCAAAGCCCCACCCCCCTTTGGAAAATTCTAGATCCGCCCCTGCTCTGTGTAATGATGGCTCAGCTTTTTATTTAGAAGTAAACACAACGAACAACGATCTTGTGACTCTTTTTAATTTGTACTATATTTGATGTTAGGTTTTTGGCGCTGAATGAATGCGGAAAATGTTTCTCGATTCATTACTTCTTCTCCCGATCAACTGCTTCTTTTGATTTTGACGATGCGGCTTCAAGATGCGCTTAAAAAAACTGTGTATTTTTCAAATTCCTGAACGAAAATGTAACGAAAAATGTAAAACACACTTTTAAAAAGTAGCGAAGTAAAAGTACAGATACACTATATTGCCAAAAGTATTCGCTCACCTGCCTTTACTCATTCTATGAACTGAAGTGCCTCCCATTCCTAACTCATAGAATTCAATATGATGTTGGTCCACCTTTTGCAGCTATTACAGCTTCAACTCTTCTGGGAAGACTGTCCACAATGTTGAGGAGAGTGTTTATAGGAATTTTTGACCATTCTTCCAAAAGCGCATTGGTGAGGTCACACATTGATGGTCGAGAAGGCCTGGCTCTCAGTCTCCACTCTAATTCATCCCAAAGGTGTTCTATCGGGTTCAGGTCAGGACTCTGTGCAGGCCAGTCAAGTTCATCCACACCAGACTCTGTCATCCACGTCTTTATGGACCTTGCTTTGTGCACTGGTGCACAGTCATGTTGGAAGAGGAAGGGCCCCGCTCCAAACTGTTCCTACAAGGTTGGGAGCATGGAATTGTCCAAAATGTTTTGGTATCCTGAATCTTTAAATGTTCCTTTCACTGGAACTGAGGGACCAAGCCCACCTCCTGAAAAATAACCCCATACCATAATTCCTCCTTCACCAAATTTCACAGTTGGCACAATGCAGTCTGAAATGTACCATTCTCCTGGCAACCTCCAAACCCAGACTCGTCCATCAGATTGCCAGATGGAAAAGCGTGATTTATCACTTCAGAGAACGCGTCTCCACTGCTCTAGAGGCCAGTGGCGGCGTGCTTTACACCATTGCATCCGATGCCTTGCATTGCACTTGGTGATGTGTGGCTTGGCTGCAGCTGCTTGGCCATGGAAACCCATTCCATGAAGCTCTCTGCGTACTGTACTTGGGCTAATCTGAAGGTCACATGAAGTTTGTAGCTCTGTAGCAATTGACTATGCAGAAAGTCGGCGACCTCTTTGCACTATGCGCTTCAGCATCCGCTGACCCCTCTCCGTCACTTTACATGGCCTACCACTTCGTGGCTGAGTTGCTGTTGTTCCCAAACACTTCCATTTTGTTACAATAGAGCTGACAGTTGACTGTGGAATATTTAGGAGCGAGGAAATTTCACGACTGGATTTGTTGCACAAGTGGTATCCTATGACAGTTCCACGTTGGAATTCACTGAGCTCCTGAGAGCGGCCCATTCTTTCACAAATGTCTTGTTTCACAGTCTGCATGCCTGAGTGCTTGAAGTTATACACCTGGGGCCAGGCCAAGTGATTAGAACACCTGATTCTGATCATTTGAATGGGTGAGCGAATACTTTTGGCAATATAGTCTATTTGCTCTAAAAATGTAGTGAAGTACAAGTAAAAGTACCGGTCTTAAATTTTACTTAATTAAAGTACAGATACACAGTTTTTTTACTTAAGTACAGTAACGAAGTACATTTACTTCGATACGTTCCACCACTGCCTGGGAGTGACCATCGACAGCATACTGAGCTGGAGGAGTAACAGAACTGCCGTTTACAAGAAGACCTGCAGCCGGCTTTACTTCCTGAGGAAGCTGAGGACCTTCAATGTGTGCTGCAAGATGCTGGAGATCTTCTATCATATTGGTGGTGCCATTTTTGTTGTTGTTGTTTTTGTACAAATGGGATCCTCCAGCACAAAAGGTACATATGGAACAAAAATATGATTATTAAACCAAATCCTTCAAAAGGAACATAAAAATCCTTTCGAAGGATGTAGAAAGCATAAAAATATTTCACCGAAATATGGGGTTTTGAAGTTTCTAAATTTATCATCTCAGAAAATTCAAAATTTTGAGAAAAATGGTCTCAGTGATGATAAAATTGACTTCTTAGCAACGTATATCTAAAGTAAGGACCATGAATATTTAAACAGAGACACAGTTTTCTAATTTACTTTCTGTAAAAGACAACAGTTAATTTTACATTAAAATCAGATACCATTGAAGTGCAGACTTTCAGCTTTTATTCCATTGGTTGAACAAAAAGTTTGCATAAAAATGTGAAAATTAAAGCATTTTTTAAACACAATCCCTTCATTTTATGGGCTCGTAAGTATTTGGACAATTGACTTCAGTTTGGGGCAATTCCCTTGTTATGTAAGTAAGTAAGAAAACCTTTATTTGTCCCACAATGGGGAAATTGCAGTATGCAACAGAATAGGTACAGAAAGAAAAAAAAAAAGGTCACGACAAGTATGCACAAACAAAACAAAAACAAAAAAGACGAAATAGACTAAGGACAAAAACATACATTCAAAGTGAGTGAGCTACCGCACAGTTCTGGTGAGAAATAACAAAAAGAGCACATGGTTAAAATTGCTCATTGTGGAGTGTCACAGCAGAAGGAAGGAAAGACCTCCTGAATCTCTCCTTCACACAGCGAGGGTGGAGCAGCCTGCCACTGAGGCTGCTTTTTAGTGCAGACAGTGTCCTGCAGGGGGTGGGACTTGTTGTCCAGCATTGTCATGTCATTCTCATGTCATTATGAGTGAAGCAGATAAAAGGCCTGGAGTTGATTAGAGGACTCAGGCTTGCATTTTGAAGATTTTGCTGTGAACAGACAACATGCGGTCAAAGAAGCTCTCCATGCAGGTGGAACGAGTCATCATTAAGCTGAGAAAACAGGGAAAAAACATGCGAGAAATTGTCACCATAGTAAGAGTGGCAAAATCAATACTGTGGTACATCCTGAGAAAGAAAGAAAGAAAGAAATGTTTTAGTTTTTAGTTTGCGATCTTTTTTGTTCAACCAATTCCTTTTTTTTTTTTTTTTTTTTTTTTTTGTGGACCAAAAGAGGCGGGAGTGGGGGGGTCACACCCCTGCAGAGTATTTATCCTGGTTACCATGGCGACACCATACAGCACAAAAAATAACATTTGAATTATGACCGAATACTTTTACTTTTTACTTAAAAAGTACAATTTACACCAACTACTTTTGTACTTTTACATAAGTAGATTTTTTTTATTGGTACTTTTACTTTTACTTAAGTAAATTTTTTGCCTAATTATCTGTACTTTTACTTAAGTACAAAAAGTTTGTACTTCATCCACCACTGTTACCGGTAATAGTCTTTATTCAAATCCGTCAAAGTCCTCATCCTCTGTTTCGGAATCGAACAGCTGCGCAAAATCCAACAGAGCAGGTCCACTTCGCTCCTCGCTGTCAAAGTCACTGTCTGTACTGTGCGGCTCCTCAGAAAGGATACCAGCTTTTGTGAAAGCTCGGATAACAGTACCAGCAGACACGTTAGTCCAAGCATCTACAATACATTGGCAAACTGTAGCGTAACTCGCCCGGCGCTGCCTTCCACTTTTAGGTCCGCCTTTTCTCACGAGCACCGTGTTTTCTTTTAGGTCCGCTTTTTCTCACGAGCACCGTGTTTTCTTTTAGGTCCGCTTTTTCTAACGAGCACCGCATTCTCTTTTAGGTCCGCCTTTTCTCACGAGCACCGTGTTTTCTTTTAGGTCCGCTTTTTCTCACGAGCAACGTGATTTCTTTTAGGTCCGCCTTTTCTCACGAGCAACGTGTTTTCTTTTAGGTCCGCCTTTCGTCACGAGCACCGTGTTTTCTTTTAGGTCCGCTTTTTCTAACGAGCGCCGCATTCTCTTTTAGGTCCGCTTTTTCTCACGAGCACCGTGTTTTCTTTGCTGGCTACGGCCGAGCAGTCTCTCTGGTTGGACTCTAGAGCAATGACCAGAGCAATGGTCGATTTTTATTTTTGAAATCAGAGGGGATTTCGGTTCCCTGTTAGGTGTAATATACCAACACTGGTATCTCGCGACATTCTACAAGCAAGCAAGCAAGGTCCGCCTTTTCTCACGAGCAACGTGTTTTCTTTTAGGTCCGCTTTTTCTAACGAGCACCGCATTGCTTGCTTGCTTGCAAGCTTGCTTGCTTGCTTGTAGAATGTCGCGAGATACCAGTGTTGGTATATTACGCCTAACAGGGAACCGAAATCCCCTGTGATTTCAAAAATACCGCATTCTCTTTGCTGCAATCTCTCTGCGTACTGAGTTGCTGGCTACGGCTAAGCAATCTCTCTGGTCGGACTCTAGAGCAATGATCAGAGCAATGATCGATATTAATTTTTGACATCACAGGGGATTTCGGTTCCCTGTTAGGCGTAATATACCAACACTGGTATCTCGCGACATGTAATAAAGTAAAGTAAGGTCCGCCTTTTCTCAGGAGCAGTTTTCTTTTAGGTCCGCCTTTTGTCACGAGCACCGTGTTTTCTTTTAGGTCCGCTTTTTCTCACGAGCAACGTGTTTTCCTTTAGGTCCGCTTTTTCTCACGAGCACCGTGTTTTCTTTTAAGTCCGCTTTTTCTCACGAGCAACGTGTTTTCTTTTAGGTCCGCTTTTTCTAACGAGCACCGCATTCTCTTTTCGGTTCCCTGTTAGGCGTAATATACCAACACTGGTATCTCGCGACATTCTACAAGCAAGCAAGGTCCGCCTTTTCGGCTACGGCCGAGCAGTCTCTCTGGTTGGACTCTAGAGCAAAGACCAGAGCAATGGTCGATTTTTATTTTTGAAATCACAGGGGATTTCGGTTCCCTGTTAGGCGTAATATACCAACACTGGTATCTCGCGACATTCTACAAGCAAGCAAGGTCCGCCTTTTCTCACGAGCAACGTGTTTTCTTTTAGGTCCGCCTTTTGTCACGAGCACCGTGTTTTCTTTTAGGTCCGCTTTTTCTTTTTTCTTTTTCTAGCTGAAACTCTTCCATCACACATCACACCTCTACTTTTCTCCACCCATTCCAGCCTGCTTGAACACACTTCTTCACCTCTTTTCCACACTCTCCATTGCTCTGGACTGTTGATCCTAGATACTTAAAATCTTCCACCTTCTTTATCTCTTCTCCCTGTAACCTCACTTTTCCATTTGATTCCTCTCATTCACACACATGTACTCTGTCTTACTCTGACTAATCTTCATTTCTCTTCTTTCTCTCCAGCTTTTCCTCCACCTCTTTCCTCCTCTCACTACTACATCTGTAAGTAATGAGATTACCGTATAAAAATTAGAGTGTTATTGTTTTAGTATCACTACTGTGTACGTATAGTCATTTCTTGTAGGGAAAATATTGTTTGACCAAAAAGGAAAAACTTCAGGAGTTGGTTTGTTATCCATAAGAAAAAATCTTTATTCATATCCATGCATTTGTTTTTCAAAAACTTGTCTTGAACCAATCCTTTGTAATTGATGGAGCTGTGCTTGACCGGAGCAGAAACGCTGGATATCATCAACCAGAAGATAATTCTAGAAATATTAGTCTTGTTTAGGCTGCGATGTTCCCACTGAATTTATTTCCTCAAGGTAGACATTGGATCCAGAGAATTTTCACAATTTTAAAGCATCATGGTCACGCGTCATATCAATGCATCACCATAATAAAAAAGGCAGGGTTAAAAATAATCTGTACTCGTTTTTTTAAGCAGGTGTTAGAGCAGCTGAGAGATGGGTGGAAGTAACGTGGACAAATTTGCATACATTAAAGTGAAATACTGATTGGAATATCTAGAGGTCCATGTTTTTTTTTTTTCAGATTAGTGCATTTTACTATCTGGCAAACATTTTAATTCAATTTGTGGTCTTCATATGAAAAGTTTAGTTTAGATGTTTAGTATTGACTGGCACTAAGAAATCATAAGTATTCATAACAAATATGGAAAACCATGTTCAACTCAGAGCAAATGTCAGTTTAGGCAAGAATTGGCATGTCTGGGCACAAAAAAGGCATAAACCGGCTGGTCCATATTAAAATGGCTGCCGGCTGGTTTTCAGTGTTTCTCTGTACAATAACTCAACATTTAAAGGGCCCATCTCATGCAAAATAACTCTTTTCACATTGTATCCTATGCACACACACACGCAAAATGTGGGGTTTGCAACATGCATTACACGATAGTTATGAAAATATATTGATTTGGTGGAGCGCAGTCACAGACCCGGAACTAAGAAAGGCCGGGTATCGCTCATCCCCCCGCCCGTCCTGAGAAAATACAACCTTCGCCCTCTGCTCTCTCTGAGCCGCTATTCCTCCGCCCATCTCTGAGCGGGAGGGGGAAGGCAGGCGTAAACCCGTGCGTAGCGGTTTGGTAGCGTCTGAAATAAGATTTTATCATGTCGATTCATCATAAAAGCGTGTTTCAAGCAAGAAAATAAAAAAGACGCAGAGCAGCGAACCAGCCTGTATATCGGACGTTGAAAGCGAGTTTGTGAGGGCGCAAGGCCGGAGTGGAGGCGGGTGAGGAGGGAGGGCGGGTGGTGAGGAGGGAAGGTTTGCTGCGGAGGGGGACTTATTAATAATTTCTTTTGTTTTTTACTTTGAATTTCAATTGTTAAACATTCCATTAAGTTCTCAATAGAAAAGGTCATGTTTGAATCACATTACATTGTAAACCTGATTGAACAAACAAAGCAACCCCACCTCCTCTTTTTGTGTGTCTATTTTGAAAAAAAGGCTTCATATTCATAACTTTTGGACAATTTGTTCAAAAGTTCTTTCTCCTTCATCATCCAAGTCTCCGACACAGCAACAACTGAAAACTTCTCCTCAAATTTGTTTAAGTAGTCTTTGATCTTAGAAAAATTACTGTAGAGACTCCGACTGTTGAAGTTTATGAGAGAGAACCCCTTCATTTCCACGTTGAAATTCTCCTCAGAGTAGTATTCACAGTCACAGAGAGTGTTCCTAAAACAATGAATCTCTGGGTCCATGTCGTCTCCAATGTCATCATTTTTGTCTTTTCCATGAAGCTTCTTCATGTTTTTTTTAGTTCAGATTTTATACAGTCTGTAGTCATGAAAAAACAGAAGAAAAGGTAAATAAACTTGATAGTCCAAACTGGAAATTAAACTTTGTTTCTAAAACTGAGACACATTCATTTCATTTGTATTTCTCCAGCTCAGATAGATTTCTGATGGTAACATCTTTAGCCTGTTCCGGTGGTCCCTTGAGCTTTATCATAATTTTACAGTTCCTTGTCCAGGTGTCTTGTATTTTTTTCTCCTTTTTTAAAATCCTCACTTGACGAGCAATCTCTGCATTCCTCTTGGTCAGGTGCTCATTGACATAGACACCAGTGTCCTTGAGCTTTTTTGCAACTTTCATCAACTCAATTTTATTCTTTTTACTCACAAACCGGATGATGATATTTTGCCTTTTTGCCTGTTTCTGATGAATTGTGTGACAAGCAGCTACAGTCTTACTGTCTATGGTGATGTCTTTACTCCTGAAGAAATGAATGACTTGTTGCTCAAGTGTGTGGAGTTCACCTGATGATGCATCTTCTCCTTGTCTGGTACCTGCGGTGACCCCGGCATAGGAGCGATGTGTAGTCTCCAGTCCAGATATCACCACATTTTCCATTCTTGTAGATTGCTCCAGCTGCTCCACTTTATTTTCCAGGTCTTCTATTTTCTTATCTTTGTCTTCAACAGTGGTGGATGAAGTATTCACTTTTTGTACAGATAAAAGTACAGATAATTAGGCAAATAATTTACTTAAGTAAAAATAAAAGTACCAATAAAAAAATCTTCTTAAGTAAAAGTACAAAAGTAATTGGTGTAAATTGTACTTTTTAAGTAAAAAGTAAAAGTATTCGACCATAATTCAAATGTTATTTTTTGTGCTATGGGGTGTCACCGTGGTGACCAGGATAAATACTCTGCAGGGGTGTGACCCCCCTCTCCCGCCTCTTTTGGTCCACAAAAAAAAATAAATAAATAAAATAAAAGGAAAGGAAAGAGAACAAGTCAAGCTATCCCCTAGAAGGACCAGTGAATGGGCCGCTAAAATGGAGGAAAATTACACTTATTTTTTAAAATGTTTTGGGGGGGGGGAGCGGGGAACCGCCCCCAGTCACTATATATTGGCTTTGTCAAAGCCCCACCCCCCTTTGGAAAATTCTAGATCCGCCCCTGCTCTGTGTAATGATGGCTCAACTTTTTATTTAATTCAATTCAATTTTATTTGTATTGCCCAAAATCACAGAATTTCCGTCTCAATGGGCTTCACAAGAAAAAGAGGAATGTATTAACACAAATACACAACAAGAAAAATAACTAACAAATGCTAACTAAACAAGACTAGCACATTTGTGCCCTTAGACTCTCCTTCTCTGTGAGGAAAAACTCCTAAAAAACCCATCAGTGGGAAAAAAATAAGAAACCTCATGGGGATCCACGTGAAAGAGAGATCCCTCCCCCGGGACGAGCAAACAATGTGACACAGATTATTGTTTAAATATTAGCTTAATCTAATCTACAGCTAAATATCTAAAGAAGTCAATAGATGTTCTTCATCCTGATTGAAACACGGGGGACTCCTCAGCCCGGAGATGTCCAGTACGGGGATGAGTTAGAAGTAAACACAACGAACAACGATCTTCTGACTCTTTTTAATTTGTACTATATTTGATGTTAGATTTTTGGCGCTGAATGAATGCGGAAAATGTTTCTCGATTCATGACTTCTTCTCCCAATCAACTGCTTCTTTTGAATTTGGCGATGCGGCTTCAAGATGCACTAAAAAACACTGTATTTTTCAAATTTCTTAACGAAAATGTAACGAAAAATGTAAAACACACTTTTAAAAAGTAGCGAAGTAAAAGTACAGATATTTGCTTTAAAAATGTGAAGTAAAAGTATAACTACCGGTCTTAAATTTTACTTAAGTAAAGTACAGATGCACAATTTTTTTTACTTAAGTACAGTAATGAAGTACATTTACTTCGTTAAGTTCCACCACTGGTCTTCAATAACTTTTTTTAGTTGTTTCACTTCATCAATTAGTTTTATTAGATTTATCTGCTGCTCCACCACTTTACTTATTTCACCTGACATGAAGTTCAGGGATTGTTTTACTTCTTCCATATCCTTAGCCAGGATTTTTGCCATTGTGGATTATTGGATGTCTTTCAACAGTTCACAATATTAGGTTTAACTGACCCCCGAAAACTAGGATCACAAAAATAATCCAATATTCCAATCCACCACAACAGTTCTCACCCAGAAAGCCAAACGTAAACAAGTGACGATTCCAATTTCCTATGATATTTGATGGATTCAAAAAGTTGTTCAGCACAACTATTATTGTAAATACTGTATGTGAGGCTGTGCAGTGATTTCAAAATCACATGTAAAACATTTACCTTATGCAGGATTTTTATTATAAAGTGGTTCGTCATTCCTGAAGGAAATCCTGGGTCTGATATGATTGGTGTAGGAGCTCCACAGGGCACTGTGCTCTCTCCATTCCTCTTCATGTTGTAAACCTCAGACGTCCATCACAACTCAGAGTCATGCCACCTACGGAAATTTTCTGATGACTCTGCAGTTGTGGGGTGTGTAAGTGGTGGGCAGGAGGGAAGTACAGGAGGCTGGTGGATGGATTTGTAGAGTGGGCTGGAGAGAATCACCTGCTGCTCAATGTGGATAAGACCAGGGAGATGGTGATTGACTTCCGAAAGAAAGGGGACTGCCTTGCTGCCCTTTGCATTTTGGGTAGGGATGTGGAAGTGGTGGATGAGTACAAATACCTGGGAGTGACCATCGACAGCAGACTGAGCTGGAGGAGCAACAGTACTGCTGTGTACAAGAAGACTTGCAGCCGACTTTATTTTCTAAGGAAGCTGAGGTCCTTCAATGTGTGCTGCAAGATGCTGGAGATCTTCTACCACATTGGTGGTGCTGTTTTTTGTTGTTGTTGTTGTTTTTGTACAAATGGGATCCTCCAGCACAAAAGGTAAACATGGAACAAAAATTATTAAACCAAATCCTTCAAAAGGAACATAAAAAATCCTTTTGAAGGATGTAGAAAGCATAAAAATATTTCACCGAAATATGGTGTTTTGAAGTTTCTAAATTTATCATCTCAGAAAATTAAAAAAATTGAGAAAAATGGCCTCAATGTTGATGAAATTGACTTCTTAGCAACGCATATCTAAAGTAAGGACCATGAATATTTAAACAGAGACACAGTTTTCTAATTTACTTTCTGTAAAATACAACAGTTAATTTTATATTAAACTCAGATGCCATTGAAGTGCAGACTTTCAACTTTTATTCCATTGGTTGAACAAAAAGTTTGCATAAAAATGTGAAAAACTAAAACATTTTTTAAACACAATCCCTTCATTTTATGGGCTCGTAAGTATTTGGACAATTGACTTCAGTTTGGGCCAATTCCCTTGTTATGTAAGTAAGTAAGAAAACCTTTATTTGTCCCACATTGGGGAATTTGCAGTATGCAACAAAATAGGCACAGGAAGAAAAAAAAGGTCACGACAAGTATGCACAAACGAAACAAAAACAAAAAAGACGAAATAGACTAAGTACCACCCTTGAGAAGCTGGTTCGAATCCCATTGAGCTCATGTCTAGGTGTCCTTGGAGAAGGCACCAAACCCCCCATTTCTCCCTCCATTGGCGCCATCCTGGCAGCCTGAGGCGGTGTAATGCAGCACATAAATTTCCCCATTGAGAGATGATTTAAGTATGTTGAAATTTTTAAAAATAAACCCGGAAATCAAACATTTCTACTTCAATAATTTATTTTACGCTATCACCCGAAATATGACGGTGCGACTTCCGTACGGTTTTGTGCTTGAAACAGGACGTCCCTGTCTGCAGACCCTCTTTCTCAGTAAGAAAAAACTCTTAAAAGATTTGTTCTGTTGTGTTGTTTTACGCTTATCTCGTACCGGGTCGTGAGGGCAACAGCTTCAGATGTGAAACCCAGACGTCCCTCACCGTGGCTGCATCCTCAAGCTCACTCAGGGAGATCACAAAGCGTTCCCTGGCTATCCGTGAGACATAGTCTTCTCCCGGGATGGTAGAGCTCCCTGGCTGTGGCTCCTGTGGCTCTCACTCAAATTCTGAGTGAGAGCCCAACCACTCTTCAGAGAAAGCTCATTTTTGGATGTTTGTATCTATGATCTTGTCCTTTCAGTCACCACCCACAGCTGGTGAGCATAGGTGGGTATTTCACCCAGTCAGGACCAAATCTGGATGGTTTCGAATTTGGAGGCGCTCATTCCATCCTGGCTGCTTCACACTCAGCAGGAAATCTGTCCAGTAAAAGTTGGAGATCTCGGTCCGACAAAGCAAACAGGATCACATCATCCACAAAAAGCAGAGATCCAATCCTGAAGTTGGATCAAGATTGGATCCAAAGATTTGGTGTTTTTTTTTGGATCCCTCCAAATATCAATTTGCAGAAAAAAAAACAAGTGAAACTCAACGGAGACCAAGTTGAAAGAGAGATTCTCTCCCACAATAAATATACCGAATGTATCCTGTTTTTTTAATGTATTAATATCAGTTTAACTACAGTTTAACACAGTTCAAGTTTGTAGCAGATGGTTTTCATCTGGAGCAGAGAGTCTTATCCATAGTGAGGCAGAGCAAAGAAGGAAATACATTATAAATACATTATAAATATCTTTTAAAAATTGATAAACTTCACTCTCAAAAAAACTCTCAAAACATGTGTTTTTAAGTGTTTAACATCTCAAACCTGCTGAAAATATAATCAAACAACTATTTTTAAAAAAAAACTTATTTGTAGTTTGCACTTTATTCCTGAATTTTATGACGATGCCAACCTTTTTTTCGGTTGACATAAAGATACCAAAAAGGGTTTAACAAATAATATATAAAAAACCGTGGATATTAGTCTCTAAATTCAGAATAAAAAGTTGTCATTTGATGAATATAATCTAGTATAAGGCGATAGCTCAGTGGTAGAGTGTTCGCCCTTGCATTGGAAGTTGGTGGGATTCAATCCCACTGAGGTCATGTCTAGGTGTCCCTGGGTCATATCATCAGTGTTGTGATTTTCTTCAGTATTTGTGTTTATTGTAATCGTTCTTTGTCCTTTTTAATCTACACCCTGAAGACTGTTGAAAGACTAGATGGTGGATAGTAGATGGTGGTCCATCCTGAGGCCTCCTCAGATCAGACTGAGGAGGCCTTTGTGCTTGATCTACCATTGTGTTTCCATCAGGATGAAGCCCAACTACTGATTTCTTCAGATATAAAGCTGTTGAGTAGAATAAACTGGTGTTTAAATAACAGTTTCAAAGACATTGACTACTTGTCCAGGGAGGAGGGGTCTCTCTTTCACGTGGGTCCCCATGAGGTTTTTTCTTCTTTTTTTTCCCTCAAATGTAAGGTTTGGGAGTTTTTCCTCACCATGAAGGAGGGTTTAAGGGCAGGGATGTGCTGAAATTGTTTAGCAAGATTTTGTATAGTTAGCATTTAGCTGTGTGTGTGTGTGTGTGTGTGTGTACCTACATTTTCTTGTTCTTTCTTTGATTTTGTACTTTTTTAAATCTACAATGTGACCATTGTTTTGTGATATTGGTCTATAAACATGTAATGTATCCATGTATAAACATGTAATGACATTGAATTAACAATAATTTTACCAGTGGCTTTGCTTAAAGTAAAGAAATGGCCAGTTTATCATCAAACTTTATATAACCAGGACAGCCCAGCACCAACACACAATAAACCAGTACCCATATTAACGATAAGGATTTAAAAAAAAAAACATTAAACATCAAAACCATCCGATTTTGTAACAAGTATGAAGATCAGATTTTTCCTGGGATGTTTTTGGCACATGCGCATTAGCCGGGTATGAAAACGTGACGTATTTAGAAACGTGCCGGAACTCCGCCTCTTTTGAAAAACACATGCTTTCAAAACTACTTTTAAGATCTTTTTGTTAGCTATTTCATACTAAACAACGGATTGGAAAACTGAGAAAACTTTACATCAAAGTTGTTTACAGCATGTCAAAATCAGATTTTTCGGGGATGTTTTTGGCACATGCGCATTAGCCGGGTATGAAAACGTGACGTATTTAGAAAAGTGCCGGAACTCCGCCTCTTCTGAAAACCACATGCTTTCGAAACTACATTGATATCTTTTTGTTAGCTCTTTCTTACTAAAGAAAGGATTGAAAACTGAGAAAAATTTACATCAAAGTTGTTTACAGCGTGAGAAGACAAATAGCGGCACAGAAACACTGGTTGAATCGCTATGTACCGAGCTAAAGCGTGGATGAAAGACGAAATTACAGAGACGGACCTCGTGCTTCATAGATGTAGCCGTCCGGGCTGTTCAGAGAACACTGTGGTGATGGTCAAGGATATAAAGCCCTGGACGTGCCAAAGGCATAGCAAGAAGAAGAATCAAAATAAGAAACAATTAAAAACCAAAGAAAAAAGTGATCAATCCGTCAAAGAGAAACGGAAGAGATCGAGCAATGACAAAAGTCAATCTGAGAGACCCAACAAGAAGGAAAATGGGCCAACAGTTAAAGACAAAGAGCGAAGTGAGCCGTCAAGGAAAGAATCAAGTACAGATACAGAGCAAGGTGAGAAGTCAACGGCACCCAAAAACCCCCGAAAGAGATCAATGCAAGATGAAGAGAAAAGTGAGCAGGTGATCAAGAGCAGACCTGAGAGGAAATTCGTTCACCTGGACATACCCGCCCTCATTCGGCAGGAGCTCGAAGACAAACGAGCAGTAAGTCTTTACTTATTTGATTCATTCACTTTCAAATATTTAAATCATTCACCTTCTCTAGACCAATCAGCATGGCCGCTCTCACCACACTGTCTCGGGGCCACACACACACTTATCCCTAGGGACAATTTCATAGCGGCCAATCATCCTCACATGCATGTTTTTGGAGGGTGGGAGGAAACTAGAATACCTGGAAAACACACACACACACACAGGGAGAACATGTAAACTCCACACAGAAAGACCAGTGTTTTCAGTCACATCTGCACTCAGGACTTGAACCTTTTCCTTTTTTCTGCGAGGTCACTGTGCTAACCCCCACACCAATACACAGCCCACTTTTGATTAATGAACATTAAAATATTTTCCCCTTAGTTGCATCATTTGGATCCGATATTTTTGGTTTATCATCAAGTTTGTTTAATGATGACCCATAAAACACATTCTTGTAGTGTTTTCTGAATGATATGAAGTTTTGTCCAGATGGTCCCCATGAGGTTTCTTTCCCCATTCACTCCGCCCCCCGGCCCCCTCCTTACTGCTGTTTTCTTTTTTTTACGTTTCTCCTAGGCGTGAAAGTGGGTCTGAGGGCAGAAATGCACTGATATTGTTTTGTTAGCTTTTGTATAAGTCATTTAATCTCATCTTCTAAACCGTCCATCTCTAGCGGGGTCACGGGGATGCCGGAGCCTATCCTGGCTGATTTAAGGCGAGAGGCAGGGTACAATCTGAACAGGTCACCAGTCTGGTAGCGTTTGTTTATCAAGTTTTTAGTGTATCTACTTTTTCTTTTTAGTTTGTTCTTTGTTTTTGTTTTCTTTGTCTTTTTTAATCTGTAATGTGAAACATGTTAAGACAATTGTTTTGTGATATTGGGCTGTACGAAAATAATTGAATTGAATTTTGTGTCTTATAGTCTCTAGTCCGGACTCCTGAAACGCTCACCTGGCTGGAGGAAAACCAGCAGAAAAGCAGCCACACAAGTCAGCAGGCAAGCCAGCAGGAGAGCCAGCAGGCAAGCCAGCAGAAAAATCAGGTGGAAATCAACGAGAAAAGCTCCACAGGAAACTACGCGGAAATATTAATGGAAAGCCAGGAGAAAAGTTTCTTGGAAAACCAGCAAGAAATTAACCCAGAAACCTCCCTGAAAGACTATTTGGAAAGCTTCGTGAAAGACCTTCGGGGAAGCTCCCCAGAAGGCCAGGTGGAAGACTTGCAGGAAAGCAACTGGCAAAGCGAAGTGAAAATCTACCCGAAAATGTGGGTGGAAAGCGAGGTGGAAATCCACGAGGAAAGCCAGGTAGAAAGCCAGGTGGAAATCCACGAGGAAAGCTATGTGGAAAGCGAGGTGTATGTCTACGAGGAAAGCCAGGTGGAAAACCAGGTGTATGTCTACGAGGAAAGCCAGGTGGAAAACCAGGTGTATGTCTACGAGGAAAGCCAGGTGGAAAACCAGGTGTATGTCTACGAGGAAAGCCAGGTGGAAAACCAGGTGGAAAACCAGGTGTATGTCTACGTAGAAAGCCAGGGGGAAGGCATTGACCTGGATTCTCACGCTAAGTTGTGAATATCTCATTTGTATTTTGGTAACAACAAAAAGCCTTAAATTCTAATTAGTTGTTAATTGTTTTTTTCTTAATTAAATTGACGTTAGAATGTGTCTTAGTTATAAGGTGTGATGATCATCGGTTCTGTCAGCTACTTGATTTTTGTGTCACTGAAAACCTAAACATTTACTGAATTTGTAAAGAAAAAAAGTTCCAATGCATCATTTGGTGTCATGGTTGTAAATAAAACACGTTCTGGTTTTGTTTTCATACTGTGTCATAAGCTTTATTCTTTTTAGATAAAAAACATGAAGGATTTTTTTTGAGCATGTTGCAACTGCTGTGGATCAAAAACATTCTAGTTTTGTGGGTGTCTTTGTTGATTTGAGTAAGGGGTTTGACATGAAAGACCATTTTTATCTGTTAAAGAAATGTGAAAACCATGGCCTTCGAGGTAAAACCAACCAATGGCTGCACAGGTATTTAGACCAGCGTTTTTCAACCAGTGTTCCACGACTCAAGTGTGCCGTGAGAGATCGCCAGGTGCGACGTGGGAAATGATCCTCGATGGTGAACCCGAACTACCGGTAACTCCCAAAAATTGTTTTGGTTGAATTTACGGTGTTTGTGTTAAAAAGATGGATTAAATCATATTTATTTATGTTTATCAGTATAAAATCTTGTCATTTTATTTAGAGAGTTGGGGTTGATGTTAAAGGTTGTTTACTGTAACCATAGCAACCCACTCTTCCCTGTTTTTTGTTGAATGCTGGTGTTGATCCCTCTAAAAAACTACCCCATCCACTAGATTGTATTCAGGTCTTGTTTTTTAAACATGAGAAAACGTTTTAACACTAGGATCGCTGTAGCGGCCAATTTGACTGCACGTCACTTTAATATGCTATTTAGAATAAATAAAATACAACCTAGGAGGCTGACCTTTTATGAGTTTTAATATAAACATGTTTTCTATTTTATCATTTAGTTTTTGTGTTCTAAAAATGATCATTTCAAAATTTATAAGCATTTTATCTCCTCTAACCGGAACGTAGCAGCTGGGAGGTGACGCCATAACATAAACATTAAGAAAGGTTGAGTGAGATAATATTGAAGAGACACCATGAAGAGAGTCTGAATAAAGTCAGACATGTTTTCTAGAGAAGTCTTGAAAGTTCAGTTTAACAAAATAAAATATAGCCTATAGCTAATTTATAACGAGGATATTTGTAAGCAGAAGCGCAAAATCTTTATTTTATTTCCTTTATTTCAGCATTTAAATCCGAAATTATTTCATTTTACCAGTTTTCCGCTGACTGCATAAAAACCACTGTCAATGTATAATTTATTATACTGTTTAGTTTCTTCTGTAAGATCAAAGTACTGATGAAAAAAACAAATAATATATCCTCAGTCCTGATTAAATTCTTTTTAAAAAAAAATGTCTTTTAAAAGACTGAAGCGATAATCAAAACATGTGAAGCTATTTTATTCCCTGGCATTTTATTTGAGGCCTACTTTATTTCCACATTTTGCGGAAATAAAGTAGGCTTTTGACAAATTAGATCATTTTACTTTGGTGTTTGCTTTTTTATTCTAGGTTTTAAAAATATTTAACATTTTATCATTATTATTACTTTAAAAATTGACCCCAGAGGAATCTGCATTCCCGCTAAAGGCCTGAATCAATTGGTAAATGTTTGATCTAAATCCGAGGTAGGCAAACTACCAATCGAGGGCCATTTGCAGCTGCCAAGTGTTTTAATCCGGACCTCCCAACATAAAATAACACAAAAAACTTTTTTTTTTTTTTGTGAAAACTGGAAAAAAGTCCAGTTTTCCCCATCAATTGAAACGTGTGGAAGCGTCCACTTGAAATATAATGTTTATAATTAAACAAATTTAAATTGAAGCTTGTGGTTTCTATTGACCTCATTTATTCATTTTTTCTTTTAAAATTATTTGTCAATCCGCACTACATACTTGTTTTGGCCCTTTAGCTACTTGATACAATTAAATTATACCGTAAAATAGTAAAATAGTTGGTGCGACCGCGGTGCGTTCAGGAGATAGGATTAAATGGGAAAAAATGACTTCATGTTTCGATCACTGAAGAGAAACACCAAAAGGAAAAGTTGAGGAACATAAAACTAATAAAAAATGAAAACATAACATATTCTTATTAAATTCTGTTTGCAATATGATGCATTTTGTACGTATAATATAATATATATAAATATTTTCCTTTTTTTTATCAACAAATACTACAGACTTGATCATTTTATTTGTAGCTCGCATGTAAAAACGGAAAGGCCCACTCTTTTTTTAAGGTTCTAAATGCCAAACAAGTTGTTTTCAAAAATATTTCAATCTTAATTTTCGATGACGGTATGTTTTTGTACCAGTAGGGGGCATTGTGACGCCACTACACAATCAGTCAATATTTTAGTTCAGATTTAGATTTATTCATTTGGTCATACATAAAATCACAACAATAACACAGACCACAACAAAGAAACAAACAGACCAAAGAAAAGGAATAGGTTGAAGCATGGCTTATATGTGCCTATCCCTAAACATCTGTATACATTTAACTGAACAGCATTTTTACAATCAAACAAAAAATTTAATTTACAAAGGACACAATCACTACAATCAAACAAAAAAATTAAATTTACAAAGGACACAATCACTACAATCAAACAAAAAATTAAATTTACAAAGTACACAATCACTACAATCAAATAAAAATTAAATTTACAAAGTACACATCTCCAATCAGAAAACCACAATAAACTTTATATCATCATCTTTTCATTGTTTATTTTAACTTACTTATAATCACTAATACTTTTATATTTAAGATGATGTTTAAATTTTAGGATAGAAGAACATATTTTAAATTCATCATTGAGTTCATTCCATAATTTTACTCCAACAACAGAAACACATCTTGATTTTACTAAGGTTCTTACTTTAACACGTTCAAAAATATAACATCCTCGTAAATTATGATAACCATCTCTAAATTAAAAAAAAACTTTGTATGCCTTTTGGAACTAAGTTATTTTTAATTTTGTACATAATCTGTAATATTCTAATATTTACCATATCTTGTAGTTTTAAACAATTATTCTGAATAAATAGTTGATTTGTGTGTTCATAAAATCCAACTCTGTTTACTATTCTTATTGCTTTTTTTTGTAATTTAACCAGTGAATCTATCTGAGTTTTTTTTCCCCCAAATCACAGCACAATATGAAAAATAAGGCATATCCAAGGAACTGTAAATCAAACATAACCCTTTTGTATTTAAAGCGTGTCTTGTTTTATACAGTATACCAATTGATTTTGTGATTTTTTGTTTAATATGATAAATATGTGATTTCCAAGATCATTTTTCATCTATAATAACCCTGTAGTGAAACACTTTTATTAATTTTGTAGGATCGTTGGAAGTCGGCAAAGAATGACACAACACTTCCTGATTATTAAATGCGTTTATTAAACCCTGCATATATATATATATATATATATATATATAAAAGCATAATAGTGGATAAATAAAAAGCATAAGCATAATAGTGGATAATAGCACTTTAAGTTTCCATCTCTTACCGTTAGCAAGGTTGGAGAGCCCACAACCCCGGTAGAGCATGCATAAAATCCGGTTGGATGTGTTAATCCAAAAGCTCGCAGCAGAATCCACCGAGTATAGAGGAATCCCCGCTTTTCTACCTCATGACAAACAACATTCCATGAACAAACTTTCTCATAACAAGGTTCTAGTGCTTCTCTCTCTGTACACTTTTCCCCATAACCACCCACATTGAAGGCTTCTTTCTCATGATAATCTTTCTTATAACAAGATTCCGTACAATTTTCTCATAACATTGAATGAGGGCATTTGACATCAAAAAATAAATCCCAATACAAACCCCCAAAAATTTAGCTTCATAAACCTGTTCAATAATAGTTCCACTCAAACATAAACTAGCTTTATCAACAAATCTATTTCCTGAAAATAGTATAAATTTTGTTTTATCTTGATTCAGTGATAATTTATTATAATGAAAATACTTTTTTATCAAAACAAATTCTTTTTCCACAACCTTCAATAAATCATTAATATTTTCACCGCTACAAAAAAAGTTGGTGTCATCAGGACGGAGCCTTGTGGGACTCCACATACAACTCTATCCATTTGAGAGTCAACATTATTTACACTTGTACAAAGTATATTGTAATCTATTATCCAGATAACTTTGCAGCCATTGATTAGTTTTGCCTTGAAGGCCATAGTTTTCACATTTCTTTAATAAATGAAAATGATCTATTGTGTCAAACGCTTTACTTAAATCAACAAAAACACCCACAGTATAAAGTTTTTGATCCACAGCAGTTGCAACATTCTCAACAAAATTCATCACTGCAAGAGATGTTGAACAGTTTGTCCTAAAACCATACTGGTGTTCATTTAATAAGTTGTATTTTGTTAGAAATGAATCAAGTTGATTTGCAAATAACTTTTCCAGTATTTTAGAAAACTGTGGTAGCAATGAGATCGGTCTATAATTAGAGATAACATCTTTGTTACCATTTTTGTAAACTGGGATCACCTGGGAAAATTTCATTAGATCTGGAACAAAACCACAAGGAAAATATTTATTACAAATATACGTAAAATGCTCAAGAATACAGTGAATGACCTCCTTGATGAGGGACATATCAATACCTCAAATAACAATCTGTGGACTTGTTATTTTTAAATTGAGATACTACCTTTAACACTTCACTTTGAGTTACACCACTTAAAAACATTGAATTACAATCAAAGAAAGTTTCCCTTTTGACATCATCAGCAGCAGCCGGTATGTTTTTAGCTAAATTGGTGCCTATATTAACAAAAAAAAATGATTGAACTCATTAACAATTTCTTGCTTATTTAAGATAGTTGTGTTTTTTAGTTTTAATACATGTTGGCAAATGATTTTCTTGTTTATTTTCCATCACTTCATTTTTCACCCTTCAGGTACTTTTAGTATCGTGTATATATTTCTGCAGTAATATTTCATAATGATCCTCTTTTTCTTTTCTCATTACACTTATTATTTTGTTTTTATAATCTTTGTAAACTTTTTTTTTTGCTTTAGTAGGTTTTTTAATAAAATCTCTATATACGTAACTTGTTTTTTTTCTACAGACCTTTTCCAAACTTATTGTCATCCATGGTTTTTATCTTGTTTTTACTTTATGGTTACCTTGTTTCAGAAGACAATAATAATCATATATCATCATAAATATGTCTAAGAAACATCTGTAAGAATCATTAACATTATCAACATAAATTTCTTTCCAGTCATAATGAAAAACTTCATTCTTCATTGCTTCAAGTGCACGTGGAGATTTTTCTCTGATTTTATTATAACTAATAGTTTCTTTAGGTGTAGATAATTGTTCATGATTACTGTTTTCTAAAACAACAAAAACAGGAAAATGATCTGTGATATCTGCTAATAAAAGTCCACTCTTTCTTTTATACTAGTTTTGGTTTGGCTTGTCCCGGGGGAGGGATCTCTCTTTCATATAGATCCCACGAGGTTTCTTATTTTTTCCCCACTGATGGGTTTTTTAGGAGTTTTTCCTCACCGAGAAGGAGAGTCTAAGGGCATAAATGTGCTAGTCTTGTTTAGTTAGCATTATATACAACTTGATATATACAACTTGATATATACAACATTGTTAAGTTAAACCAGGAGCTCAAGTGGGAGGTGTCAAGTTAAACCAGTAAATTTAAACAAGATCTCTAACTGCCCACCCAACTGAAGTGCACCACACAGAAAGAAAAGTGCTCCCTGCTCCTCTCAGCACCCACTCTGCTTCTCCAGTAATCTGCTCGCCTGTGCATTCCTATTGTTCCGGACACAGACTTCAGCTCAAAGCTTCAACCAAAGACACTAGTGGTTTTCAACCTATTCAGTAACCTATTCAGTAATTCTGCTGCTAAAATGAACTGAAGTTCATATAAGAAACAAAAGAAAAGAAAATAAAGCAATGGAAACTGAATTGAGTTGTCCCAATGTCTCTCTGTATGGAGCTAGCCCTTTCAAGTTTGGGCAGGAGCTGGATGAACATTAGAAAACTTGACAAACATGATATATACAACTTATTAATAATTTCTTTTGTTTTTTACTTTGAATTTCAATTGTTAAACATTCCATTAAGTTCTCAATAGAAAAGGTCATGTTTAAATCACATTACATTGTAAACCTGATTGAACAAACAAAGCAACCCCACCTCCTCTTTTTGTGTGTCTATTTTGAAAAAAGGCTTCATATTCATAACTTTTGGACAATTTGTTCAAAAGTTCTTTCTCCTTCATCATCCAAGTCTCCGACACAGCAACAACTGAAAACTTCTCCTCAAATTTGTTTAAGTAGTCTTTGATCTTAGAAAAATTACTGGAGAGACTCCGACTGTTGAAGTTTATGAGAGAGAACCCCTTCATTTCCACGTTGAAATTTCTCCTCAGAGTAGTATTCAAAGTCACAGAGAGTGTTCCTAAAACAATGAATCTCTGGGTCCATGTCCGTCTCCAATGTCATCATTTTTGTCTTTTCCATGAAGCTTCTTCATGTTTTTTTAGTTCAGATTTTATACAGTTTGTAGTCATAAAAAAAACAGAAGAAAAAGGTAAATAAACTTGATCGTCCAACTGGAAATTAAACTTTTGTTCTAAAACTGAGACACATTCATTTCATTTGTATTTCTCCAGCTCAGATAGATTTCTGATGGTAACATCTTTAGCCTGTTCCGGTGGTCCCTTGAGCTTTATCATAATTTTACAGTTCCTTGTCCAGGTGTCTTGTATTTTTTTCTCCTTTTTTAAAATCCTCACTTGCCGAGCAATCTCTGCATTCCTCTTGGTCAGGTGCTCATTGACATAGACACCAGTGTCCTTGAGCTTTTTTGCAACTTTCATCAACTCAATTTATTTTTTTTTACTCACAAACCGGATGATGATATTTTGGCTTTTTGCTTGTTCCTGAGGAATTGTGTGACAAGCAGCTATAGTCTTACTGTCTATGGTGATGTCTTCTTCTCTGAAGAAATGAATGACTTGTTGCTCAAGTGTGTGGAGTTCACCTGATGATTCATCTTCTCCTTGTCTGGTACCTGCGGTGACCCCGGCATAGGAGCGATGTGTAGTCCTCCAGTCCAGATATCACCACATCTTCCATTCTTGTAGATTGCTCCAGCTGCTCCACTCTAGTTTCCAGGTCTTCTATTTTCTTATCTTTGTCTTCAACAGTGGTGGATGAAGTATTCACTTTTTGTACTTAAGTAAAAGTACAGATAATTAGGCAAATAATTTACTTAAGTAAAAATAAAAGTACCAATAAAAAAATCTACTTAAGTAAAAGTACAAAAGTAATTGGTGTAAATTGTACTTTTTAAGTAAAAGTAAAAGTATTCGATCATAATTCAAATGTTATTTTTTGTGCTATAGGGTGTCACCGTGGTAACAAGGATAAATACTCTGCAGGGGTGTGACCCCCCCTCTCCCGCCTCTTTTGGTTCACAAAAAAAATAAATACCGTAATTTTCACGGCCATTAGCGCACCGTACGAAAAGGCGCAGCCTCAGTTTTGTGCGCCGTTGCTGTATTTAACACACACATAAGGCGCACCGTACGAAAAAGTCAGTACACACACCGCCTTACAACAACACACATCGCAAGCATGCAAATGTGCGTATTAAAAAAAGTCCAGTTCTTCTCAAATAGTGGAGCGCGTGTTTATCCTGTGGAACACGTTTTTCTTTTTTGCCGTACTAGAATAAAGTGTAATTGTACATTCCACTACAGTAGTTGTAGTTTATAGTTTAAATAAGAATTCTTTTTATTAAAATTCAAGTTAATTGATGCACTCTTAAATATTTTCTGTTACACACTAAAAAACAATAAGCTGTTCTTTTTTTTTTTTAATGTTAACGAGGATACAATGTTATGCAGAAGTGTACTTAGAACCAGGGGTTCCCAACCTTTTCTGCGCCACGGACCGGTTTAGTGTCTGATGATATTTATACGGACCGGTCTACAGGTGAATAAGACCAGCCGGAAAAAATGGCTTTTTTTAATCAATAATAAAGCATTTAAATCCACGTTGTCTTCACGAGAAAATTTATTAGCAGCGTCTTTATAACGTGGAAAAATTCTCTCTGCTAGAACGCACTCTGGTTGCCATGGTAATGGTAAACATACCTTCAAAATAAAGACATCACAAAAACAAAGTGAATAAAAATACTAGTTAGGACCCCTCACACCAGGGGTGGTCCACCTGGTGGTTGGGGAACACTGCTATAAATTGTTTTCATAGACAAATGATACAAATTATGGTCATGGCGGAGAGTGGGGGAGAGCGGGGGCGAAATATTTTCTTCTTTCTAGGGTTGAGGGCGGGGCGTAACAGGATATAATTGAGAAGCACTGCGTCAGTCCAAGCATCTACAATCCATTGACTCGTTAATGCTGAAATTTCTCGCGCGGCTCGATTCCCATGTTCCTCCGCGTAGCTGATTGGCCTTCAGCTAAAACTGAGCGTCTAAGCGTGTCTCTTTGCCATTTCAGGGTTAAAACAACAATGTTGTTGCATACAGCACATACCTTTTTTTATACACAATCCACGCCCACACTTCACTCTTTAACATTCTCATGCTTTTCTTTCAGGTCCGCCTCGCCTCACGGGCACCGCTTTTTCTTTTAGGGTCACACACAAGGCGCACCGCACGAAAGGGCGCACCGCTCATTTTGAAGAAAATTTTAGACTTTTAGGTGCGCCTTATGGCCGTGAAATTACGGTAAATAAAAGAAAAGGAAAGGGACAAGTCAAGCTATCACCTAGAAGGGCCAGTGAATGGGCACCAAAATGGAGGAAAATCACACTTATTTTTTAAAATGTTTTTGGGGGGAAGCCCCCTGTCACTATATATTGGCTTTGTCAAAGCCCACCCCCTTTGGAAAATTCTAGATTCGCCCCTGCTCTGTGTAATGATGGCTCAGCTTTTTATTTAGAAGTAAACACAACGAACAACGATCTTCTGACTCTTTTTAATTTGTACTATATTTGATGTTAGGTTTTTGGCGCAGAATGAATGAGGAAAATGTTTCTCGATTCATTACTTCTTCTCCAAATCAACTGCTTCTTTTTATTTTGGCGATGCGCTTCAAGATGCGCTAAAAAAAACACTGTGTATTTTTCAAGTTTCCAAACGAAAATGTAACGAAAAAATGTAAAACATACTTTTAAAAAGTAGCGAAGTAAAAGTACAGATATTTGCTCTTAAATTGTAGTGAAGTAAAAGTAAAAGTACCGGTCCTTTTGTTTTACTTAATTAAAGTACAGATACACATTTTTTTTACTCAAGTACAGTAACGAAGTAAATTTACTTCGTTACGTTCCACCACTGCCTGGGAGTGACCATCGACAGCAGACTGAGCTGGAGGAGTAACAGAACTGCCGTATACAAGAAGACCTGCAGCCGGCTTTCCTTCCTAAGGAAGCTGAGGTCCTTCAATGTGTGCTGCAAGATGCTGTAGACCTTCTATCATATTGGTGGCGCCGTTTTTTTTTGTTGTTGTTTTTGTACAAATGGGATCCTCCAGCACAAAAGGTACATATGGAACAAAAAATTATTAAACCAAATCCTTCAAAAGGAACATAAAAAATCCTTTTGAAGGATGTAGAAAGGAATCACTCAAAGTTAATATCTCTACAGGTTTATTCAAGATAAATATTATAAAATCATACGTAGAAAAAGAGCTCTAAAGATAAACACTTAAATTTGATGTAACCTGCTGTACATGTGGATTTATTGTTGTTTTTAAAGAGTCAGCAGCTCCATTATTTATAGTAGGCTATAAATGAGTTAGGGGCAGGGATCATAAGCTTTGGCTTCAGCCTACTCCTTTTCAGACCTTGTACATATTGTTTTCTTCTTGTACTTCAAGAAAATGTTTTAATGTCTGGAATAAAAAACAAACAAACAAAATAAACAACAATCGGTATAATTGTGGCTTTTAATTCGACCCTAAAACGAGAGAAATATGTATAAATAATCATTTTAACAGAAAAAGTGCAACAATTTTTCTGTTGCACTTATGGTGACCTCACCTATGGTCAACAGCTGTGGGTGGTGACTGAAATAATCAAATCGCGGATATATGAGGCCAAAAATGAGCTTCCTATGCAGGGTAGCTGGGCTCTCACTCAGAGTTTGGGTGAGGAGCTCTGAGAGTTGTACATTCAATTCAATTCAATTCAATTTTTTTTGATCCAGATTTATCATTTAAAGCTCACATAGCTCAGACTTGTAAAACTGCATTCTTTCACCTTCGCAACATTTCTAGAATCCGAAATATCTTATGTAAAAGTGATGCTGAAAAACTCATCCATGCATTTGTTACATCGAGATTGGATTATTGTAACGCTTTGCTCGTAGCCTGCCCTAAGTCTTCCCTAAAAAGTCTTCAGCTGGTTCAAAATGCAGCAGCAAGACTATTAGCAGGAACTCATAGAAGAGATCATATTACTCCCGTGCTAGCGTCTCTCCATTGGCTTCCTATTGAGTTTAGGATCAAGTTTAAAATCATCTTACTAACCTACAAGGCCTTAAACGGCATGGCTCCATCTTACATTAGTGAACTTATAGTACCTTATCAACCAAGCAGAACACTCCGCTCACAAAATGCAGGGCTGTTGGTGGTTCCTAGGATTTCAAAAAGTACAGTTGGAGGTAGAGCCTTTAGCTACCAAGCTCCAGTTTTATGGAATAAGCTCCCAGCTCAAGTGAGAGAGGCAGACAGTGTTCCTTCATTTAAAGGGAGGCTTAAAGCATTCCTGTTTGAACAAGCTTATCAACAGGCCAGATAGAAACAGATTCAATTAGCTGATATAATTAATAGTTGGCTGCTAGATAGTAAAAGCTGGGGATAGTATGGTACATTGGGGTTCTGTCCTCTAATTCTATCTACTATTCTCTGCCAGACTGTCTTGGCTCTTTCCCCCTACCCCCTACTCTAACCCTCTACCCTAAACCCCTGGCTTGTTATCTCATTCATTGTTCTCAATTGTCTGTTTATTTAGAATTACACTGCTAGTGGTACAATACAATTCACATGTTGTCCACCTCTCTCCCTCCTCTCTGGGAGAGAGCCCCATCCAGGACTCTGCGTTCCTGTCCTGGGCATGGCCACACCGAGGAGACCTCCGCGCTTCTTCATCCCCGCTCCATCAGGACGAAATCCATCTACTCATCTCCGCCGTGGGCATCGCTGGGCTGAGGAGTCTCCCGTGTTTCCATCAGCATGAAGAAAATCTACTCATCCCCGTTCTGGACATCTCCGGGCTGAGGAGTCCCCCAGTGTTTCCATCAGGATGAAGAACATCTACTCATCCCCGTACTTGTCATCTCCGGGCTGAGGATCCCCCCGTGTTTCCATCAGGATGAAGAACATTTATTGACTTCTTTAGATATTTAGCTGTAGATTAGAATAAGCTAATATTTAAACAATAATCTTTGACACATTGTTTGCTCGTCCCGGGGGAGGGATCTCTCTTTCACGTGGATCCCCATGAGGTTTCTTATTTTTTCCCCACTGATGGGTTTTTTAGGAGTTTTTCCTCACCGAGAAGGAGAGTCTAAGTGCATTAATGTGCTAGTCTTGTTTAGTTAGCATTTGTTAGTTATTTTTCTTGTTGTGTATTTGTGTTAATACATTCCTCTTTTTCTTGTGAAGCCCATTGAGACGGACATTCTGTGATTTTGGGCTATGCAAATAAAATTGAATTGAATTGAATAGAAAGCATAAAAATATTTCACTGAAATATGGTGTTTTGAAGTTTCTAAATTTATCATCTCAAAAAATTTAAAAAATTGAGAAAAATGGCCTCAATGTTGATGAAATTGACTTCTTAGCAACGCATATCTAAAGTAAGGACCATGAATATTTAAACAGAGACACAGTTTTCTAATTCACTTTCTGTAAAATACAACAGTTAATTTTACATTAAACTCAGATACCATTGAAGTGCAGACTTTCAGCTTTTATTCCATGGGTTGAAAAAAAAGTTTGCATAAAAATGTAAAAATTAAATAATTTTTTAAACACAATCCCTTCATTTTATGGGCTCGTAAGTCTTTGGACAATTGACTTCAGTCAATTGTCCAAAGTAAGTAAGAAAACCTTTATTTGTCCCACATTGGAGAAATCGCAGTATGCAACAGAATAGGCAAAATTGCTCATTGTGGAGTCTCACAGCAGAAGGAAGGAAAGACCTCCTGAATCTCTCCTTCACACAGAGAGGGTGGAGCAGCCTGCCACTGAGGCTGCTTTTTAGTGCAGACAGTGTCCTGCAGGGGCTGGGACTTGTTGTCCAGCATTGTCATGTCATTCTCATGTCATTATGAGTGAAGCAGATAAAAGGCCTGGAATTGATTAGAGGACTCAGGCTTGCATTTTGAAGATTTTGCTGTGAACAGACAACATGTGGTCTAAGAAGCTCTCCATGCAGGTGGAACGAGTCATCATTAAGCTGAGAAAACAGGGAAAAAACATGCGAGAAATTGTCACCATAGTAAGAGTGGCAAAATCAACACTGTGGTACATCCTGAGAAAGAAAGAAAGAAAGAAATGTTTTAGTTTTTAGTTTGCGATCTTTTTTGTTCAACCCATGGAATAAAAGCTGAAAGTCTGCATTTTAATGACATTTGAGTTTTTAAATTTAAGATTTACTGTGGTGATGTAGAGAAACAACGTTAGAAAAAATGTGTCTCTGTCCAAATATTTATGGTCCTGACTGTTCCGTTCCATCATCTTCCGCTTGTTCCGGGGTCAATTGCGGGGGCAACAGCCTCAAACAGGTAGCCCAGGCCTCTCTCACCCCAGCTGCATCCTCCAGCTGGGGTGGGCCAGCTGTGAGACATAGTCTCTCCAGCAGGTCCGGGGTGTGCCCCTTGGTCTCCTCCCAGTAGGACGTGCCCGAAACACCTCGCCTGCGAGGTTTTCGGGGGACATCTTGACCAGGTCCCCCGAACAGTGGACATGGGCCGCCCTTCCAGAGGACTCACCACCTGCCGGAGGGGCCATGGCGTCAGGTGAAGGAGGAGATGGGTGGCAGCCAACGGCTTGGTATTTTCAAGCAAATGAAATAAATTAACAGCATAAATTAACCAGAGTTAAAAAATTACATTCATAAAATGTGTAAAACAATTTGTAGTTTCACACTTCTTCAGACCTTTTTTTGTTCCGGTCGTTCTTTCTGTCGTATTCCGCTTATCCATGACCGGGTTGTGGGGGCAACCGCCTTAGACGGGAAGCCCAGGCTTCTCTCACCCCAGGTGCATTTTTTCTGTGTTTGATGCATAAAGGAGGAGGTGATAGCTCAGTGGTATAGTGTTCACCCTTGAGAAGCTGGTTCGAATCCCACTGAGCTCATGTCTAGGTGTCCTTGGAGAAGGCACCTAACCCCCCCGTTTCTCCCACCATTGGCATTGTCCTGGCAGTCTGCGGCGGTGTAATGCAGCACATAAATTTCCCCATTGAGGGATGAATTAAGTATGTTGAAATTTTTAAAAATAAACCCGGAAATCAAACATTTCTACTTCAATAATTTATTTTACGCTATCACCAGAAATATGTCCGAGCGACTTCCGTACGGTTTTGTGCTTAATGGTCACATATTGTTTGTATTTTCTCAACAATGAAAGCTTTCACTGTAATTGTCTGTAACAAATGAGGTGTTTGTGTTTGTTTTTTTAATGTTTTAGTCTAATTACATTGATGCTAGAATGTGTTGCAGTGTTTTCCCACTAGATGTTGTAATGTGTGACAATCAGTGGTCCTGTTAGCCACGACTTGATCTGAAACTGAAACTTTGGGTGAAGCAGCAACCGTCAATGATATCTGAAGACATAAAGATTTATAAATGTTATGGGAAAAAAAGTCCAAATCCTCCATCTGGTGGTGAGACTAACGCAATAACTCTGTTATTATTTTATCCTGTGAAATAAAAATGAAGCATGTTCCAGTTTGTTTTCACTCCGTCTCATACTTTCTTCTTTTAGTAAGGAAATAGGACGTCCCTGTCTGCAGACCCTCTTTCTCAGTATGAAGAAACTCTTAAAAGATTTGTTCTGTTGTGTTGTTTTACGCTTATCTCGTACCGTTTCGTGAGGGCAACAGCTTCAGATGTGAAACCCAGACATCCCTCACCGTGGCTGCATCCTCAACCTCACTCAGGAAGATCACAAGGCGTTCCCCGGCCAGCTGTGAGACATAGTCTTCTCCCGGGATGGTAGAGCTCCTCCATCAAATTCTGAGTGAGAGCCCAACCACTCTTCAGATAAAGTTCATTTTTGGATGATTGTATCTATGATCTTGTTCTTTCAGTCACCACCTACAGCTGGTGAGCATAGGTGGGTATTTCACCCAGTCAGGACCAAATCTGGATGGTCTCGAATTTGGAGGCGCTCATTC